>CM044108.1:9803551-9989589 GCA_024174645.1 Lemna minuta
AAGATATCTCAAAAATATCTAAATTCCCTGTGGATTCGACCCGTATTTACCATTATACCCCTCAATTCTCTCTTAATTCCCCAAATTGGTAAGTTCGGTATTATTTTTGACGCGATACCGCTTGAAATTGACGACCTTGCGGTTTCGTCTCGTCAATGGGCCAACTTTAATTAACAAAATCATCACCATGTTTGTACACGTGAATTTCTCTTATCATTTTAATTTGGGACTAAAGTTATATATGAAGATGATGTGGCACATCTAAAGCAAATTGATGGATTTAATCTAGGCCTTTGATTTTCACTTAAGTGAAAGGGGTACGTGGCACACTGAGATTTGACGATGATTCGTTTATATAATTTCAATCAATCCTAGTCTTTCATTGAGTGAAAGGGGCCATGATTAAACATGTTTGATGGTCCCTCATGAATGAGTGTCATCATCTCAAGTGTTCATCGAAGATCAAACGACGAATGTTACATGACGTTCAATCTTATCGTGATGTCCTAGCTTCATTTCTATGCTCCATCTCAAATTTGACAGCTACGACTTCGCCTCCATGCATTTAATATCAGTCGTTGATCACATTTGAGGAGATGATTCGATGGCCATGCCAAATTTGAACTTTATATATACTCTCTCTCTTCGATAGAAAATGTAGTATTTGATGTTTTGATTAATCAAAACTTTTGGACATCTCAATCCTTGAATCTCTTGCTTCAATCATGTTCTAGACTCATTTTCACATCCGAAGAGGGCTTGAAGTCAAGATTTTGTCAAGAGAATGGTGAGAAATTATCCCTTGAACTTTGAATTTTTATTTTTGAAAGCATTGAATGAAAAGCCTTGATCCAGAAATTAATTGGGTCATTTGGAGCATGATTTCGGGTTAGATTTTATGTTTTCCTTTGAATCTCATGTCATTTAGCATTAAATTTTAATTTTGAAGCTTAGATTAGGTTAATTTCTATAAATTTTATCATTTTCTCTCTCTTCACGAATGATTTTCTTCCTCTTACTTCTCTCTTTAATTTCTCTGTGGATACAAGTTTGAATTGAGTGGTTTTTGATTTCATGGATAGATCTTTGAGTCTTCTTTCCAAAAAAATTCCGTAATTTCTTGTCTCAATGTATTATCCAATTTGATCAAATTTAAAAAATATCTCAAGAAATAACATTAATTCTCTGTGGATTCAACCCTTACTAATTAATTCCTAATTAATTATCAAATTAAGTGAGTTTGGTTTTTATTTTGACGCATGGACGTTTGTTTTTTATGACTATGTAATCATACTATATCAGTCTTGTATCATCACTAAGGTTAGTTATTTAACAACATATAATTAGATTAGTGTATTTCTAGATTAATTGTATATGTTTCATATGTTTTATGTGAAACTCTTAGATAGTTTATTTGAATTTTAGGGTTTAATTTGAAGATAAATGATAAATTACCCAATGAATTGGGGCAAAAATCTCATTGAGAAGGTGAGGTTGACCTAAATAGAATAGATTTTGTAAAAGAAAGAAGAAAGCTTGTTTTGGCCATTGGCTTACTAAGCCTTTACACTCCTTTGTCTAGAGCATAAATGTCAATATTTAAGTATTTTTTATCTTCAATATTTTTATAGTCTCCATTGAAAAAAGGAACATACATATCTCTTAGTCAACTAAGAAATCCTCTATTATAAAAGATGTGAGGTTCCTTTGATTCAGTTAACCTTATTTTAATTTTAATTCGGTTTGAGTAAATGTTAACATTTTCCTTGGATCTTATTTGCTTTTTTCGTGGTTTTATTTCAAGAGCATTTGCTTTCACTCTTGACATGAAATAATTTTTATTCAGATATTTTTATTATTGATCAGTTACAAACAAAACTTTAGATTAGTTTTTTCAAAAATCCATTCTAATTCTTTTTTTGCCTATTTCTCTTTATAATTCATGTGTTTTGAAATTAGAGATATCATATATATTTATCATATATAGATCTTTGTTGACTTAGATAAGATTGATATTTCTATCTCATCTTATCATTTTCTGCACATATTTAACATCTACAATATTGAGATGTCGTGGAGATCTATCTTTTAATATCCCTCAATAGCTCATTTGTGGATCATCAAAGGTAAATTGGTTCATAATAAACCAACCCCTAATTTAAATAGTTATTACATTACCTTGTGCATTTAAGTATATAACTTGTTGCTTGGTTTTTGTATATGTCAACACAGGCATCCAGCCATCAATGTAGTCATTCAAGAGGTAAATACTGAAACCCTTGTTGGTAATGTTAAAAGCATATCTTTCAAGAGAGTATTACTCAAGGAATATTGAATAAAATATGATTATTATCACCATCACCGTTACCTTCACATATATGTTATCCAATTCTTCAATTTCCTTGGGTCACTTGTTAGATGAAATTAGTCAACTACAATTCATTTCCAAGCAAAGTCAAATGCTCAACCGTAATCATTGGTCAAACAACAGTCAAATAGGAAATCCTAAAGTCATCCGTTCCACTAAAACTCAACTATTTTACTTTTCAACCAAAAGCCAACCAGCCATACACAAGTCAGCCGGTGAATCAATAGTCAACTACTCAACTAAAATGTCAAAAATTCACATGAGTTTGCTTGTGTCAACTACATGATTATGTGAATTAGATACTTACGTATCTTAAATAGACATACATTTGGCCAAATGAGGTGTGAAATCTATATTTACCATTGGTGTCATGCTCAAATAGTCTCTCTATGTAGTGTGCCATGAATTGAGTATCATGCCTGATATCAGGATGCCCATTCATGGGCATTTGCGATATAAGTGCAAGTACACATGCCAAGGGAAGGGGTTGTCCCTTGTGCATGCCATTGCACATTTATCATGTCATATGCAACTTCTAAGTACACTATGGTGTATGCTACTTGTAGTGCATACCATGTTTATACATCATTGTGTTCCTTTTTTTGTCTCTTGTATGCTACTTCTAAGAACTGTATGCCAGAGTTGGGTCAACCTAGCTCAATAAAGTGTTCAATGAATCTAGGTTGAAAGCAAGTGGTCAAATGCTTCAAAAATTTTATCATATCAGGCCTCAACTTGTGGAATTCTCTGATGGGTGCAGGAAAAACATTACATTCTATTTAATTCAATCTTATTACATATATTTGAAAATCTATGTTTATTCTTATGCCCCCTAACTCTAAATGAAATTTCAAATCAATATGATATTCAGATAAACTAGATATGGAAACCGGTTTACTATTAAAATTAAGAAATGGCATTTCTCTCTCTCTCTCTCCATCCCTTAAACCCCCATCTAGCAGTCTACCCACGCTTCATCTCTGGGCTGGGGGGTTTTCTTTACTGAGCCCGACGGTTCGGCCCACCCGTTCGTCGCTCGTTAAAGCATTAAAGCGTTGAAAGCAAACGACGCTCTCTCTCTCTCTCTCGTGTGAAGTAACGGACTAACGGAGAACTACCGCAGACCGAACTGGAAATCGGACCACGCGGAGCCTAAGACTATTTCCCGCAGATCTGGGGTGTCTTTCCTCGAGATCTGCGAGGGGATTTCCACGTCGCATCCGATCTCTTCCGGGGAAGAGAATTTTCTCTAAGGAAGAGGATCCGTTGTTTTCTTGAGCGAGAATCGTTGTAATGGCGGAGGACATGGGGAATTCGCGGTATGTGAAAGCTGAACAAGACGCAAGATGCTCCTGTGGAGGATATTCGCCCTGGAGAGCTCAATCAGCCCGTGGATATTCCTCAGGTTATTCATTTTTGCTTTTTTTCTTCTCTTTTCTTCTATTGGATTTTATGAGGGATTTTCCGTCGTCGAGTCTGTGGAGATCCCTCAGTTTGATCAATTTCTCTTCTTCGTGGATAGCTTTTTCTACCATTTTTTTCTTATCTTTTTATCATCGTAGGATTGTTTGAACGATTTCCCCTTTGCTGCATAGTCGGTTGCTCATTTGTGGGGTTTTGTCTTGTAACTTTCCCGAGGAGAATTTATTAATATTTTTGGTTTTAAATGAGACTTTGACCGTGACTTTTTGATTGGGCAGTTGTCCGTTCATAGGTGCAACGAGTGTGGGCAGCCTCTTCCGGAGAGCTACTCGCCTCCTGCTGATGAGCCGTGGAGCAGTGGAATTTTTGGCTGTGCTGAAGACACGGATAGTTGTAAGTGTCAGCTGGTTGCACTATTTCGCCGAATAGCTGGATTCTCTCGTCCGCTAAAGACAATTAGGATTAGCATAGGATTTTCGCTTCTACTGCTAGTCGCAGCTGATTCATGCCATCCGATTTAATATCGCTGTTCTAATACACTCAATCTTTCTATCTCAGTTTCCCTCCATCCTCTTATTCTCTCTTTTCCTTGTTTCTTTTCAATTAATTCGGGATTAAATCTTATCTTTCTAATAACATAGCAGCAGCAGCCTAATTTGTTTCTCTCCTTTCTTCCGGCTCTTATCTTTTACCTGCTTCTTTACTTTCCTGGTTAAACTGTACTTTTACTCAGTATTTCAAGATTTCACTACTCTCTCTTCTAGCCGTTCAGTTATTTAGTTATCCGTCTCTCTTAAGACTTCCTCTTATTAGCTATTTTCTTGATCAATTAGCTGGAAAGTAATTCGATTTGTCTTATTAAAGCTATTTTTTTTTTTCCTTTTACCCCTCTCTTTCTCTCTCTAAATCTTCGTCTTTTTTTTACTATCGTGATACAGCCTAGTCTAACCTGAGCCCGAGTTCCTATTGGTCAATTTCGGGTCAGAAAGCAATTGCTGTGTTATCTCTCGCTCTCTCTCTCATATTTTCTGTCTACCAATTGCTTCCCACATGTCTGTCTTCTATTATTTTGTTTATCTGATTTGTAGTAGCAAAATTGTGATACACCCAAGTTCTTCATTTCTTCATCCTTCATGATCTTCGTACTCTTCTTTAATATCCTGATTAAATCTCCAATTTATTATGGATTAGAGGGTGCTATCTCTCTTCCTCTCTCGCTCTTATTAGTCATCTATGTTCATTTCGGGGCCCCTCTTTTCTCTTTTCATAGTCATCTATGCACTGGATACCAAATTTACTTCTTAATCATTTAATACTGTAGCTCTAGCACCTCACCGCATATTTATTTGTCAATCTGCTTGTATGTCACTCACTCTCTCTCATCATTTATCTGTGCTATTCCTGGCAGGTTGGACCGGGCTATTCTGCCCCTGTGTTCTTTTCGGACGCAATGTGGAGAATCTCAGGGATGACCTTCCATGGAACAGGGCATGTGTGTGCCACGCCGTCTTTGTTGAAGGAGGCATGGCCCTTGCTGGTGCCACAGCCCTCTTCCATGGCATTGACCCGGGCACCTCCTTCCTCATCGCAGAAGGCCTCCTCTTCACCTGGTGGATGTGTGGTATTTACACTGGCCTTCTTCGTCAATCCCTTCAGAAGAAGTACCATCTCAAGGTTTGCCAAATCTCTCCTGTTGTCTTTACTTTTTTAAGGCAAGCATTATATTAGAAAAAACTATTAAGTGAATGCTCGCAGATTAAGTGATGGAGAAATATATCCCATAGCAGTTAGGGTGGAATTGCTTTAAGAAATGGACATCAGACAGTATTATAGAGACATGCGGCATTTTGGGCTCAGTGGACTTGCTAAATTGGTTCAAGAGAAGTGTGTTTTCTAGACATGATATAGAGTACCCGAAATGCCCTTGATGAGTGGTAATTTATAATAAACTTGTGCTTGCTATTGGGCATTATTAAACTGGTGCAGCCTTAGTACTGGGGAAGGTAAGTGTGCTTTAAAGTGGTTACCTATGATACAAATTTCCCAAATCTGCCCAGATATTGAAATAACTTCCAATCCACCCCTTTACTCTTAGAATTTAAGGTATACTTGGGCATTAGGCATTAGGGTAGAATCAGGTATTGTGTATGAAGAACTATTAAAATTTTGCCGCCTCATGGATTTGGGTATCGTCTCTCAATTCAGCCTAGAGGGTTATACCATGAGCAGGATATGCTATGTGATTCACAAAGATCCCTTAATAAAAATGATCATTACCAGACTTTCGTTACCCCCATGAGTGTAGGTTTGAGTATGCATTGTACATGTGGGTAGATAAACTGGCAAGTGCCTCACTACCCCTTCATTTTGAAATTTTTTGGTAGAATAAGACATCAGGGTGGACTTGTATTGGGCCTTATGCATCACCTAATTGTCACCTCCTTAGAAAATAGGGTAGAATAATATCTTCTTTCTTGATAGATATGCATTAAACATGCATACCACACGTGATAAAAATTACACAGACTCCTAGATAAAATGGTAACTATCAAACTGCAAATTAACCCTCGTAATCTCACATGAAATTAGGCATTAGAGTTCTATTGCATTGGGTATCAGGCACTACCACACTCTAGATGCCTACAGTACGTGATATAAAGTAAATGTACGTTACATGATATTCTGAAGCCTGATGTCCATTGTAGTGGTGAAGAACAAGGGGTGTTTAGACACTTAGCATACTTCCTAGAGTATGTGATACAAATTGCACGATTATCCCCTTGTAAAATGATGATTACTGGGATCCTTAACTATGTCAATATTGGTATGGATTGCACAAGGCAGTGGGCATTACAAAGTATTGTCACATTATGGATTTAGGCAGCATTAGTTGCTTCAGTTAATAGAGGTATGCCTTCAAAGCATGAAACCAGTTACATGAAGACCCCTATTTGAATAATTGCATAATTTTCCCTCCATTCTCACACTTTAGGGTAGAATTAGACAGGAGAGCTATTACTGCTGAAGTTGATAGTTAGCAAACAATCACTTACTTCATTCAAAAAGATGTCTTAAATATGCAAGCATTATGTTTTTCAAATTGCTGAAAACCTCTAGTAAGCTGATCATTTGGATGCGGGTTTGACTGCAGAACTCTCCATGTGACCCGTGCTTGGTCCACTGCTGCTTGCACTGGTGCGCCATCTGTCAGGAGCACAGAGAGATGAAGGGAAGATTGACTGATGACATGGTGATGCCCATTACTGTTATCAACCCACCGCCCATCCAGGAGATGACATCAGTTGAAACTGCAGAGAAGAGCACCGGAGGAGATCAGCATGAGACTCTCGAGATGCAGCCATTGTGACATTGAGTTCTTGACAGCAGTAGTGACACCTTTAGACTTCTCTGTCTCTCTCCTCCCCGTGATCATGCTCTATCTTTTTCTTTCTTGTCCTCTAGACATTGGAAACGTACCTGGCCAGGATTCAAAACCCCCTTTTTCGCATTGTCATTGTCTAGATCTCCATTTTAATGGGTGTTCATCTTTCTCTGTAGAATATAAAATGGAGGCTCTCTGTCCAAGCCTCCATGCTCCCTGTTCCTTTCGAGGTGAGATAAAGAAAAGGCTGGAGAAAACTCGAATTCAAAATTACACATCAGGTTGGTTAAGTTCCCTTCATTCACTTATTCTCCACATGGGAAATAGGCAGTTAGGAGACTAATAGTGGGCCATCTATGATCGGCCCACTATTACATATGTGAATGAACATAACAGACATCAAGAGAAGAGTGGGCCCACTATAAACTGTACCCACCTTCCCCTACAAACATATACCCACACCCACCCACCCACCCATCCACCTTCCCCTACAAACATATACCCACACCCACCCACCCACCCACAAATGCACACACATGCACATAGACATGTACACACAAGCATCAAGCTTTTTCCCTCGCCTTCCCAAAAAATGGAGTTTTCTATTTTACATTCCAGCCACAACCCTCTTTGATCCTCTTGAATTTGAAATTATCAAAACCTCAACAAATCAATGGGCACCTCGTCACCTTCTGGGGAAAGTTCTACTATTCAAAAGATTCTCATTCGCAAAAACCCCTTCAGCATGCACAATATATCTCTTTGTCTAATATTGAATAACAGGATGGGCAAGCAATAAATCAGTAGCTTGATAAATCTCAGGAGAAAAGGATGAACTATGGCTCTCTCCATGACGCCCCCTTCATGGGTTGTGCCATTTGTACTTAGCACACCAATGCCAACATCTATGGTGATATAACCACTGGTATGCTAACATGGATTTATGGTCCTCCCCTCTACCAACTCAGCGACACGTGTCTCTTGCCTTGTCTTATCTAAGGTAGTTGTCTCTTCTTCTCAATACTCACGATTGTCGACATGGACCATATCTGGTGTTTCATCTTATCCAAAGCAGCCATTTCCTTGAATGTTTACATGAGCTATCATCTCTTGAGCAAACCATTAGGGTCTTATCCTTGCCAGAACACTGGCACTTTCATTGGCTGACCCTAAGGCACACGTCCCTTGCTGGATGCTATCCACTCACAGCCGTCTCCTCGGCCATCCGCTCAAGATGACTCCTTGGTAAGACCCAATCCTCTTGTCAGCTCACTCACAAGCACTTATCTAATGATGCATTTTAGCTGCTCGCCATCATTACCTCCTTAGAATGTCACTTGTGCCATTATCTCCTTAGAATGTCATTTTGGGTTATCTCTTCAACCGATTCACATGCATCAGTCATGGGGTGCATTTTATCAAATTTGACTCATCTCCTCAACCACCCATTCAAGATGCCATCTCCTAAGTATGGCACTCACAATGTCAATTATTGTACTTTAGTTTACCATTTACCAATTTGATTAGGTCTATATCCATGCTCTAGTTTGGATGTTAAAAAAAAAAAAAAGACCCAAAAAATTCTCTATCTCTCTTTGCCTACGCCTATAAAGGGACTCCACATGTTAGGTATTAGGGACTCCCTTGAGTTTGCTAATTTTATTCTTCACACACACACTCACTCACACACACACACACACACACACACACACTCAAACATACACACAAGTTATCTTACTGACTCCCCAAGAAGGCAAATAGAAAAGGTATAAGTTACAAGTCAAAGCTATCTTAACTATTTAATCTATTATTAAGGTGGGAATGTATTCGCTTATCATTCTTTATTAGTTTTCATCTAAGATTTAGATACAAGAATATTTATAGACTCACACTTTTTCTCTAAACATTAAGAGTAGAACAAGGCACTTGGCGTTGGGGCTAAATTCATCATTGGGTATTAGACTAGTGGGGCCTAATGGATTAGGGTAGATTTGATCACTTGTTCAAGAAATCTATGCTTTGAGAAGGAAAAATATTTGAGAAAATAGATATATAAGTACCAAGTGGCCCTTAATTTTGACAAGCTTGGGTAAAACTAGGCACCCTTCCTGGGTAAAACTAGGGTAGAATTCACTTCTTCATTCAAGATGGGTATGCATTATGCTCATAAAATGTATGATACCTATTACAAAATTCCTAGATTAAATGGTAGTACCAAGTTACCCGGGAATTTAAGGTAGAAAGGTATTGGGTAGCAAGCATTACTAAGCTATGACTACCATACGGGTTATGGCGCCTTATGCAAGTATGCAAAAAATGATACTACATAAAAACCCTTAGGAAACACGATTCTGTATCAATATACCCTTATATATGAAAATTGGAGTTCACTATCAAGCATCAAGATTGGACATTGATTGGTCCAATGGCGTCATGAATTTTGAATCCCATCACACTCACAATCTCAAAACTATTACTTAACTTTACTATCTACCAGTTTGATCATGGGTTTGATCCATGCTCTAGTTTAAAGGAAAATGTGAAAAACATTAAGACCCAGAAAAATCTCAATCTTATCAAAACATAAGAATCCTCTCAATCTTGTTCCCGTCATCTTATTATAATTCTGACATCCAAAGACACACACACATAAATTTATATATTGTATTTCTTCATTTTTTTGGGTAAATTATTATAAGGCAAGTAGAAAAATTATGGATTTGAGACAACCTACAAAAAAAGGATCTTTCGAATGTGCTTGGACGTGTATCAACAATGATTAATAAATGATAATAATTCTTTTGCAAATTTGGTCAAGAAATAAATTGGAAATAGTTAGTGCGATTGAGCAATGCTTTAATAGGCTTAAGAAAGGCATGGACAATTATATTATAATATTTTTCTCATTGTATGCTTGATGGGCCTCTGGAGAGCCCATCGATTTAGAATAGATCACTTGGGCCGATTGAATTGCCTGTTTCCTAATAGGTTTATGTCGATGAGGTATGGTACATCAATATGTTGATGGGTTAGGTGAAGGCCCATTTATCCAATATCCTTAGGATTTGTCTCTATAAAGGAAATGCAGAAAACCCAATGGGGGGTTATCTCCATTTTCACACTCAAGTCTCGATGTGGCATCAAAGGAGAACCTTGAAAAAGGGTGATCATGTGGTCATTGAAAACACATGTCCATACCTCTAAATAACTTCCAAAATCACTCAATGAAGGATTTAATTAGGAATTAATTAGCATAATAGTGAGTAACGTTGAATCCTTGGAGAATTGAGAAATTTTTTTAAGATATCTTCAAAATTTGATCAAATTCGACAATGAATTGATGTGAGAAATTAAGGAAATTAATATTTTGGGAAAGAAAAATCAAAGATGAATCCAAGGAATCAAACATCACTCAATTTGAGTTTGTATTTGCGGAGAAATCAAAGAGCGAACTAAGGGGAGAAAAAAATCGATTGTGAAGAGAGATAAATTGATAAAATTTTGTAAAAATTAACATAGTCTACAAACTGAAATTAAAATCTAATGATATAGGATGATAACATGTAATCTAATCCAAAGTTGCACTTGAAATGATCCAATTCATATCTGGATCAAGGCTTTTCATTCCAAATTTCAAAAACTATAAATTTTAAGTTTGAGCTGTTAATTTTGCTTTCTCCCTTGATGGAATTTTGATTTCAAGCATTCCTTGGATGCATAATTGAGTTAAGAAGAGGATCAAAAACAAAAGATTGAAGGATTATGTTGTCCAAAAAGGTTTGATCAATTAAAAAAATCCAAAAAAACACATACATCGTTTGAAGAGAGAGAATTTATAACATTTGAAAATTGGGTGTGACTCTCATATCTTCTCCTTGAAGAGACCAACAATGCAATGGAATCCAAAGAGGCAAATTTTTGTGGTTAAGTCGTGACCATCCGATCTTCATCTTAGTGACATGTATCCACACGAAGGGAGAGTGGCGCTAAATTGTGGCCATCCGATCATGATCCAACATATAGAATGTTTCAAATCCTATCAGTTATAACTTTGCAGATCAACTACCATGATTCACCCATTAAATAAGATGAATCGATGTCTAGTGAGATGGTGCCATGTACCCCCCTCACTTGAGTGATCATCAACGGTCTTGATTGAATCCAAAAATCAAATGCTCCTTATTGCGCAACGTGGCCTACGATAAAAATAAAGCACAAATAGTCCCACATTGGAAAAATCAGAATGATGCGACATGTATATAAAGGGCACATGCTAGTTAAATAAAAACAAGCCCATTGAGGGCACTTAAGGCTTAATGATGCGGGCTATAATACATGCCACGTGTGTGACACACATGCGCCACATGGTACGAGGCATACTCCGCCATGTGACGACAGGGCAAGCACGTGCACCATATCAGTTGTCACATCAGCCTAAACTTATAAATTAATTTTTTTAATAATTTAAATTAAATTAAATAAATAATAATTTAATAATTTTATTTTAAAAAAATTCAAAAAATCTCTTAAAAAAATTTAAAAATTCATAACTTTCAAAAATATAACTCCTTTTTTTGACCCAAATTATTTTTTTATTTGATCAAAAAAATTAAATAATCTATCATTTTATGAATTGAAGAATGACAAGAGAATAAATTTCTAGTTCAAAAATATACTCATATTCTTTGAAAAATAAAACTAGAAAAATAAATGAGTGCGCATAAAAATGTTCTCTTACTATTTGGATTCAAAACTCAAATATAATTTGGGATACCGTATTTTAAAAAATCAACTTTGATTATGCATGATTATCCCTTAATAAAATGTATTTGAGATTTATGATTCAAATTGCATAGATTAATGAATATGTGATAACATGCAATTTATACATAAATTTGCATGATTATTAATGCAAATTAAGACATTAAATACTCTATTTGTATGCATGTTATCATATTTTAAGTGCATATCTATCATTTTATGTAATTTTAGGTTATGATCTAAAAATATAGCATTTTGGGGATAATTATGAATAACTCTCATAATATAATTTTATTCCCATTTATATAAGAAATCATAATTATATTTTCATGATTTAATCATAAGAGAAAATATTTTATTTATACTCATGTATTTTTAAAAATTTATTTTCTTAGAGGAATGAGTGTTTTTTTGACATTAAAATTAATTCTCTTGATATTTAAATATTTTGAATTTTTATAATGATAGATAATTCAATTTCTAATCCAAAAAAATAAATTTGGATTAATTTGGAGTTGTATTTTGAAACTTATGAATTTTCTAATTTTTATGAATTTTATTAAATTTTTTTGAATTTATTTAAAGCTATTTTCAATTTTTAAGAGAATAATAATAAATAAATAAATTTTAATCGCGAGCTGACATGGCAAAGCTCCGCCACATGGCGATGCATGCGTACGCATGAATGACATGTGTGCACGTGTGCTTGTGTCTGTGCGCGCGTGTGCGTGTTTGTGCGTGTGAAAGTGATTAGTGGGTTAAGCATCCATTAAGGATTTAACGCTAACCCTTTAAGTGCTTAGATCTTATAAACCTGATAAAGTCTTATATTTTATTCCATGTGGTACTATTTCATTTTGTTTTTTTTATTTGCCCGTGACGTGGCACAACGTGAGACCTCCGATCTCGCGGTTAAATCGCGTGCGTCAGATATCACTTACTCATAGGGGTATGCGGTGAAATATGATTAGGCGACGATTCAATCGAACGGCGTTTAACCTCAGCCGTTCATCTGGGGAGTTACAATGGTCAAGATTAAATGTGCCCAATGGGCATGTGGACTCATCGTGATAGTCCGATGAAGATCAAACAGACGAAATCAAGCAACGCATCTTCACGTGCAATGTGGCAAAATCTAGACACTTCATCTCAAATCGAACGAACGCGACTTAAAGACACTGATTCACGAATCAAAATTTAATCTCAACCATTGATTGAAGATGAATCGACGCATTTGACGGTTACACCTAATTTCTTCTATAAAATCGAAATGTTCTTTGACGCGAAAACCACTTCTTAGATTTTTGAGCAAATCAAACTGTTTAGACAACACAATCTAACAATCTCTTGAATTTTTCATCTTCTTGACTCATTTTTTGCAGCCAAGGAGTGTTTAAAATCAAAAACTTGGTGAGAGAATTGGAAGAAATCACATCTTGAACGCCAAACTTTGTTTTCGAAATCGCATAATGAAAAGCCCTGAATCCAAAAATTAATTGGATCTTTTCAAGCACGACTTCAGGTTAGGTTGAGTGTTTTCATCTTAATTCATCTTCCTTTAGCATTAGATTTACATTTTGAAGTGTAGATTGAGTTAATTTTAGTTTTAATTTTGATTTTTATCAATTTTTGTGATCAATTTTCTATCTCAATTTCAAATTTTGATTTCTCAGCAAATTCTAATTCAACTTCAGTGATTTTGATTGTGGATTCGTATTGGAGTTATATTTATTAATATACTAAAATATTTAATTTCTCATCTCGATTCATTGTCTGATTTGATCGAATTTCAAAGATATCTCAAAGATTTCCCTTATTTTTCCATGGATTCGACCCTTATTCACCACTATACTCTTTAATTTGTTATTATAACTTTAAATTGGAGAGTTTGGAACTTGTTTTGACACAAGATCATGTGTATTCAACGACCGCATGGAATCGTTTCGTCAATATGTACTCTAAGTATGAGAACATGTAGAAGAATGGAATCTTTTATCTCTTAAATTGCATTCATAATCATGCAATTAGAAGTAAAAGTTGCATGTTAGCAGACCTCATGTGGTTATTGATGATCTCAATCACGTGTGTTTTTCGTCCTTGTTGTGCGTCGATGTCATGCGATAAAATATAGTTCCTTACTTAGTATAATGTCAGCAAGGGTCGAATCCACATGAATATAAAGTAACGAGGTTATGTGTGTAAAAAAAAGATGAGGGTGGAGGAAGATGTGTGAGTTGTCAAAGCTACTATAAGAAAAGATGCACGCGGACATGACGTCAAAGCTACTACAATAGAAGAAAAATAAAATAAAAAATAAAAAAATGAAAACAAAAGAAAAAATATGTCTACTATATATGGAGATGTTCCCAAGCCAAAATCGAATCTAAATCTTTGCACAAACCCCATTGGTATGCCTGTCCTAGGCCAGGTAATACTTGATCTGCTCCGATCACGATCTTTGCTTACTCCCTTCTCCACTACAAGGTTGAGCATCAAACAATTTCCCTCCTTGAGCCTTGACCTCCTCTCCCTTTTCTTTTGGTAGCCTGATGCTAAGAGAGAGCCAAAAAAATGCAAGGAGAGAGAAAATGAAGGCTTTTATAGGTGGGTTCTTAGGGTTTGAGTATAAAGAGGGGTAAAAGAGTCCAATTATTACAATAATTTTTTCCAGCTAGATTCTTTTATCCAAGATTACGGATAGATAGAGGGTTAAAAGATGAATCTAGAAATAAAATTTCAGCTCAAAGCTCTATCCAGATCATGAGATATCATGATTTTAATTTAGAGAAATCCTAGGCGTTGATTGAGATCTTGTAGAGGGGCATTTCTGGAAATTTCTTCTTAAAAAGTCTGAGTGTCATTTTTGGTAAATATGCTCAAAATTCAGAAAAGTCCCTAAAAAATTTCAGAAAAATCCCTAAACTTAGAAATTGAAAATATCACAAAATATAACTCCTTTTTCTATGAAATTTTCTCCATTGGATGAAGAATTTAGTCCTCTAATTTTTCATATTCTAACATCATGAGAAAAAAATTAAGGTCTCATTTAATAAAAGTTAAGTTTGGTCCAACCTCCTTAAAAATAAGGAGATTGGCCCAATATTCTCTCGTAACTAAATTTTGGATCATCCTTAAAACCTTATGATGATCCCTCTACAAAAATCCAAACCTCATTTACCAAATTTTATAAAAATATGGTTTTACTTGTTGTTCAAATTTAGTGGAGAGTTGTTTCCTCTTTCCTCTTACCGTCATCCATATCCATGCTTTCCTACTTGCATACCTATGTCATTACATCCACATAACTCATAGAAAATATGTGAATTCAACCGCTTGACTTTGAAAGAGTCAAATAGGGTTAGTCTCATAGTATATGTAATTGAAAAGAATGGTGCATGATAAGACATATCTATTTTTTTGCCAAATTAGCAGTAAATAGATGCAAGTTGAGTACATGAGTGGAATGCAATGATGAATGTAAAAATATCATAAAAAACATGATACCTTGCATTATATTACCAAGAATTATGTGTTAAAACCAATTTATAATGATGAAAATGAATGCATCAATGACACGTTATCAGGTATGTTTCTACGGGTTTCTAGTGGTAGGATGGAGTTGCAGCAAGGATGCTCTAGCCATGAAACTAGGTGCTAGCCAAACAAAAAATCCAAATAGAAGATAAAAGTAAAGGTGTGATAACATGAAATCTTAACATGATAAAACATGATTATTAATGCAAAATAAGGCATAAAACATTCCATTTATGTGCATGTTATCATACTTTGAGTGCATTTCTATCAATCCATGTAATTTTATGTTATAATCTCAAAATGCGTTAATTTAGGGTTAATTATGATGAATTAAAGATTAAAGATTTATAACCTATATTTACTTGAGATTATAAGTGGTTTTTAAAGTTAAATAATAAGAGAAATCATTTTTATGAACATTCATTTAATTTTCTAAAGTTAAAATCTTAAAGAAATGAATGTATTTTTGAAATAAGAATTAAATCTCTTGTTATTTAAATAATTTGACTTTTTAGAATGATAGATAATTAAATTTTAGATCAAATGAAAGAAATTTGGATTAATTTGGAGTTATATATTAAAAGTTATGAAATTTCTATTTTTAGGGATTTTTTCGGATTTTCCTAAATTAATTTTGACTTTTTTAAGATCAAAATGATTTAAATAAAGGGCAAAAAGCGGGATATTTCCACGCGGCGCCTACGCGGCAATGTGACGGATGCACAATATTTATATTTATTACTATATAGTTTATAAATCGCGTAGACTCAAAGTCCACTGATCATCAATAGCGCACATGTCTTTAAAGCGGAGTTATAATGGCAAGGATTTAACGCGCGGAAACGCATCACGATCGTCGGATCGCGATCCAACGGGCGCAGTTTGATGCATTTTCATAACGCATATCGCAAGGACTCATCTGGAGCGTCCATTTGCGATCCGAAGGCCGAACTTTGATCATAACGGTTCGCCGTTACCCGTTCATCTGAACCGTTGATGGAGATTAAAACGCACCGATCGGACGGTTACGCCCAATTCGCCTATAAAATGAAGTGTTCTTCGAAATTGTAAGATATTCTCGGATGATTTCGCTTAATCGACCTATCCATACGCATCTATCCTTGAATCTCTCATTTCTAATCTCTTCTAGACTCGATTCCGTGTCCACAGAGTGATTAAAAGTGAGATTTCGTCGATCGATCAAGGAGAATTTGTCTCTTGAACACCGATGTTCACGTTCGAATTCGCGGAATGAATAGCCGTCGATCCGGTGATCAATTTGATCGATTCAATCATTATCTTGGGTTAGAATACTTGTTTTCCCTCAAATCTATTGTCATGTATCATCAATTTATAATTTAGGATCATAATTTAGCTTAATTTAGTCTTTAATTTTGGTTTTCAATCTTCCGATTTTCAGATATTTCATCTCACTTTGCTCTTTGATTTCTCCGCGATTAGTAGTCCAAATCGAGTGATTTTTGATTCCGTGGATACATGTTTGAGTTATCTTTCAAAATCTAATATTTTCTCCAATTTCTCACATCAATTCATTGTCCAATTTGATCAATTTCAAAAAGATCTCTCGAAAAATACCTTAATTCCCTGTGGATTCGACCCTTATTTACCATTATACCCTCTCTATTTGTTATTAAATCTTTTAAATTGGTAAATTCAGAAAATATTTTTTTGACATGAGACTGTGTGAAATCGATGACCTCGCGGTCCCGTCTCGTCAAATGGCGCCGCTGCCAGGGAATTAAGGTGTATTTTTGAGAAAATTCGTCAATTTTGACTTGGTCAACATCGGATTTTTCTTTTTATTTCTTGAAATTTATCTCACATCGATCATAATTGGAGTGATCTGAAGTGAATTCCATCTTCGTGATCCTTAATTCGACGAGAACAAGTTATTTCGATGCCTTTTGTACGGATTACAAGCGATCAATTTTTCAAAAATCGCATTAAGAAATTATAAACACTCATGGATACCGACACCTAGGTATGATCTGTGCCATTATTTGATAATTAGTATTATATATAAACATTAAATATTTTTCATGAGATGTCATTCATTTAGAAAACATGATCTAATACCTTCCGAAGATAAAATTTATCTTTAAATGATCCTCAATTCAATGTCATATTGAGTAATTTTCCCTCTTCTAAGGATTATGGTCTATTGCTCATGGGTATTGTTTTGAGAGGGCGGAGCTCTCGCAGAATCACGTATGACTTGTTTTTCTAAATAATTGTTGAAATTTTTATCTTTATTAAAATTAACGATTCTATACGAAAAAGCATGTTGTACTAGGGTTATTTAGGGTTTGCCATCGTCCTAGGCCGCATCAAAGCCATGCTCTGCGTAGACTTAGGCCATGATAGATTCGAAGTGACCTAAATTTCAACCACTCTATCGATAGAAAATTTTTCTAGAAAAATATATCTATAATATATTATCTCCAATAAATTGTGATGACATGAATATAATTTAATGATATGATTTGAATTTCATGCATAAATTCTAATTTCACTTTCAAACCATAGAGTAAATGATTTATTATTCACAACAAGGATAATTATGGTTTGAATCTTGTAGAATTCTCTTATCATACATCAAGTTTTTATTCAAAATAAGCACATCAATTTTTGGAAAATATGAGCTTAAACTTAGCGCTTATTGGGAGGCAGCCCAAAGTTATCCTTTTTGTTTTTTCCTTTAGTTTTTTCAGAATAAATACATTATCAAAGAACTATATTATAAAAGGCGCATGCGCAAGAAATCCCTAGTGAACAAGCATCAAAAAGCCCAAATGAGTTTTTCTAAAACCTTTTCTCCTTACCATATTTTTATCATCTTTTTCATGCCATGATCATTATTCTTGCTATCTTTAATCATGAGCATAATAATGTCATTGAGGACAATGAAGAGTTTAAGTTGGGGGTGAAGACTTAGAAAAATTCAACAATTTTTCAAACATTTTAAAATTTTAAATTCTAAAAACTCCTATTTTCCAAATTTTTACCACTCCTCTCCACCTTAGAAGTCTTGAAAGTTTGAGATCCTATTCACTAGAGATGTAGAAATGAGGGCCTAATAGCCCATATGATTACATTTTGAGTAATAAAACCAAGTGATCTAGATAAACCATGGGATTATTCGTAATGGTTGACTTCTTTGGGGTTGGGTATCTAACAAGGCACCGAGGAAAAATGAGTAATCAGAAGGTTGAAGTGCTATGGGATTGAAATGGAGAGATTTTGAGTGAAGTTCAAGCAAAATTCCTATCCCCTACTTTACATCAGCCGAACTTAGTGTGGGAATTCCTCGATTCCGAGCTTTCCCTTAAAAGAGTGCAATGATCCATAATTTTTTGAAGCACCTATCTTTACCCTATTAGGCATTTAGTTCCAATTTTCCATTCCAGTTAATTAGTTACACCCATTTTTCAGCCTCACTTATGATAATCACACTCCCAAGTGACTCACACATCCATTACATCTCCTCCACATTCCTCTCACATGTACATATCTCTTCGAACATTACACTTCACATTTTGGCAAACTACTCTTCAAACCTCCATGAAACAACTCCTCCATATCCTTATTTCGTGTAAATTCTTTTGAAATTTTGAAGTATCTTTGAAAAAGAAAAAAAAATAGTTACAAAAAAAGAGGCAAGGAAAAAGGAAGGAGAAAATAAAAAAAGAGAGAAATAGAAGAAGTGAAAAGAAGGAGAATAAGTTAGAGGAATATCTTCTCTTCTTCCACCACCATCTCTACCATTTCCATCTATCCCTACCATCCATCACCATCCACATCATTTGGGAGATAAATTATCATAAGTGGTACCACCTTTGCTTTTAAAAATCCATTTTGTTTACACACATATTTGCTTTTAACCACATCATTCCTTTAGATATAGTGTCTTTAATTTTCTTTCAACCACCTCAAACGCTGCATCCCAAAGATAGGAATACCTTTGCAATTGCACTCTTTTTAGGAGGAAGGTAAGTTGAGGTGAATTCTAATACATTAAGTAGCCTCCATTTTGAGCGAAGGAGTGATAAATCTTTGGAGAGGGTAAGGATTACATCTTCTCATGAGAGTATGAGGATCTTTTCATCCCCATAGCATTAAACCTTATATATGCTCACCTCGATAACAATTGAGAATTAGACTCGAGCATTAGCCGATGAGCACTACCCTAATATGCACTAAAGAAGTCAACCTAAAAATGGAATCTAGATCACTATGGTCTACACTATGAGGAAGAATAATCATACTTATATACATTTCACCTCTTTAGTAGTAGGATTGAGAAGTGGAAAGGACTTTCTAAGGAGATTCTATATGCAATTTCTAAGAGACTAGAAATTATTTAAGTTGGGGGGTGTGATAACATGCAATCTTAACATGATAAAACATGATTATTAATGCAAAATAAGGCATAAAACATTCCATTTATGTGCATGTTATCATACTTTGAGTGCATTTCTATCATTCTATGCAATTTTATGTTATAATCTCAAAATGCGTTAATTTAGGGTTAATTATGATAAATTAAAGATTAAAGATTTTATAACCTATCTCTACTTGAGATTATAAGTGGTTTTTAAAGTTAAATAATAAGAGAAATCATTTTTATGAACATTCATTTAATTTTCTAAAGTTAAAATCTTAAAGTAATAAATTTATTTTTGAAATACGAATTAAATCTCTTGCTATTTAGAGAATTTGACTTTTTAGAATGATAGATAATTAAATTTCAGATCAAATGAAAGAAATTTGGATTAATTTGGAGTTATATATATTAAAAGTTATGAATTTTCTATTTTTAGGGATTTTTTCCAGATTTTCCTAAATTAATTTCGATTTTTTTAAGATCAAAATGATTTAAATAAAGGGCAAAAAGCGGGATATTTCCGCGCGGGACCCACGTGAATGCGACGTGGCACGCAAGGCCATGTGGCAGCGCCACGCGGGCCCACGCCGCGCCTACGCGGCGATGTGACGGATGTGCAATATTTATATTTATTACTATATAGTTTATAAAGTATAGCCTTCCGTTTATTGGAAGGGGATTATTAACCCTTTAAATCGTCGCATGTTATAAATGCAATAGTCTTCTTTAATTTTTCCCGTGTGGGACTAAGTCCCACACAGTTTATTTAAGAGCAGGTGACGTGGCGGCATCACAAGCGTCAGATCAAGGGCGTGATGAAGATCGCACGTGGATTGCGTGGACTCAAAGTCCACTGATCATCAATCGCGCACGTGTCTTCAAAGCAGAGTTATAACGGCAACGATTTAACGCGCGGAAACGCATCATGTTCGTCGGATCGCGATCCAACGGGCGCAATTTGATGCATTTTAAAACGCATATCGCAAGGACTCATCTGGAGCGTCCATTCGCGATCCGAAGGCCAAACTTTAATCATAACGGTTTGCCGTTACCCGTTCATCTGGACCGTTGATGGAGATTAAAATGCATCGATCGGACGGTTACACCTACTTCGCCTATAAAATGAAGTGTTCTTCAAAATTGTACGATATTCTCGGAGGATTTCGCTTAATCGACCTATCTATACGCATCTATCCTTAAATCTCTCATTTCTAATCTCTTCTAGACTTGATTCCGCGTCCACAAAGTGATTAAAAGTGAGATTTCGTCGATCGATCAAGGAGAATTTGTCTTTTGAACACAGATGTTCACGTTCGAATTCGCGAAATGAATAGCCGTCAATCCGGCGATCAATTTGATCGATTCAATCATTATCTTGGGTTAGAATACTTGTTTTCCCTCAAATCTATCGTCATGTATCATCAATTTATAATTTAGGATCATAATTTAGCTTAATTTAGTCTTTAATTTCGGTTTTCAATCTTCCGATTTTTACAAATTTCATCTCACTTCGCTCTTTGATTTCTCCGCGATTAGTAGTCCAAATCGAGTGATTTTTGATTCCGTGGATACATCTTTGAGTTATCTTTCGAAATCTAACATTTTCTCTAATTTCTCACGTCAATTCATTGTCCAATTTGATCAATTTCCCAAAGATCTCTCAAAAATACCTTAATTCCTTGTGGATTCGACCCTTATTTACCATTTTACCCCGCTATTTGTTATTAAATCTTTAAATTGGTAAATTCAGAAATATTTTTGACACGAGACTGTGTGAAGTCGACGACCTCGCGGTCGCGTCTCGTCAAGGTACTCCTTTATTGTGGAGGTTGACACATGAATTTAAGGATACCAAAGTTGCCCTTTTAGTGGCGATGATTCAAGAGAATGACTAAATATAGAGTAAAAAGTGACATAGCGTGATCATGAAATTATTGATAAATTATTCCCACAAGTCAAAACTAAAACCAAACTCACCTAAAATGTGGATTAATCAAGTTTAATTTAGTAGGGAGTTAGGCTTGAATCTATAGGGAATTTAGGGTGTGTTCTTGATGTGTTTTAGAATTGGATAAAAGTAGATGATGAATTGGGGTAAGAATTAGGGGAAAATTTAGATTTGAAAAGAAGACTGAAAGACACAAAATAAAAAATCACTCAAATCGGATCTATATCCATGGATGAATCAAAGAGTGAAGTGAGAGAATATCATTCTCAAGAGAGAGAAATTATGAAATTCACTTAATCTAAGCTTTGAAATTGAAATCTGATGCTAAACTGATAAATAATCTAAACTGAACTCGATGAGTGTTCTTTTATCTCTTGTCATCAACCTAGATTGGTATCTTCATTAATTGGATGTCTCCAATGCCCACTTATATGGCGATCTATGATTAAACAATTTCATGTGGTCATTGACTACACACAATCTCGTATCAAAAACAAGATCCAAAACTCACCAATTTAAAGATTAAATCACTAATTAAAGAGTATAGCGGTGAATAAGGGTCGAATCCATCGAGAAATAAGGGAAATTTTGAGATATCTTTGAAATTTCGATCAAATCAGACAATGAATTGAGGTATGAAATTAGGGATCTTAGTATACTAAGAAAGATAACTCCAATACAAATCTACGGAATAAAAAATTATTAAATTTGGATTAGAATTCACGGAGAAATCGAGAAAGAAAATCGATCGCAAAAATAGATGAAAACCAAAATTAAATCTAAAATTAAACTAATCTACAAATTCAAAATTAAAATCTAATGCTACATGAAGATAGATTAGGATGAAAACAAAAATCTAATCCGAAGTCGCGCTCGAAATGATCTAATTAATCACTGCGCACACATGCGCACACACACGCACACACGCACACTTACGAACACACTTACGCATACACACGACGCGTCGTGGCATGTACACACGTCGCCACATCAGCGTGCGATTAAAAATTTTATTCTTATTTTTAGTCTTTTCAAAATAAAAAATAGCTTTAAATAAATTTTGAAAAACTTCAGAGATTTCCTAAAATTTAGAAAATTCATAAATTTCAAAATACAACTCAAATTAATCTTTTTTTTTTCTTGGATCAGAAATTAAATTATCTATCATTATACAAAGTAACAAGATGATTAATTTTAATTTTAAAAATACACTCATTCCTCTTAGAAAATAAATTTGAAAAAATACATGAGTGTAAATTTGAAAATAAAATTTGATTTCTCTTATCATTTAATCATGAAAATATAATTATGATCTCAAATATAAATAGGATTAGCACTATATTATTTAATTATGCATAATTATCCATAAAATGATATATGCTTAGATCATAACCTAAAATTACATAAAATGATAGAAAATGCAATCAAAATATGATATCATGTATACATGTAGAATATTTAATGCCTTAAATTGTATTAATAATCATGTAAATTCATGTATAAATTTCATGTTATCAATCTAACAGAGCAAGTTTTTATGGGCAACCTCCAAGATATGTTGCTCAATGGGAGACTTCCTAGGTTTGCCTTCTTTGTCGTGCCATTTATGAGCTGAAACAAAGTCCTTGCTCCTCGTTTGTTAAGTTCAGTGATCTGCTCACGGCTTATGGTTTTGACCCTTGCAAGTCTTATCTGATAGTAATGCGCAAGACAACATACGTAGGCTATGTGGTACTTGCAATATATGTGGATGACATTCTATTGAATGGTAGCAATGAGGCTGGTATCTTCGCTTCCAAAGCTTATCTTCAGACGCACTTTGTAATACGCGACTTGAAGACACCATGATATTTCCTTGGGATTGAGTTTGCTTACCAATAAGGTAAGTTAGAGTTATCTCAAACAAAGTATGCCTTGGATCTTCTCCAAGACACAAGACTACTTGGGTGTAAACTAGCTATTGTTGGGTTCTGATGTCGATAAACTTTTGAAATTTTGATTTAAACATCAAATGCAGCGAAAAACATTGAATCGGATATTCAAAACACCAAGCCACCGAGTACAAATGATCCTATCATCTAGTATGAATGAGAAAGACATACTTAGAGGGTTTCCTTCAAGAAGTTTTTGAAGCTATTTCAAGTGTCTAGCCTCTAGCAGTATCCACAGGGTCTCCAAATTCTTGGATCTCCTCTTCAAAGATCTTCACCAAGAGAGAAAGAGAAGAAATGAGAGAATTCCCACAAGGTTTCCTAGGTACCTTGAGTTGTGGTCATTCTCCCCCTATTTATAGACATTTGGTATGAGGGTTTTTTTATAAAAAAATCCCTCTTAATTATGTCTATATCTACCAACATCCATAGACCTTATGTGTGTCGCCCTCTAGGTCCATATATCTCACTAGTTAATAACTCTATAGAAAAAATAAAACCTTGTTGGTCAACCTTAATTAATTATCCACATCCACATATAGATTAATTAATCAAGGATCGATTTAAACCAATCGATAGGTTGAGTTGCCAGCCCGTTGGGTGCCAAGCTACACCACGTACACTAGGAGATATGGAGTATGTGAGAACTCACTTATGGAACCTTCCCGGTCATTGATTACCATGTATGTATAATCTTTCATCCACATTAGACTCATGAATGACTTAGGGTATGGTCAAATGTCAAACCCTAATCGGTCACTCAAGTTAGTACTGATGCATGTAGAAATCATTGAGAACTCCTTTCTCTGATATTTCCACTACCTTGGCCAAGGATTTCATCACATCTCATTCCTTGAGTCAGTCTCCTCAAATACCGAGGGTGGATGTTCCCATCTTGATCACACAATCATCTTTATGGACTTCATGTTGTACCCAATTTATGACATTTTAGATATCCCATGGTTAGGGATTCGTAAGTCATAATCAAAACATGATCATCCATCCACATGATGTCTTTGGTGTCTCAAGTCAAAGGACCATATACACAACCATGACATGAATCAACCTGATTGATAGTTAGGTATAATACCATTCAGGGATTCATACGGATCAATTCAGTGAACTCTTTCTCCAAAGAGCACCCACTATCTATCTTTAATATCTCCACACCAATGGCTAAAAGATTAGCCATACTCATAATTCGATGTCCTTCTCAAATATCCTACGAAAAGGAATTTTTAGAACATTTGTTTAAATACTATTAATCACTATATTATGATCTCATCATAATTCAATTAGTCATTGCATATGACATCTGATGGAAATATAATTTCCATCATGCAAGAGAGAGACAGAGGGAGGGAGTGAGGAGTGAGACTTGAGGATGCAACAAAGTTTCTTCCATCCTCTATTATGTTTGCGCGCACACACACACATACTAGATAGGCAAGAAGAGGGAGTAGGGAGGGATAGATTTCTACCAAAAAGAGATGAAAGAAAGTGAAGAGAAGTGAGAGAGTGATTTTCCATCTATGGGCACGGCTGGTGCATGTGGCATTGTCTTGGCGTGCACAAGAGAATGCCCAATGCGCATATCTGGGGAGCAATTGGCAAGTGATATAGTGCTTGCCAACGAGGCGCCCTGTGGCGCGTAGTGGCGCGCGGGAGCAAGTGTCAGAGCTCACCCATGGCAGGCCCCTCGCTGGGTGCTACAGTAACCGCCGAGCGACACATGTTTCAGGGGGGGCTCGGGTGACATTTGAGCGCATCTCGGTGGGTGTTTCAGTAACTCCCAAGTAATGCGCCACGTGCATGCTATGATGTGCACAAATTGCTAATTTCCATGCACCATGGTGCACCTTCAGCGAGACATAGTCACATTGATATACAAGTGATATTTTTTTGAGTTTCTCTCCTTTTAAGCCTATAAATAGGCATCCCTATAGCATTCCTAAACACATCTGAGCATTCCTTTCTTGCTCCAGAGGGTTGTATGTGAGTTTTGAGTGGTTTGAGTGAATTCCTTCTTCTTTTCTCATTCTTCTTTTTCTTTTGAGTGTGTGTGTGTGTGTGCGCATTTGTGGAGTGTGCTCATCACCTTTTGGATTGAACCCTTGAGGTGATCAGCAGCCAACAAAGAGAAGAATGAGAGAGGAAGATAGGGAAAAAATTTAGTGCCGCAAAAGAAGTTCTCTTGCCACACAAGAGAAAATTCTTCGGCACACATGAGAGGAAGTGGTGGAAGAAAGGAGGGATTGATAGAAGAAATTGGCAGGGAAGGAGGCTTCCACGGAGAAGGAAGCTTTTTTGTATACACAACCGAAAAGGAAAGAGAAGAAAAAGAGAAGCGAGATGAAGAGGAAGAAGAGAAGAAAGAGGAAGAGTAGGCGTGCCGGTGAGAGTGAAAGAGACAAAAAAATGGAGAGGAAGAAGAAGAATAAGGTGGACGAGATGGAGAAGATGGAGAGAAAGGCAACAAGACAAAGAGGGAGACACCACGAAGAGGTTAGAGAGCTTATGCTCATGGCAGAAATTTTTTTGCAGTGCATGTGCATTGGAAAGAAGAAGAAGACGAAGAAGAAGAAGAACTAGATTTGTAGGGGGGTGGTAAGTGGAGCAATGATGTTTAGCCAGCTAACAAGACTTGCATATAAACTTAAACAGTGATAACTAATGACATGCATTTCAATCATGTACTTGAATGATTATTAACTCATTTTACAGCTACATGCATTTAATACCTGGAATGACATGATTATCAACTGTGTAAAACTTAATTTATATCATTATGATGCATGCTATCACAAAGTTCATGTCTTTTAAGGATATGACATCATTGTACCTAAGTTGCCATTTTTGTGTGATACTGTGGTTAGTGCTTAGATTATGTGTCTCGATTTCTCTAAAATTTAAACGACTTAATCTAATTATATTTTTATGTTTTCAAGAAAATACAAAGAAGACATTGGAAAACTAAAATCAACCCTTTGTTTTAGACTTAGTTGATTTGTCAAATCAGCTTGTTAGAGTAAAGCTCAATAAGCGTTTTGGAGGCATTAGTCCCACTTGGAACCTTCTCATTTTCTCTCTTTTCTCTTCTACATAAACACATGTATTCGTTTGTTTCTATTTATTGATTCGGGTTTTCTCTCTCTACATGGTATTAGAGCCAGGTTCCTCCTAGGACTCAATTTTTTTCTTCCTCTACATCCTATTCTTTCACCATCATTAGATTCCTCCTCACTAAGAAAGCTTTCCAACACCTAGTTTTTTTTCAATCTGACATCATTTGAGCCTCTACGTAATTTTTTTATAACATTTTTGGTATTTTTTTTAATTGAATGCATCGTTTTTGTCCTTTTCTATAGAAGATTTGCCTTTAGATCTTTGCCATTATCATATCAATGGAAGATTTGGCTTTCAACTTTGCAATGACTGGATTTAATCTTTGTGACATCTTTGATGGTTTAATTTCTTTAAATTGGTTTCTCTCTCATCATTGAAAATATTCTTGGAAATCTCATTAAATTGAGCTTTGTGGAAAAAATTTCCTTTAGTAGCTTGATTTGTTTTAAACTAGATGTAGTTCCTATTCTATTGAGCTCAAGATATTTGACAGTGGATTTGGAAGAATCAACAACTTAAACTCTACAACATGCCTACAATGTTTCAATATGAAAAACCTTTGATGCAACAATTATTGGAACAATTTCTTAGTGAGTCTAAATTTTATGATTAGTTTTCGTTCATATTGCATTGTTTGGGCTTAGATGTATCTTCAGAAGGTTAGATTCGGAGAATTTTACTGTAGTTGATCATGTTCTTTCACCTAATTCATAATTTCCTCTCCCTAATTACTCTTTTTGCTTTCTCCTTTGATTTAAATGTGATTCCTGTGGGATTCGATTCATTGGGAAGATTATGAATTTTATTTTCGAAACCTGTCATTTTTCCAAATTCTAGATATGTTTATAATTCAATTTGGACATAATCATCTTACCACCAAAGACTGTAATGCTATGAGCCAAATTCTCCATAGATTAGATCCTTACTCACAATTAACTTGATTAATCATCAATCAAATTAAGTTAGGAATTACTTTCGGTTTTTTAGTGCGTGTATTAAAGAGGCGCACGATTTTCAACCTGTCAATAACTAAGATAAAAATTATCTGAAGTTGAGAAAAAGCAGCGTCAGGCATTCTAATTTGCCAGATAAGAGGAGATGGCGGGCATGTTAATGAAAGGGAGTATTTTGCCTATTCCCTCTGTTTATTCTGCAGGTATCGACCCGAGAGACTGACGAGAAGCACAGACAGGGAAGAAGGGTGAATCAACATCAAGGGCTAGATAGGAAGAAGGGAATAATCGTCGAAAGAAGAGAAATCATCGGACAGAGAAGAAAGACTGAGGAGCTATGACATGTGATCATGAGAAATTCTCAAGATGATCTGCCAGAGCCAATATATAACGCAGAGCTAAATCGGCACGCATTGCTGATGAATCGAAGACACAGTCGTATGCTGATGTGGCATGACGACATTGTCTAGCAATGATAATGCGTCATGATGACATCAGCCAAGGGTAAGATTCTGAGGTCCCAAAACAACCAATTCATGTACCAGTCTCTGAGGCGTTGTTGATAACAGGTGAAAAAAAGTTAATTTATTCCCCCATCAGATAAAAATTTCAAAGAACATTTACTTTAATTTATTATTTATAAGTGAATATATTCAAATAACTTTCTATTTCAGGCTCAATCTAGGATTTAAATATAGTGTAGAACCATGTGTGGTCTGGTCTGGCAGGAGTAGAAAAGGCATTTGATGATGGGGTTGAATGAGGCACCGTTGAACACCACTGAACGAGTAGATTTGGTCACTTCAATTATGAGAGGCATGCATTAAGCAGGATATATCTCTGTAAGTTTAGTGTAGAATTATAATTGCGTGTGTAAAATTCACACACACATAGAGAGAGAGACAGACAGACAGACAGATAGAGATTAGCTTAAACTTCTTCTCGCTGATAAATGAAGAGATTTACAAGCTTTGAAACAGGATAAACTAAATAGAAGGCAAAGAGAAACTACAGATAAACCATCTGCCAGCAGATATTTCAAGTTTCCCCAGCTTCACCTGCATTTGTTACAGACGATTTGAGGAAGCTGCTGCTGATCGATATCTAATGCTTGGAAAAAATAAATCAAGACCTCTCATGAATATAAAAAATCTCCAGAAATGAATGAAGGCATATGTATTAATTTCAATGTAAATATCCACTGATAATAGTCAACGCACGCATAAATACTTTCCACCTAGGCCATCAACTGTGGTCTAGAACAGGAACTAAGTCAAGTGCATAATTCAAAGAGTTTTTGAAAGATAAACTGCACGGGCATATTCCATTACTTTGAAATTTTTTTCAGAACTTTGAAATGTAAATAATGAAGAACCTTTAACCTGAAATGATGTGCTGGCAGGACATGCCAAGGAGGTAATTACCTTGTTCTCCACCCCTCTATATATCTTTAAGCTTCCTTCGATGCAGAAGAAACCCCTTCTTCGATACACTGATGGGAAGTCAAAGATCGGTAACGATAAAACTATTTTATTATCAATTCCTAATTTAAAATACTGCAACATAAGGAAAATGTGAAGGCCTATGCCTCTTTCTCCAGATTTCTCTGGTCAATCATACCAAATGCATTTGAGATGCTAATTGATAGTCATGGCAATGATGAAAATATTCCAGCGTATCTACCAGTTTATCACTTGAAGCATTGTGTTACACAGATACCTAGCCAAATTAAAATACTGTACAAACACCCGTCATTAGATTCACCTGATTGGGACGTCAGTGCTTAGCCTTGCCAAGGCAATGATAAACTAGGGGGCTATTGATAGAAAGGCTCATTACTGGTTAACCACATTTATACTGGTCATCTTTTGTGCCCTAATTCTGAATGTGTTAATTTGATTCTTCATAGAGTATTTCTGATATCAATGAATAAATGCACAAGAAATAACTAGATATTAAAATTTTTGGTACTTTAAGGAGATAACTGTGAAGCCAGTCCAAGGTTTGACGAAAAGTTGTCGCAGAAATGTTAGCAACCATCAGACCCTGTTCATGAAAAGCTATCAGAAAGTTAGTGAATTCACCAGAATGTCAAGACTAGTCTCGTAGCCCACACATAGTGAATTCTATGATGGAAAAATAGCCAATTCATAGTAGCCAAAATAATAAATCTTGGACATTGAAAAAGAGAATAGTATTTTAATAAGCATACTCAACCCTAAGACTCTAAAACCTGTGGATCATGTGCCCTAGCACAAGATATTTTGACAAGATCGAATGGCATGGAACTGGTCATTAGGGGCCTAAGTCAGGTGAACTGGCTGATGTAAATAAGATGTGGCGACTTCTAGAGGTGGGTAGTTGGCTGGATCCGAAGGAGCACAGCATGATGCATCAGGAGCGGAATGGATCAGGAGCTTGGCATTTCTACCTCTACATGGAAGATAATTCTATCTCAGTCTATTCTGTATCGATCAGTTATCCAAAGTGGAGTTGATCACCCTGATTGTCTGATAGCACATAGAACATGAGCATTCTTCTCGATTTCTAAAGTGGAACTGTATCAGTATCATATTCGGAAGTATTTTGAAACAAAATTTCATCAGCATTAAAGTTATTTTCAGACACAGGCAACCCCAACAATAGAAAAGTTTATAAATATCAATCCTTTCATAAATTCATTATTATAACTAACTACATTTTTTTTTGGAGTACATCATATGATTTAATAATATGATTTAGCTAACTATCATTATAACTAACTACGTCATATGATTTAATTATGAAATATTTGGAACATTTGAGATCAGACCTTTTGCCCATTAACTGGCCGATTAGAGCATGGCTGGTGAGGGATTTTGGGTTACCAAAAGCTGATCAGGTTTTTTGGGTCACATGGTATCATAGCTGGCAGCTAAACTCGCAAAATAAGTGAGATGAGAGAAGGACAAAGTTTAATTAGAGCGGGAGAGAGAGTCCACAATTGCACATATCACCAGTTTGATGACCCAACCAGATAGGACAAGTGAAGATCTTCAAAATCTGTGTTGTTAAATTGTATGATGTATAGCAGTTGGCAATTAAACTCACAAAATTAGTGAAATGAGATGGGGAAAAGTTCATTAGAGAGAGAGGGAGGGAGAGAGTAAACAACATATCATATCACCAGTTTGGTGGTCTAACGCTGACCTATTTGGAGTAAAATTAGAGAAGGAAAAAATTTAATAAAGGAGAGAGAGTCAAAAAAACTGCTCAAATAACCAGTTTGACGGTCTGAGAAGAAATGACAGCAGCAGACCTTCAAATAGAATTTGGAGAAGATCGATGATCAGAGTGTTGAACTGACCGTGACCACAAATTCGAATTCCACTGGCTAGTGGATCTATGCAATATCCAGAATCCAGTAGTTAAAAAATTGATACAGAAACGTGGCTTCAACATTTAATCAAATGTCTTCTTTGTTTTCATGGTGCTTATGTCTACAACATCTCTAAAGTTTCTCTGTTAGCACAGTATCAGATATGTTGCATCCCAATTCTAATCCTTGCAATTGCCTTCCCGAATTCACTGACGAAACTCTATCAGGCATAACATAATGATTATGGAAACCTTATCCAATATGTAGGTCATTTTACTTGCACATGAGAAGGCAGAAATATATGAAACACTCAAGTTACGTCTTTATCAAATGGTTTTACTGTTTATTGAGATTTCCAAAGCCCTGTATACCACTATTTCATAGCCAAGCTGGGAATGGAAGACATCTAATCACTTTCTAGATAAAGGCGTTAACTCTTCATATCACAACTGTAGAAATCTGGCATACAACTGGCATTCTGATATTCTGAACCTATATTGAAATTCTGACAGTATTACAACTGGCGCGTAAAACTACCGCTGCATGCTTCATTGATTATGTTATTCTCTACAACATTTCAAGGGTTTTAATTGTTGAGAAATGACAAGCATAAGAAACACAAAGATGAAAAAGAAAAAACATATCCTGGAAAGGATACTCAGATCCTTCGGTGTCTCAATTGATTGAAGAGTTATCCTTTTAGGAGAATAAATCATTTACCTGTGCCTCGAAGGAACTGAGATAATTCTGAATTGTCTTCAGATTGGTTACAAGATTATCTTGATCCTGAAAGGATAACAAGAGCAGCATGGTGTTATTGAGATCGCCACAAAGAAGTATATAGAATAAGTTTAATAAGTTACATATGAAAGATAATTTTTTGAAAAATACATATGAAAGATAATATCCAATGGTATTCAAGAAATAAGCCTTGACAAATTGGGATCACTTATAGAAGCCATATAACATAGGATTGGAATAGGAGAACCAAAATCATCTTTGTTCATACCGTAGTCCCATTTATATACAGTTTACACAAAGATACAAATGACTACAGCAGAACCATAGCATCCTAAAATGATACAGATCACATAATGGTCTACCTATTACTCACAAGAGAAAGAAAAAGGACATAAGTACAGTTATCCAAGTCTTGAAATAAACTCCGACTGAAGAGATAATCATTCAGTTGATGATCTCAAGAGTTAAAAAACTCTCAAATTCCACACCACCAGGTCTCCCTAACACACCATTGGACTCTGATAAGAACATTTGGTTAGATAGGCTTTCCCATTTATAACCCTCAGTAGAGAGTGAATTTTTAAAAACCCACCTATAGATACAGATAATGGAATTGGATCCCTTTAATATGGAAGAATGATGAAGTTTGTAAGTCCATCATATCTTTCTCTCCTCTATCTCACAGAGATCTCTTGCAAGGCCCCCTTACATAGGTTGGTGGCACTCCTTTTTCTTCTACCTTATCAGTATATCCTCATTCACTCTCAACATCTCATCTATCTAGCCTATTTCTCATATTCAAGTTTACAGTTTCAATTGAGCGTCTATTAATTGTATCAGAGCCACTACCACAGCCTTGTCCACCACATGATCACTGCTCTGCTGTGGCAGCACAGCTACACTGCCATTACCACTGCCTCTCAACCTCCTGCAGCAACCACTGCCATTGACAACACTGCTGCCTCTGAACAGCTTGCCACTGTCCTTTGTGACATGCTTCTGTTGCCACCACCACCTCCAAACAGCTCAACCACAGTAGCTTCTGCCACAACCACCTCCTCATAGTTAAGGTAACATTTTCAATAGAAACTAAATTGGGCACCTATCAATGGTATCCGAGCCACTACCACCACCGCTCCACTGCATGCAACCACCACTCTGCCATGGCAGCACTACTATGCTGCCATTACCACCACCACCTCTCAGCCACAACATACTGCTGTCTTTCCTGGCATGCTTCTGCCTTATGTCTCTCCTGCCACTACCACCACAGCTCCAACATAGGAGCTTAGCTCTCACTGCCTTATGTCAAGCTGCTAGCAAGGGCTGCTCCTCTGCCAGACAGGAAGATGCGAGGTTTAAAATTCACAGGTCTGCCAGCCAGCCTGTTCCCAGTCTAAGAATTTACAAAACATTCTGGGCTCCAATCTGCCAGTCCTTGCTGCAACCCAGTTTGGCTTCACAGCCAGCCCCAAACTGCAGGCTGGTCTACCTGCAGACTGGCCCAGGAGAGGTCACACAGCCCAATGCCACCAACTTATGATGCCTTCACTGATGCCATCTCATCATGCCTTGCTCATGCTGAAGGCACTTGTGTTGCCTTCAGACTCAACTTAGACTTCCTTGGAACCTACTGCGTTGCCACACCACCATCGCCTCACCTACCAGTGCTGCTGCTTGTCATAAAGACATAGCACTGGCCACCTACTGCCAGGTGCCACTGCAATCTTCCTCTGCTACCATCCACAACAGTGACACTGCGACCCTTTACCCCGCACCAGCACCTTCACTGCACTGCCATCCCTGCTATCCGCACTGCTGCCCTTCACCACACCACCTCCAATAGTGATGGCTTTCAGTGTGCCACTGCCAAAAGCCAAAACACCACTGACAGGTGCCCAGTGATTGAGACTACTCCATACAACAGTGTCTCCTTTGCTGTCTACCACAGGGCAGGTGCCGCCTGCAACAAAACCATGACCACTGCCTGTTTCCTGCCCTTCTGTTGACCACTGATGCACCACCAGGCAATGCAGAGGCGCCACCACCCAGCCCAAGGGGTATCCTTTCCCAAATCCAAATTCCTCCCTCTCCTCTCTCAGTGCAGTCGCTTAGGGTCAAGGGTCCATTGGTATACAATGATCAAGTGTATTCCATAAACCATTCAGCTCATACCACGATGGATCGATTCCCTCAGACGAGATTGCTAGATCATGTCAACACATCATAGATTAGGACCCTTCTTCTTTGAGAGACTTTCATAAGCAGTGTCCCAATCTCCATGGCCAAGTTGAAGACTAGAAATTTTGCACAAATGCAGGGGTTAATGTGATCCACAAGCTGCCAATGCAATGCGCCCTCAACATCAATCCACTGGTCATATAGAGGACCATTCGGACGGGCCCATCCTACACAAGGTGCTGTATATACTTAAGGGTAAGTTGAATGTACTATTACCATTCAAGAACATTCTGCCTTGCGAACTGGAATTGAGTCGGGATTCTACAATGAGGATAATAAAACACTGATCATTAGCAGTTGTAACAACACTACTGGGTGTCGGCGTAGAAGTGCCCATTGTCTCATCAGAGATGACTAAGTCAGTGGGTTCTATAGTCAATGTTGATTTAATTGCTTCTGAAATTGCTGATGTACACCACCAAATAACCAAGCAATGAACATAAACCTCTGTCCTCGTGCTGGATATTCCAAGCAAGGGTCCAGAACGTGCTGGAATTCAGCTGAAATTATCATATGCTGGACAGGGAGGGTGCCAGCACCAACAGGACGGATAAACCAATAAAGAGTACAATAAAGACATCTTCAGGCTGGATAAACCAAGCAGAAGGCCAGCACACTGGGATTTGATCAGGCTGGGAGAGATCACAGAACTTGTTGATCTGCAAGAAATGTTGGGTGAAAAATATCGCACTCATCTGAAAATTGCTCCACTGCGGTGATTCAGAGATCCTGTGGATCTTCAGCAAGATAGGGTTTCAAAAAATTTCCAAATGCATCTGAATGTTAATGTGTGGAAGAAAGTCAACTCATCAGCTTATGTGCTGATGAGGGAGAACATGTTGCTGATGCAATCCTCAGAAAAAGTCAATGCAAGCTACAATGAGGAAGAATGCATGTTGACTATACTGATGCCAAGAATGTTCAGTTCACAAAAAAGGTGCAAATGTTGCATGGCCTCCTATTTCTGCTCTCACTCACTGTTGATGAAGCTCTGATACCATGAAGATTCTGGATCTTCTCCCAGTGAGAGAGAGACGGAGGAAAGGGGGAGAGGAGAGAGAGGGAGAGAGAGAAAGCGGGAGACAGAGGGAGATGGAGGGAGAGAGAGAAGGAGAGGGAGGGAGAAAGTGAGGAAGGAGAGGGAGACAGACACCCTCACAGCATTCAGAACTTTCATGTATCCCAACACTCTGTCTTTAAATTTCTATTTCTATCCTAAGCTTCTAGTTTGTGAACACACCCTTTAAAAAATCCACTCAGCAACAATAAATCAATTGAATGGTTATCAGGTCCAGCACAATATCTCTGTAGTCCATATTTTTACACATCCTGAAGTAGAAGAAGCAGAACTGGATTGATCTGGGCAGAGACTGCAACCCACAAATAAGAAGATAATAGAAAGGCAAAGATCAAGTAAGAACCAGGAAAATTCACCATTTAGGGCCTTCATTTATGTGTGATCAATACAAAAATACATACATCAATTGCACTGGTTCCAGAATTGGTTACCTGAGAAAAACACTTATCTCCAATGCTCCTGCTAGAAATCCATTCCTCTAGTAACGCCTGAATGAAGTAGATATTTCAGTACAAAGGAAAAAAACCAATTGGTTGAATTTCCTAGATTAAGACAACAGTAAAACACCACTTTTGTGCATATATTTTGACAAAAGAAACACAAGGACATCCGTGACTCGAGACAGTATAATACAGAAATATAATAGATATCACAAGAACAGTTGTACATTCCATTCTCCAACCCAGCTGAACAAGCATTAAAGCATAAAAACTATTATTTACACAATAGGATGGGAGAATGATTGTACATATTTTCAAGGTGCAGAAATAATCAAACTTAATCCAGAAGGGTTTATCATACTGAACTTGAAACTTCACTAGGTTATCCCTTTAGCAATTTTCTTTCTACCTCATTGAATTATCTTAGATTAACATTAGAAACATTGAAGTTGTTCGCATAATTCACTGGATCAACTATCTGAAAGTCCCCCCCTTCTCATCCAAGGGAAAGGAACAAGAGCTTGAACTAGAGTTGTCTAGCCCTAAGCCCATTCCAAGACTCCCCGAGTCTTAGTCAACAGTATTCCTTGACCATAAAAGGTCCTCCTATGGGCTTGAAATAAAAGTATATCAAATGGTTTATATAATTTTTTACCTATTATCCAAAAACAAACTGAAGGGCTCTGAGACATCCAAGGGGAGAACATGGTAGAATGATAAAAACATATTTTGGGTTTTTAAAAAAGGAACATAAGAGAAAAAAAAAAATTTTCTGCAACAATAAATCATCAAATACCAAAGTATTTCTGAATAGTGTCACTGATATGATCGTTATCTCCTGGCACCAACGTGCTGCTATGCCACAAGACATACTGCCTTGGCCATCTGTATGGGCTGTTGCTTAATGGCAGGGTCCTCCTTCTGGACCTCTGGTGCACAGAGAGCAGGTCAGGCAATCAGGAGTGGTCCTATGCTGGACTGTCTCTTGTGCTGAACAGGGAAGGGGCCTCTGATGGGGGGGGGGCAACCCCTTGATAGGTGACCCAATTGGGAGCTCGTCCTTTGGGGGGTGTTGTCTATGAGTGTTTTTTGAATTGGGGGGCACCCACGAATTCAGTAGTGGCCAGACATTCTTGCAAATTCTGGCAGCAAGCAAATTTCTTTCCCTCTCTTTCTATCTCTCTGCCCCATTCAGTCACCCTATCTCAGTTTTTTCTTGAGGATCTTCCATTCCAACAAGTTGTCTGCTTTGCATCTTGCTTTTCCCCTATTCATTTGTTCTATTGCTCTTTAGAGGAGATTTGGCTACTCTGGCGGCTCTGTGCACGATCATCTCTGTCTTCCTTGCTCACTTCTCTAAAGATTATATTTAGGAGACTTCTCTAGACATCTGCATTAGAAGACTGTTTTCTACTGATCATCTGTCTCTGGCTGGTTTGAGCAAAACAAGTTATTCTCAGAGCCAGCAACAAGAGCGTCGATATTGTGATGGGTTGAAAGAGGCAGACATGACAACTAGTGCCATTAATGTTGATCTTGTTGCTTGTCTCTTTACCCTTCACACCATTACAACATCACCTTGTGGACCAACCAGTAGTGGGCCAGGGACAATCCAGTTGACTGGACCTGGCCATGCCTGAGAAAACCTCACGTGCCCAACAGGGCACGTGGACCTGATGAGATGGCCAATCTCTGGCTGATAACCCTCTGAGAGTTTGACCCCAGTGGGAAGAACTAGACGAAGGTGGGGCAGCAGCCTGGCATTTCCAGCACTTGTTGGGCAGCAAGCACCACCCACAGGGGCAGAATTCACTCACACCTCTTGCTCTCTCTCTCTCCCCCCTCCCCCCCCCCTCCCCCATTTCAAGGTCTTTGCCAGGGAGTTGCCATTCTGGTAAGGTATGAAAGATGGAGAGCAGAGACCCCAGAATAAGGAAACAAAATTAATCACAAATGGCAAAGGGAAAGACTGAAAGACATGATTTTTTGAAAACCAATAGTAAGAACCGTAAAATTAGATATTGAGATCCTGAGGATGTTGATTAAAAAATAAGATAAAATTAGATAATCACCTTGTGATCAAAGTCTGCCATCTTCAAAACAATTGGTACAACTATTGGTTCAGACAGAGGTTTGTCCTTTCTTGCAGCGTTTTCTATCTTCAAGATCCTATCCTCTTCATTATCCCCTAGAAAATTATTGCAACAAAAAAATTTGGCTCAACACCTGATTATTATAGTTAAAATTTTGAGTTGCTAATGTTCTTGGCGGTTGTACAACAACTCAAATAGAACACCACAACTCATAAAGCATGCCATTTCCTAAAACGATTTTTACAGGAAATCCTTCCGCTCTATGAAGTGCACGAGATTATCCCCCAGTTCTTGAAAAATTATTGAACAGATTTCTTTAATCTCAATGAAAATATAACCTTTATTTTGCTTCTTTGGCATTGAAGGCGTTGTCTCTGGGTTATTTTGTGAGTAATCTGATCCTTTCTTTGATAGAAGCAAACCAAGCGAACCCTTGTTTTCCTCATTCATCAGGTATATGCTTGGGTCGAGATGCACGCCCTGTAGCAGAGAAAAAAATAATATAAGAAGCAAAGCAAGTTTCTCAAAGCTCAAGAGATGGTCCTAGATAATAATCCTAGATCATAAGCTTGCACTGTTTTCTTGCAGCAGTTACTCAAATGGCAGGAGTGTTTAACAAGGTGGATTCAAAGCTTTTATCATTAAATGGAGATATTCTGACATCTCCATTTGCTGAGACTAGTTTTATCAGTAAATGGAAATGAAGTGAGACATTTTGATGAGACAAGTTTTCACAATGCTGGCAGATTTGCTAAGACTTTAATTTTCATCATTTTGAAGTCATCTAGTTGATAATTAACCACGATAAATATACTTTTTCTGTGGGTCATTTCACTCATAATATGAGATCCCTTATCTCATTCTAGATTAGACTAAAATACTAATGATATTGGGAACAAAAAGAAGGCAGATTTGTATTATTGTCTGTATATGAGGTTAAAAACCTCTCGACAATAGCTGCTAAAGGTCCGAAAGGCCCACCACCCACTTCTCAAAATGGTAGATTATAACGAAGGAAATCATGCATAAGTACAAATATAGAGAAACATAAGGGCATATATAAAATTAAAACATGAGTTATATCTCCAAACATAAGGTTACTAAATTTCAGCAAGTGACGAAGATACCTCTATAATTATAGGCTTACCATCTTTCATCGCCTTTTTCAGATCACCAGCAAGACCTGGAAAAATTAAACACCACATAAACAGCTAGACCTGGAAGATTGGCCCTGAATAAGGTTTAGGAGAATCAAACACATAAAATGGATGAACATAGTAGAGTTTAACTATAGTTGAGTTACCTTTCCAAACTATTCTACACTCCCTGCAAAACTCAGTTATAAGCTCCTCTGGAGAAGAAAATTTCCTGGCCCAAACAGGAACAGAGGCAAGTGGAGCACTGCAAGCAGAAGAAATAAACATAAACATTTTATTTAACCCAAAAAGGTATTCTTACAGAAAAACACAGGTTTAAAACCAACTGGTTAAAATGTAATAAAGGAACCCAGTACGTATTACCAAGAGAATTTTCCAGGCTACAAACCATGTGTGATGATCTTTAGATTTTGAGTCGGTTTCAATGATTTTGACTGCAGTAATCTTCATTGATATTCTTGACCTTTGTTTAAACTAGAGGCTTAACCTTTGCGCCTCAAGCCTAAGAGTATGCTATTCTTGATACCAAAAGAAGGGGGAAAGGTAGGACGTGAGAAGATTGATACTTGGGATGAAAAATAATGACTGAACAATACAGCATACAAGCAACTGGATTTGATATGAGATCCAACAAAACAGATCTGTTAACCAGTAACGTTATGGATATAATTACTATGGAAAGACTCAGATTTTTTTCTTGCCTACCTCAAAGTAGACGGAAAAAGATGGGGTGAGGCTGGGGGGTTAAAGTAAAAAAACATTACATCAAGATCCCCCTACAAATCTTTCAGTTACCAACTAAAACATCCCCATGAGTTAACCAATGAGAGAGAGAAACATCTATCAAGATGACTTGATGTCCTGAGGACGCCAACTGCCCACTTCTTCCTTTCATGATGCAGAATGATATCACTCAACACGTTATACTTTTCTATTTTTCATAGAGTCAAGGAAAAATCAGTGATCCATAAACTTCCCAATGATTGTAGTCCATAATATGTTCTCCATTTATATCCAGAAAAGCATATAAGTGGTGAACATCCACATTATGATTGTGGCATTTGGATTCCCAGGAATCTGAATAATATTGAGTTAGATCACAATTTTCACAAAATTTTCTAGGGTAAGGGTGACCTTTAATGTGCATTTCGATACAGATAGTTGATGTGCTCCCTTTGAGGAAATATATAAGGCAACAGAGGCCAAAACAGCACAGCTGATGTGGCTTTATAAGCCAAAGTTACCAAACACGTAAGGTACATGTTCCAGGTTAATAGAGAGTAACAGCCAGGATGAGGCTATTAGTTTGGATTTTCTAATAATTTACATGAGAGAAACAACTCATTTGGTGAGGTTTCTTGGAGCTGCCTTCTTCTACCTTATCTCAGGTTTTGCCTGAAACCAAGAGGTGATATTGAAAAGTAGATCACAGCCTTCCCTTCAGCTACAATTTGATAATAGTCTTCTTTGAATCTCATTCTCTCCATCAAGCAGCAGTTCTTTTGGCAATACTTGTAGCTACAACCTTCCCAGGCTTTAGCATCTTTGAGTGGGGCTTGTGTATCTGTTACTTAGCCGTTTAGCCCATTGAACTGTTCCCTCTGTTTTGATTGGGGAAATCTCTCGTAACTAGATCTTCATCAGATGTTTTGAACACATGCAAGGAAATAAATAAACATTTTTTTCTTTCCATTCATCACTATGATCTTTGAAGAAATAATTTGCATCGCCAGCCCTACTGCACCATTTTTTAGCTAATTGATCAATTGTACAACACCAATAGCTAATTGACCAATTTTAGCTCCAATTATGGGATGATTTCTGTAAGACCTGTACAACTACTAGAAATTAAAGAGAGATAAGAATGCAGCAGACCCCGTGAAAATTGAACTTCTCTTGAGTTGGTTGTGAGATTCTTCTTCATCTGCTAGGGTTGATAAGGATGACTTCTTCTCTTCTCTTTACCATGGCTCAACAAAAATTTCTTAGGCAGTGATAGAAACTTATAAGTACTGACCATTCCAAAAACTATTAATATTGTTGAAATGCACCTCTTTCTATTCTTTCTTTCTCTCTCTTTCTGTAAGTGACCCACCAATGGTGCACTTGGTTCTCTATTGTTAGAAGAACAAGGGTATATGTGTCATTATGCACACAAATCACCGTTGTAAATAGCTGTCAAGTGAAAACCCTATATATGTAACAGACATTTTATGAATATACTCACTCTTTTCTTCTCATCTCTCTCTTACTTTACCTTTCTCTACTCTGTGCTACATCATACTGCCTAATCCTGTAAGGGTTAGGGTAAAAAGCATGAGAGACTTTTGTCATCTATCTCCTATCGCCATTGCAGATACAATTTAACCCTATCTTTCAAGTGTAATGAAGTTTTTATTCTTCCCATTTTCCTCAGTTTCAATCCCCTCAGGAGATCCACAATTGAGTTTTCTACATGAAGAAAATTCATCCTCTTTACTTTGTCATATTGCCCAAGAGTAGGATCACAAACTGGGACCTATTTTTAAGGAGGGTTATCATCCATGTGGCAAATGTATTTCCTAAGAAAAAAATTCCAAGGTTTTGGGCATTCTAGCACAAACATGCAAATGCATTCAAATTTTAAAACCAAAAAGAAAAAAGTAATCAAACCACCACATGTGAAAGTAAAAAGGATCCACATACTCTGTCGAGGTGCGTAACAGTTCATAAACCATATCTGTCTGCATGAATGGCACTGAATCAATGTCATAGAGGGATTGTGACTGGAAAAAAATTGATGTTACAAAAAAATTGTCACCTGTAAAACATTTGGTAAATTTAGCCTCTGTGCAAGTTGAGTAGCGATTGTTGATTTCCCAGTGCATGCAGTTCCACAAACTAGAATAACTAGGGGTAAACGTTGGTGGTGAAATCTAACGAGCAAGAAGAAATCAGTTTCATTAATTACTTACTGGAGGACAGAAAAGGATACATAATTTCCACCAAGAACTTCTGCTATACTAGAAAACTTCTGTACTATAGGAGACATTTTCAATGAAAGACAAAGACAGCACTTTTTTCTTGCTTGGATGTCAGAAATCGACAAAATAATTAACTCCAATAGTTTTTGAAAGAAGCTGATTAAAGGAAAAATTATAATAGCAAGTCTTCAACAGTGTAAAAGTATGCCACATACATATACCTTCTTTCATGATTGAAGAATTATTTGCCCAATAACATAGAAGCATTTTTTTCAGCAATCATTGAAACACCATTGGTGCAGAAATTTGGGCTCTTCGTGAATGCATTGGAAGAAAATATCAAATGGTTCACTCATTCCCATTCTCAGGGCCATCACAACAATTGAGGAGACAAAGTCAAGAGAAATCTCATGAAATCATTCATACTTCAATCACTCACACATACACAAAAAAACACACCAGCACACCTAGTAAAAAATTCAAAGTGCTACAATATTACATATATCCCTTCCTATATCATACTGAAGTAATCTTTCTATATTTGACATATACCCCTGTATGCCCGTATATAAGTGTTGTCCACTCTCTACTGTAAACAGTTTTTTACTTCTTAATAAAAGTCTTCTTTCTTGATTCTCTCTTTCTAAAAGATGGTATCAAAGCACTGATATGCTCTGAGACCTTTTTTTCAACTGTTGTTGCTACCTCGACGGCGGTTCCCAACAATGACAACGATGAACACATTGGCGAAAGAATTCCGGATCTTGATCCGACTTCGGTTTTTTTCCTACGATGGCAAAGGTGAACCCTATTGGCAACGGAATTCTTGACTTTTTCTTGATCTTGATCTTGATTTTTTTATCTTGATATGACATCGGATTTTTTCTTGATCCGAAAGGCGGTACCTTCAAACAAAATCGGAGCAGCGATTGGTGTTCTTTATCTGTTGGCGGCATTTTCCAACACTGATATTTCCTGATACCACGGATTGTGGAACTCTCGCACTCATATTTTCTCTATAATGGCAGACCCATATTTTTTAGTGTATGGGTGCCTCTTCCTCTTCCAACACTACTCAGAGCTCCACTACTTCTACCGAGATTGTTAAGATTGTTGCAGATCTACCTAAACTTGGCTGAGTGATACCGGTTTGAAGGACTCAATCTTCTGCAGTGGAGTTCATATGTTGACATGATTTTACGAGGTCAAAGGCTCAATCATCATCTCACGAATCAACCACCTTGCTCTAAAGATCCATCTTACGCATGCTGGCGCAAAGAAGAAGATACTATACAGCTTTGGCTATTGGAGAATTTGTCTCCAAAGATCAGTGACCGGTACCTCTATATGAAAACTGTTGAAACCCTATGGGAGAAGGCACGTCAGGCACATTCTAAAGAGCATGACCAATCTCAGATTTATCGACTTGTACAGAAGTCAATTCTGTTGATGCAAGGCGACCGGTCGGTGACAGAATATGCCGGAGAACTTGAATGTATTTGGAGCGAAATTGACCATTATAGACCTGTTCTAAATCTCGACTCTGAAGAACGTAAGTACACGTGAAAAATCGGCTGTACAAATTTCTGATAGGGCTAGATTCTGAATACGAGACTTTAGTGAACCAAATCCTGGCAAGGAAAAAGGTTCCAAATTTTCGAAGAAGCTCTTAAACTGGTGGTACGGGAGGAACTCACTCGACACTTGCGGCATGATCTAAAAAGTAACCCTGAATCAACTGCGTTTGCCGCAAGAAAAGGGAAGGAACCGCAAGGACAACCAGTATCCACAGAACATAAAGACGCCAAGCAGCGGTTGGTTAAAGATGACCCCAACATCAACCCAGCAGTATGTTCTGTACACATTGCAAAAAACGACGTCATAGAATGGAAACTTGTTGGGAAATTCACAGTAAACCCAAAAATTTTGGGAAGTCAAATGTTGCAACTTCTTCTAGCGACTACGAGAGGGGGGGAACCCTTCCAAAGAATTCTCCAACACTGGGCACTCTGGCTCTGCAGCTACTCAATCCAAAGCAATTCAAATTTGCTAAGTCACAAGAGGAGATTAAAGCATTGAGGAATGTGTTGAGTCACTCATCTTTTGCTAACACCAGTGAGTATTTTGCTAGGTGTACATCTATTACTTTGACCTCTATACCCAGTTCACAGCCCTAGTAGATTCTAGACTCCAAGGCAACAGATCATATGACAGCCATTAAATCAATTCTTGACAATTTTTCATCCTCTAGAAGTAAGAAGGGGGTCACATTCTACTAATCTATGGTGTTGGCCAAAACAGGTTTGGGAATATTGGCACACTATGTCCCTCACTTGACTGCAGCATAATGTGCTCTATGTCCCTCACTTGACTGAAAATTTAATGTCACTAAATCGTATTACCCCTGATCTAAAGGGTCGAATTTATTTAATGATGATGATTGCTTTTTCCTTGACAAGATTATAGGCAAGGAGATTAGGCGGTTTAAGGCACATGAAGGCCTCTACCAGGTGGATCTTCCGGGGAGCCCAGCACAACTGGGCATCAATTTTTTGGTTGTGTCTACCTCCATTTCAGAAACGTTGAATTAATTGTTTGTCTAACACTGTCAATTGGGACATCCCTCATTGAAAGTTCTCCGTGTTATGTGTCCCAAAATTTTTCAAGCTGTTAATGACTTGTCGTTTGAGTGTGAAGCATGTCAATTGGCTAAGAAAAAAAGAATGTATTTTCCATTTCGCGGGATCAAAAGTGAGATACCACTCTATAGAATTCACTCTGATATTTGGGGACCATATCTGACTCCAGGTATACAAGGCACGAGATGATTCATTGTCTTTATTGATGATTGTACAAGACTAACTTGGGTATACATTATGAAAAATAAGTCCGAGGCAAGTACTATTATGTCATCATTTATCAAGCTTCTTCAGAACTAATTTGGTGTAGCTCTGAAGAAATTCAAATAAGATAATGCTCAAGATTATTTCAACTATTGAGTATATTCATTCTTTGAAAGTATTAGTATTGTATATAAGTCCTCTTGTCTATACACCTCAGAGTAGAATAGGGTAGCTGAGAGGAAAAGTTGGCCACCTGATAGATGTTACAAGATCATTAATTTTTTATGCAAAGGGGGAAGGGCACCTCGAAACGGTGCCCCCCCGATGTGATTAAAACAATGACAAAGGATACAGATCATGTACTACAGGGTGCAATAGTCGAGGGGCCTAGAAAACCTCAGTTCCTAAAAGACGCAAAACCCCTCTCGCCGTGCTAAATAGCATCAACGAAAGGGGTACAGCCCCTGAAAATGACCTCATTCCTATGAGTTCAAAGGGACCAAAGTGTGGCAAAAATAGTCTGCCACTCAGCTTCGCGACGGAATGTTCCGCCGCCGAGAGACCGCCAGAACATCGCCTCCGATGTCGCCGCAAGGCAGCCGACACCCACCGCCTGCCACACTGCCTAGGCCAGAAAGGCAAGCGAAGAACAAGAGCGAGCAATCCTCCATTGCCCCATGCATACATCGGGCACTCCACGGGTGAGAACGGGACCATGCGCTACCGCAAGGACCTCGTCATAAGGCGCCGTCGTAAAAAAAGGCCAGGCGAACACTTTGACTCTTCGAAGGGAGACGACACTTCCATACCAATTGCCACCGCTGTAAGAAAGAGCAGATCCTCCGAGTCCTCTTGGTCCCGAAGAAGTCGGTCTGCAGCCCAGGTGGAGAAATAAGGGCCACTCCACACCCATGCGTCATGGGCTGCCTCTGATAGGCACCGGCCTGTGAGAAGCTCTTGCAGGCTAAGAATCTCAGCCACCCGTTGGTCAGTCAATGTCGAGGGCAAAGCCAAAACCCAGGCGTCATGCCAAGCCAAGTCGCACCGAACCCCCTGGATCCATGGATAAAACATAGAGACGAGGGAACACCTCGCACAGTCGGCCATGTCCCGACCAGACATCATCCCAAAACCAGAAGGTCTCCTAGTCCCCTAGCTGAGGGCGGAAGAATCTCTGCACCAGCGGGCAACTCAACCACACGTTCGACATATATGCGGAGTCGCCGTGCATCGGAGTCCACCAAATCTCCCAATCTAGCGAGGATCCGTACCCATCTAAGTCACCTGAAGGTTGCATCAGCCAGGCCTCCACTTGGTTAGAAGGGCCATGTTGGTATGCTGAAAGGTGGCGTATGCCTAGCTCGCCTTGAGACACAGGACGGCACATAGTAGACCACGCGACGAGCGCTGCCCCTCGGGTCGGCGTCAAGCTGGGAGCCTTGCCAAAAGAAGCTTTGCGTGGTCTTCTCGAGACATCTCTGAACGCCGGCCAGCATCCTGAAGATCGAAATATAGTAAATGGGTATAGCGGCCAGGACTACCTTCAACAGAACTAGATGCCCCCACACAATAGGAGGCGTGCCCGCCAACCTCCCAAGCGCGTCTCTACCTTATTGAATAGCAGATGCCAATCCTGGAGCCGAAGCCAGCGATCGACAAGTGGCACCCCTAGGTACCGGGAGCAGTAGGCCTCCAATGGGTGTTGCCAATATCTTGGCGCAGGCACCCATCTCCTCTGCAAGTAGCCTGAACCCGACAAAGGTAGACTTGACCCGGTTCAGTCAAAGACCAGAGAAATCCGAGAAGATGTCCATCATGGTCGAGAAATTATGCGCCGCCACCATGGATACATGGATGAAGAATGTCGTATCGTCGGCATATTGCAGCAAGAGTATGCCACTTTGGGGATACTGGCCGATTGGAATCCAATAAGGGTGCCGCGCGAGCACACCTGCGTTGTGCATACTGCCAAGGAGTTCACTACTAGAATGAAAAGTAAGGGGGCCATGGGGCAGCCCTGTCGAATGCCTCACTGAGGGTGAATCCAGCCCCCTCATGGCTGACTGTTCACCAAGACGGCGAAGGTGGAGGTCGTCACACACTGCTTCACCCAACGCACCCCCATCTCTGGGAAGCCCGGACGCCGAAGGCATTCCAGAGAAAGCGCCAGTCAATAGAGTCATAGGCCTTGGCGAAGTCCACCTTCCACATATACCGGTGGTGTCATCCCGATGCTATGCTGCTACTATCTTCTCCGCCAAAGCACGATACTATTCGCCATTTGCTAGCTCGAGATAAAGGCAGATTGGAATGGGATGTATGATGGGAGTACCCCCCAGAACTGGTTAGCCAACACCTTTGCGAAGATCAGGTACAAGGAGTTGGACAGTAAAATCAGACGAAAATCACCGATTTGCTCCACTCCCTTGAACCTTCCGAAGAAGCACGATATATGCTTTGTTTCGCTGGTCTATATGACACTGCCCGACCCACAATTCCTCTAGCGCCGCCATGACTTCATGTCCCAACAATTCTAGCAGAAGAAAACCCGGATGCCATCTGGTTCGAGGGGTGCCTTCACTTCATTTTTTGAGAAAAGAAGGATCAGCTGCTGTCATGGACTTGGAGCTAAAACAGAGGCACCGGTAACCAGCCACTGCTACCGATTAGCCGGCCCCCAGCGGTAGAAAGCCCGAAAGTGCTCTGCAAAGACCTGGCTGACTAGTGCCTAGTCATTGAACACCTGATCTCCAATCCTAAGGCGGTGAATGCCGTTGAGACGACATCGCTTGCTCGCCATATGGTGGAAGAAACGGGTGTTGGAGTCCTCGGCCAACAACTAGAGCTACCAAGAATGATGGCGCTAGTCCATCTCAATTCTAAGATCCAACTCCGCCACCTCGTCTTGGGACGTCTTCTGCTCCTTGGTCTCTTCTACCGCGAAAGGTCTCAGATCTTCCATCGCATCGAGCGTCTGGACTCTTGCTAAGGAGATATCCCAAATCCAAGTCCGGGCTGTCTGTATTTGCCGCCGGAGATTGAAGAGATGGTGGTGGAAATCCTTCAGCTTGTTGATAAGCCGGTCTGATGCCGAGCCAAAATTGAGGTGTGAGTGCCACCACTCAGCTATGTCTCTTTTAAGCCCTCCGTCACACAGCCACGACCAGTCCATTTTGAAGTAAGTGGGCCGGTCGGAACCCACTTGTGTTAACCAGAAGATGGGTGTTTGGTCAAACAGCGGGCGAGGAAGGGATGGCACCTCGGCGAGCGAGGACAGAGTGATCAGCTCGGTGAGGCATAGAAATCGATTCAGCCGAGATTGAGAGGTCCGACTCCTCCATGTGAACCTACGATGTGAGGGCCCCATCTACGCGAGCCCTAGCTGGGCTAACACTTCCGGAATTGGGCCGATCCCAGGTCACACACCTTGCTCCATTCGAGCGGTCATCCGCCACTAGGGTCACGTTGTTATCGCCGCCGATGAGAATGGGAGTATGCAGGAACGCCCCACACAAAGTTGGACGAGGTCCACCCATAGCTCGCCTCGGAGCGACGGGACTGCGGGGACGTACGCCGAGGCCATCACTATTGCAGCGCCGCCAATTCTATTCACCAGACGAGCTGCCACCACATGTCATCCCAGCCATGTCTCGGACCAGTCGAAAAGTGGCCTCCTTCCAGGCCAATATGATGCCGCCATGTCCCAAATTAATGTCATTAATGTTACAAGGTCATTAATGTTCACTACCTACGTCCCAAATTTTCATTGGAGTGAGGCAACACTTATGGTTTACTTATCTTATCAATAGGTTACCTTCTGAATCATTGGCACTCAAATCTCTGAAAGACTTATTTCTGGGTCACTATCTTCATGTTCATGTGGGACCTGAATTGTCCCCTACATGTATTTGGATGTGTTGCTGATATTCATCAAAGTCAACCTGGAATTTCTAAACCTGGAATACTACATTTTGTTGGCTACTCAAACATAGAAAAAGGCTACAAGTTTTATCATCGGGAATCTGGGAGGATAATGGTGGCACTTAGTGTCACACTTGATGAGACTATTTTTTTCTTTAAAAAAATTACAAGAGGTGAATTTGATCACATACAACAAGAGGTATCTCCAAACAATATGATCATCCCTTATTCTCCTATATTGGAAGTTAATATACCCATACAAAACCCCCCAGTTCTACCACCTTTTTTTTAAGTCACACGTAGAATGTCATCTGATTCTCCCCTAATTACTTGTGTTTCAAATGAAAAAAATTCAACTCATAAAAAAGTGGTCCAGGATATTGGTGTGGTGATACTTTATTTATACATATCAGAAATCTGAAAAACTAGCAGACATTGCAAAACCTGATTGAGATAAATCGAAGAAATACCACAGATGGATGGAAATAAATTTAGAGGCACAGAAAGGTGCTTAAAATGTTACAAAGAAAGCAGACCAACAGATCAAACACACATTAGTACTCACTTGGTCATCATCTTATACCGATCTATGTACTCCTTTCCAAAGCCCCGCCGTTCCATAAGCTGAAATGATAATTTTTATAAATAAATCATTCCTAAATTAAATTTCTATAATTGTTGTGTCCTTTTTTTGTTTGAAATGTCAAAAGGAGATCACCCGAGATCAGTGGTCCCCCAAAATTTGTTAGATGTATCTCTGTTAGGCATAAAAATGAGGGTGCTGGGATCCTTTTCCCCCACTGTTACCATTCTAAAACCCTACACATCGTGAGCTATGTCATACACTGACACTAGCTCTTCCCTTGGAGATAGCCTCATTATAGTGTAGGCATAGTGCCCATAGCACAGCGAAGAGCCCTCCCTCCTCTGTGCCCCTCCCATGAGAGATCAGACCTCTACTGATGTGACATCCACTTGGGAGGTCCTTTGGCTGGCCCACAACACCTGAGCAAATGGAACTCAAAAAACAAATGAGAACAACTTTCCTTGTACCCTGTATACATTGTACACTCTATCAAAGACTCTGGATTTTCAGGGCCTACGTTTAATGCTGCATTCATTCATTGAAGCTTCAATTCAAAGGCTCTGATGTAAAAGTCTGGCTGCAATCCATAACGAAGTATTTCAGGGCTGCAGAAGGTGGAGACGGATAGAATGGAGCAGGGGATCAATTTATTAGAAGGCACACCATTGCAGTGGTTTCTTTGGACAGAAGACTAATATCCCTTTAGGAGGACTTACGAAATCTGATGTCATTATTACCCCCGGTGTGCCCTCTGAGTGGAAAGGTCTACAAGCCATGTCCCACATGACCAGCATCGTATCCCTCCCCCCCCTTGCCCTGCTCCTCTCTGGGAAAAACATCATCATCAAGCCCTCCAACTGGGGGTAACATCTTGGAGTGAATCAGGACAGAGACTGGAAAGAGAGTAGTGGACTTCAAGAACTTCAAGAACTTCAAGAACCGGAAGGCATGAGAGAGAGGCGGCGAAAGTCGCGAAGGCCGCGAGACGGCGGGCGCGACATGGAGACCGAACCTGGATATGCTCAAGATGTGGTAGTGCGGCGGATACGAGAGAGAGATACGATTTCAGACTCACGAAATCGCGATGTGGAGACGGAGGACCGTCGTGTAGAGGTCAGGATGCGGAGACGCAGGCCGCAATACGGAGGACGTGATATGGAGATCGAATGCAGAAATGATCGTGATGTGGACGCGATTCGGAAACAGAAGAGAGAAACGGAAAATAAATCGCGAATTCGCGAAATTATGATGCGGAGGAAAAATCGAGAATGGTATGAGCGGGAACCGGTCACTCAGCTCCCCGCATGGCCGCGCGCACCAGCAATCAAGGCCCACATTCGCACTTCCCCCCCGAACGGTGGCTGCCGACGCTGCGCACGAGAGGGGAGAAATTTTCAGCGGCTTGTGCTCCTTGACGAACCTCCCCCGCGAGCTGGAATCGTCCCGAAGCACGCCAGCAGGGAGGCGAAATTGGCAAACCCTCACGGGGCTGCGGGTATTGGCCAAAACGCCCATCCCTATCGCCCACCTCCTAAGCGACGTGGATCACCATACCGCGGGGGCAGAGGAAGGAATTCTGACAGACTTACCTCAGGCGCCTCCCGACAACAAGGACCTCCCCCGAAAATCAGGGTCTCTCATTCTCAGAGCCTCACTCGGGAGGATGAGGCCCCCAAGCGGCCCCCGCCCGTCAGTCTCCGACGGGAAGGGAATCCTTGGAGGGCGAGGACTCATAGTCCCCCCCTCCAGCCGCATCTGGGCGCAATATCTCCCCACCGACAGCGATACCCCCTCCCGCCACGCTCATCAACTCTTCATCCCCTGCACTCTGACACCGATTCGAGCATGACTGATCACCGACCTGCGACGTACGCCCAGGTGGTCACTCGAAACAAGACTGGAGATGCTACGTCAGCTGCTGACGGATGGACGACACCCTCCCCCTCTCAGACGTCCTGTGGACCCGCGACAGGAGGGGAGATGCTTTTCGCTGCCTAGCTCGCGGACACGTCGCTCGCTCCCTGCAGAGAACCAGTCAAGTGTCGGGTCTGCCGGCAGGGAGGACACCGCCAAGCATCATGTCCATATAAGACGACTCCGCCGTCCGCACCGGCCTCCACAGGCCTCTATGCATGCCTGGTTGGCGAACTCCGCGATACCGATCCACAATGGCAGCAAATCATCGACGGAATCCAGATGCTCTGCCCAAATTTGACGAGCCCGGACTGTCATCGCCTCCCCGCCGGTGACGTCTTCATTCGTGGCCTTTCTAAGGAGGCCTGGCAGCTAATCCACGGCCAGACACAACAGCTTAATGGCGGAGGACACATCCTCTGGCGACGGCCTCTACCTACAGGCGGGGCCTTCCCCACTCCGACGACGACCCGCAGGATGGAAGCCCGCGGAGTCCCCTTTGGCCTTTCGTAATTGGCGCCAGTTGGAGCGACTCGTCAGACCGGTAGGCTCCCTTCGGAAGATAGTGAGCAACGGGCTCCATTCGGGGGATCCCAACTGCATTTGTATTGATGTGGAGATGGCGATTGACATGGACGTCCCACGGAAGGTCACAGCTGCGGCGGGAGGGGCAGCAGGCCCTGAGATCCACCTTGCTGTCCTACCCGCCCCCGCCCACTCCCCACCGGCCTACACTCGGCCTCCAGCTCGGATTCCCCCCTCGGTCGGCAACGTGTCAGCTGGCCCAAGAACAAAAGACGCCCAACTCAGACGGCATCCCCCACCATCTTCCACTTCCGAGCTCTACGCCAAGGCGATCACCTCCAGTGGTACCCACTGATACGCCCCAAGGGGAGGGGACGTCTTCACTGATGATACAGGCCACGTCATCCCCGACGATGCAGACCACGCCAGCACTGAGGGAGGATGACGCCCCCCGGCCCCCACTCTTGGTTTACCACTCACGCCGACGATATCGCTCGTCACCGGCGTCTACTCGAGACACCAAGAGCTGGCTTTCCAGACACGAGGAGCACCAGCGCGCGACGATTCGATCCCCATCTCGTCTGGATGGTCCTGGCCCCCCTTCCGCCTCCCTAGGGGGCCGCGCGGGACCCGGGACATCACGATCCCGGAATTAATACACTCGCTGGCGATAAAACCAGCGGCAGGAGATACACACTCTCGTCCATGAAGTGCATCACCAGGAATGTACGGGGGCTCCGCAACCCTCGCCGCCGAGGGGTTGTGGGACGGTACCTCAAGGAGTGGGGGGCAGATATCATATGCCTTCAGGAGACTATGCTCGCCAGCACGGATCACCGCACCTGGTCAGACCTTGGTTGGGGAGGGGAGGCGACCCATGTATGCATAAAGGCCAACAGGCGATCGTGTGGCATCCTGTTGGCGTGGAAGGCGTCGTATTTCGACCAGGAGATGACGTGGCGTGGACGACATATAGCCGCAGCACGCCTGGTGTGCCGGTCAGACGGCCGCCACCTCGTCATCGCATCGGCCTACGGGCCCGCCATCCCCACGAATTGGGAAGAACTGTGGGAGGATCTGCTTTTATTATGTAGGGCATTCCCGAGCATGCCCCTACTCATTGGAGGGGACTTCAATGTGACGCTAGATGCCGAGGACCGACCCAACAACATGGGCGGTGTGGACCCGGGTTCGACACGCTTCAGAGAGGTGCTAGCTCAGCTTGGCCTTGGTGAGCTGGGGCCAGCGGACCGGAGATTCACATGGCACGGACCTATGTCGCAATCCAGAATCGACCGATTCCTATACTCTCCAGAGCTCAGCGACGTCTACGCCTTAGCTGAAGTGACATCACTGCCCCGCCCACTATCTGATCACACTCCCCTTCTATGGACATCCCAGGTGGGGCCGGCCCGGCCGACATACTTCAAAATGGACCGGTCGTGGTTCAGGCAGGCCGGCTTTAAAGAAGATCTTATAAGATAGTGGACCGCCCAAGACTATGGCCCAACTATGTCAACCACGCCACAACTCGCTACGAAACTCCAAAAACTTCGTCATTACCTATTCGAGGCCCGGCGCCAAATCCGCACTGATCATAATCGGCGTCGGGATGCAGCCCTAACTCATATTCAAACGATGGATGCCTTGGAGGACACACGCTCCCTCACCCTGGGGGAACTCCAGGCGAGACGATCAGCTCGGGACGAGGTGGCTGAGTTGGATCTCCGACAGGAGATGGATTAGAGGCAGCGGTCCCGTTAGCTCTGGCTTGCCACAAGCGATGCCAACACTCGCTATTTTCACCAGGTTGCGAACGGACGCAGGCGGCAGAACCACATTCGGCTGATTCGGATTGGGGATCGAGTATATAGAGATCACGCCTTTATACGCCAGGCGCTAGCAGACCATTTCCGGACATTTTACCGCCGAGGACCACCCAACCAGTGGAACTGGTCCCCTACCACGATCTCGACGATATCCCCCACGCAGCAAGAACACCTATCTCGTCCTTTTTCACTCGAAGAGGTTCAAGCAGCTGTTTGGAGTGAACGGCGAGGGCGCTCCGGGCTCGGATGGGATACCGATATTCTTTTACAAAGAGTGTTGGGATGTATTGGGACCTGAAAGTGATGCGAGTGATGGGAGACTTCCACGCAGGCCGATGTCAAATGGAGCGGCTCAACAAGGTATTCCTCGTATTGATCCCGAAGAACCCAGGAGCAGAACAAATCGGTGACTTCCGACCTATTGCGCTATCCAACTCCATATACCTCATCATCGCCAAGGTACTGGCTAATCGCCTCCGGGAAGTGATGGACAACTTAATCAGCCCTCTCCAGTCCGCCTTCATTCCGGGGCGACAGATGATAGACAGTATCGTGATGGCCGAGGAGATTGTGGCGGCATGGCGCCGTTCTGGCACCACTGGTTTCCTCTGGAAGGTGGACTTCGCGAAGGCTTATGATTCTATTGATTGGAGATACCTCTGGAATGTCTTGAGGCGACGCGGCTTTTCAGAGGAGTGGGTGCGGTGGATGAAGCTCTGCGTGACCACATCATCTTGTTCCATCCTGATAAATGGCCGGATGCAAGGGGGATGGTTCCAGCCGCAACGGGGAATTCGACAAGGATGCTCGCTTACGCCTTTATTATTTATCCTGGCTGCTGATGCCTTGGCATTCTGTACTATGAGACTGTGCTCGCGGGGCCACATATCGGGCTTCCAGACGAGCAGGACACCCTGGGGGCATACCGCTACTCCAGTATGCAGATGATACCACATTCTTCATCTCAGGGTTTCGGAGACGAGCGGCTCGCACTCTCTCCCAGATGATGGATATATTTGCGGATTTCTCCGGCCTCCAACTAAATCGAGCCAAGTCCTCTTTTGTGGGGTTTGGGCTCGCTCCAGAATGAGATACAGCGCTGTGCTGAGATATTGGCGACGCCGATCGAGACTCTTCCTATCCGATACTTGGGTCTACCATTGACCGATCGCCGTCTTAAGACTAAAGACTGGCAGCCTGTGGTGGAGAAGGTGGAGAAGCGCTTGGGGGGCTGGCGCGGAGGTCGCCTGATCCTGGTGAAGGCCGTCCTCTCTGCCATCCCTACCTACTTTATGTCGGCTTTTCGGATGCCTATAGGGGTCTGGCGGCGCATCGAGAGCGCCATGCGGAGCTTTTTCTGGCGTGGGACCGACCCTGGGAGGGGCGGTGCCCTTGTTGCTTGGAGTTCGGTGTGCCGGCCGTTCGCTGATGGTGGACTTGGCATTCACCACCTCCAACATGCCAATTTTGCCTTGCTCTGCAAGTGGATCACCCGAATTATGCAGCCTTCAGAGGACTTAATATCCCACTTACTCCGGGAGTCATACGGATCTACTTTGGATTGAGACGTTTGGGCCACCCCTCGGCGCGGCGATTGTCCCGTCATGGCGGGTCTTCGGGAGATCTTTCCCCTGGTTTGACCTTTTTTCCGGCCCCAGCTGGGGTGTGGGACTGATTTTAGATTTTGGGAGGACGACTGGACTGGGCAGGGACGACTGGCTGCCACCTTCCCTCGTCTCTACGGCTTGACCATGGTTCAGAATGTCCCGGTCCGATCTGCATGGACTGGCACATGGAACCCGCCGCTACCCCAGGCTCTGTCGGATCAGCGACTGGCTGAGTTCCTGAGGTTACAGTCCCATCTGGTGGACATTCGACCTCTTGAGGCGACCAAGGACGCGTGGGTCTGGCGACAATCTCGATTCACGGTCAAGGCGGTATATCGCCTCCTATGTGGGCAGCTTCCCCCGGAAAACGTATACTTTACACAGAGATGTAGGCTGATCTGGAAACGACACATCCCCTTGAAGATTCGAATCTTCAGATGGCTTCTTCTACGGCGGCGCCTCATGACCCGGGTGGCGCGACAGCGCATGTTTCCAGATTCTCCAGTATGGTGTCCTCTTTGCGGCGGGGGTCCAGAGGACTGCTCCCATCTCTTCTTCCAATGCCCGTTGGCTCAGGAGGCATGGCGGGGGGCGGCGGTGGCCCGACTCTCAGTGACCTCGGAGGAGACGTTCTGGAGCTCCTTGTTGGGAGGCTCTTTCAGACGGGAGGCGGATTGGAGGCGGATCTTCGCCACTCTGTGGGCGATTTAGATCCACAGGAACGAGGTCATCTTTAGGGGCATCTCCCCGTCCGGAGATGCCATTACACATACAGCTGAGGGATTTTATTTTTCTTGGCACCGAGGTGGCATTGGCCCCTCGAACTTTGTATCCCTGCTGTGACAGACCTTGTTGCTGTACTATCTGGGGGCATCGTTAGGGATGCTTCCCTTTCTCGTTTCAAAAAAAAAAAGACTAATATCCCTTTATGAATTGAAGAGATTTCAAGGTTCAAATTGGAAAACTCATTGGTTAAGATCTGTCAGGAAACCTCTTGCACCAATTCTTGAGCATTGTCAGATATGATCCCCGGCCCAACCAGAATCCAGCTCACATGTAACCGGCCCAAACGTAGCCTATTTAAGGCCAAATGAGGGCTGGGAATGGGGACAAGAAGCATCTTGGCCTTGAGTTCCACCTCTGAACCCTCCTCCCTTAGCCTAAACACAACTTTCTTTTCAACCAACTCCCATCGCAGGTCCTCTCCTTCGGAGGAGCTTGGCGATTCCCTTTACTACTCTCAATATCTCTCTCTGTCCACACCTTATCTCTTTTTATCTCAGATATTGCATTTCTGGATTCCAAGAATTCTTTTATTTTAAAGGAGTTACAAGGTGAGATACAACATGACTAAATAATCGTCCACAATGACACTGTGTGGGCCTGTAAAGAGGTATTTGAGAAACTATCAGTCTACTGACCAGCAATTCCAGACAACAGCAAGGGGCAAAATTTTATAAACGGATTGAAACTATGGATTCAATCTAATCTAGACAAAGTAAATCCAAGTAACCTACTAGCCAATATGGAGGCCACATTAAAAGTCAATGTGCACTTTAAGATACAATGGAAAGTGTGGCAGTACAATCAGAATAAACTAGCCAAACCTCCAGAAGGAGCAGACAAGCTGATGCAACCTTAGCGCAAGACTTGAATCCACAAGCCTTGATCTACAAGAAGGGTTAGAGCCTCAATCCACAGAACTAACCTCTTCAACCCTTGAATCTACTAGGGGTGTACTTGAATCCACAAGCACAAAGCACTCTCTAGCATGGAGAACACTCAAAGGGAGAAAGCAAAGCTCTTAGAAAAAGAGATAACTTCAAATTGTGTGTTCAAGTGTTATAATGGGTTCCATATATAGGCCTCAAAAGGTGGAGGGTTCTGTGTCAGGCTTCTAGGTCTTGTCAGGCCTCCACAAAGATTCTGGAGGATATCTTTGTGGATAGCAAGATAGCAAGATGAAATCAAGGAGAAGATATACACCAAGTAATCAGAGAGAGATAGACGATAAGAGAGACTAGGGTTCTATGCCTAACACTTGACTACTCTAATAATCCTCTGCCTTCTTCTTTGGTTGGATCCCTGCCAAAATCTCTCTTGAAGGTTTCATTTTGATAAAACCTGATACAAACTTGCATGAATAGGGGAGATAGAAAGGCGACAATGAGGATGGGAGAACTTTGATAAACTGCAAAAGTGTTCTTCAACAACTCCAGCAAGCCTAGGTGTAAATAGATAATGATAGATATTTATGTGGCAATAAAACCAAATCAAACTTCTGTCTCGTTTATATTCACGGAAAAGAAATTATTTATTATTATTATTACGTAATATTTATCATAAAATTTATATGCATACACAAGGACTGAATAAATTAAGATGAAATTATAAAACAATGATCACCAGCCTGCTAAAATATTCATATTTATAAGATACTTATAAATGACATTGAATTATTTTAAAAGACTAACAATGTGTAATCCAACTCATATGATGTGTATAATTGATCTTGCGGTCATGAGCATAGAAACATAAGGATAATTAGTGGGTGTTATTTGAGAAAGAATTCACTAAAATGATCCATATGATTTCCTGAATGGTAGTATACCAGTCAATCATGATGATTCATGTCACAGTAATCTATATAGTGTTTTAGACTTAAGATAACAAATATATCATGTGGATAAATAATCATGTTTTGATTATGACATAAGAATCCCTAGCCACTAGATCTCTAAAACATTATAAATTAGATACAATATGAAGTCCTCAAAAGTGATCGTATCGTTAAGATAAGTATTTGAAGATATTGACTCCATCAATAACATTTGATGAAATCATTGGCCAAAATGGTTAGCATATTTGATAAGGTATTTGTTAGTCTAAAATTATCTTTATTTTCCTTTTCAGATGTTAGTAGGCCATGGTTTATAAGTGGCGCACCCTTCTCTTACTGCATTCACTTATATATTAGTGGGCCACAGATTATAAGTGGCCCAATATAGCTCACTTAAGTTGCCTATCTCTTATATAAGGAATAAGTGACTTAAATGGGCCTTGGCTCATCTAGAGTAAGTGACTTAGGCTGGTATTTAACCAGCCTCATATGTAATTTCAAATCAGGGTTTTTTAACTCGCAGCCACCTCTTGTATCTCATCTCATTAGGAACAAGGACTGTGAAGACTGAAGGAGTGAAGCAAATCGTCAAACAATATTCTTGATGATTTTTCCTACACATCATTGCTAAATTGAGTGAACGATTATGATTAACAATTCAATATATCCTAAAACATTCAAGAGTCTTGCATTGATTGACAAAGAATTATATATACATAGTAACCAATGATTTTTTGAACAAGAGAAAGAGGGGCCCACCATTTGGAACCCCCCCGTTTGTCATTTCAGATGACTAATCGCTACATGGTTAGAAGCTATAGGGCTACAAAGACCGATAGGCTTAAGCCAACACGGTTCCATGAAGTCACAAGACCCCCCGCTTCGTACACGATCGCATCAGCAGATGGAGTGCGACCCCTAAGAACGACCTCGTTTCGATGAGTCCATAGGACCCATAGCGTGGCATATAGGAGTTGCCACTCTATCCTCCTCCGGTAGGGGCCGTCCGCCATGGAGCTCCACAAAACCTCCAGCGAGAGTGGCCTGGGACGGACAAATCTGGTCAACGTCCAGACTGCTTGAGCAACAGGGCATCTAATGAAGATATGGTCACAGTCTTCCAGAATTGCTCCCGCACATCGCGCATTCAGCTGAAGAGTTGGGAACCATACGTTGTCGCGAGGGATCTCGTCATCAACCGCCGCCGAAGAAGAAGCCAAAGGAAGATCCGAATCTTCAACGGAATACAGCTCCTCCATATCCGTCGCCAGATGCGCAAGAACAAAGGATCCTCCGAAGCCGTCTGTGCCCGGAGGCGGCGATAGGCTCCCCGAACAGTGAACCTCGACTCGCACCACGTCCACCCGTCCAGGCCCTCATCCGGTCGCTGGTTTACCAGTAGCTCTTGCAACCGAAAGAGATCGAACGTCTGCTGGTCCGACATTGCTGCAGGCATGGGCGGGGCCCACGCTTCATGCCATGCTTGGCGCACTAAACACTCCGGGTCTAGTGCAAGAGCGAATAATCGGGGAAAGAATAGCACAGGGCGTCCAATCCTCGACCACTCGTCCATCCAGAATCGAAAGGATGCCCCGGACTCCCAGCTTGGGTCGAAAATGGGCCTGCACTGCCGAGAAGATGGGGCGAAGTGAGGACATGAATGATGAGTCCTCTCTCTGTGGGATCTGTCACTTGTGCTAGTCGAGCGAGGCACCGTAACAATCTAGAAGAAGCACCGACACTAAATCCCTTGACGACGACAGTAGGCGGCACACCCACTTGGTCAGGAGAGCCAAGTTAGTATGCTGCAGAGATTGTATTCCCAGTCCACCTTGCGATACTGGACGACATACGGTCTCCCATGCCACCAGTGCTGTCCCTCGAGCCTCCTCCGGACGTGATCCGCGCCAGAAAAACCCCTGCATCGCTGTCTCCAGCTGCCGTTGGACCCCCACGGGCATCTGGAAAATGGCCATAAAATAAGTGAGAATGGCTGACAGCACCGCCTTGAGCATAACAAGACGATCGCCCCGCGATAAGAGGCGTGCTCTCCATCCACCCAGTCGCGTCTCCACCTTTTCCAGCATCGGTTGCCAATCCCGAATACGTAGTCAACGGTCTACCAAAGGTACTCCCAAGTAGCGGATCGGTAGCTCGCCAATAGGGGTCGTCAAAATCCGAGAGCAGCCCCCACCATCTCCTCAGCGGATAGTCCAAAGCCGATGAATGACGACTTTGCTTGGTTCAGGCGGAGGCCTGAAAAATCCGAAAAAATATCCATCATGGCCGAGAGTGTGTGTGCGGCCACCCAAGACCCCTGGATGAAAAAGTTCGTGTCATCTGCATATTGCAGCAGGGGGATGCCTCCAGGGATGCCAGGTGACTGAAACCCCGCTAGGTGACCTCTGCGGCAAAGTTGCATGGTGCACACTGCCAAGGCGTCCGCAACAAGAATGAATAATAACGGTGCCAGAGGGCAGCCCTGCCGAATGTCGCGATGAGGATGAATCCAGCCTCCTTGTGGACGCCCGTTAACGAGGACGGCAAAAGTGGAGGTCGTTACGAACTACTTCACCCAACGCACCCACGTCTCCGAAATAGCCACGTCGCCGAAGTACGTTCTACAGAAACCGCCAATCTAAGGAATCGTAAGCCTTGGAAAAGTCCACTTTCCATAGGAATCCGGGGGTGCGGTCACGACGCCATGCGGCGACAATTTCCTCGGCCATCACTATACTGTCGGACATATGTCTACCCGACAAGAAAGCGGACTGAAAAGGGCTAATAATCACAGGGAGAACCAGGCGAAGTCGGTTGGCCAACAACTTCGCAATAATCAGGTAGATGGAGTTCGACAATGATATCGGTCGGAAGTCCCCGATGCGCTCGGCCCCCTCAACTTTCGGTAAAAGGATGATGTACGCTTTGTTGAGCTGGTCCATGTTGCCATGCCCAAGCCTAAAATCTTCGATCGTCGCCATCACCTCCGCTCCCACTACATCCCAACATTCCAAGTAGAAAAACATCGGTATGCCGTCTGGGCCAGGGGTGCCCTCGGAGTTCAGGCCGCGTATGGCCGCTTTCGACTTCATCCTCTGAGAATGGAGCGATCAACTCCTGCTGCTGGTCAGACGAAATCACCGACGCCCCTATGGCCATCCATCACCACTGATTAACCGGGCCTCTACGGTAGAACTCCCGAAAATAATCTGCAACAGCCTGGCCAATAGACGATTGATCGCTGAAAATGCATTCTCCAATCTGCAATCGGCGGATGCAGTTCTGGCGTCGCCTCCCATTAGCAATTTGGTGGAAGAATCGCGTGTTGGCATCCCCGGCCGAGAGCCAGAGTAGGCGAGACCGCTGTCGCTAGTCCATTTCATTTCGCATGTCCACCTCTGCTACCTTGTGCTGACACGCCTTCCTCTCCCTTTTTTCCTCCTCCATGAGTGGTCTCGAATCCTCAACCACGTCCAATACCCGAGCCCGTGTAAGGGCAGCGTCCCTGGCCTGTGTGCGTGCTGCTCAAATCTGTCAACGGAAGTCGAACAAGTGAAAACGAAGGTCCTTCAGCTTGGTAACAAGCGTGTCCAAAGCTAGTCCAGTAGACTCTCGGGATCGCCACCACTCGCATAGATCCCCTTTAATCTTTTCATCACGAAGCCATGAAAGGTCCATCTTGAAATATGTTGGCCTAGCAGCACCTGCCTTAGCTACCCACAAAATGGGCGTGTGATCAGAAAGGGGCCAGGTGAGAGCAGACACTTCCGCTAAAGGGAAAGCGGCCAGCAGCTCCACTGAGCATAAAAAACGATCGAGCCTTGACTAAGATAGCAAGGTTTCATCTAAGATTTTTTTATATACTGTATATATCCTAAAACAAGTGGTATAGCTTTACACCTAATAGGCTAGCAACTTGACTTTATCTTGAGTTTGAATCTATATAATGATAAAGAAAAATTAACAAGGTTGAGCAAAAAAAGTCAATAGGTCTATAGAGTAACCAACTAGCAAGATACATGGACTTACCAGGTCATATACATAAGGTCTATAGACGTTAAATATAGACATAATGTCTATATATAATCGAAGAACAACTATAACCCGAGATATTTATACAAACCTTGTAAAAATACTCTCGTTTTTTCTTGGTAAAAAACTTTGAAGAGGAGAACCAACAACTTGGCGATTGTATGGATAATGCAAAAAGCTAAATACTTCAATAGCTTCAACAACTCCTTTAAACCCTATAAGTCTAGATTTTAAACTATACTAGATGATATGATCATTGATTGTTAGTGCCTTGACAATACGAATATAACATTTAATGTGTTTCGATACATTCAATATTTTGATTGAAATTTCATGAGGCCAGCGAGCATCACTTCTCGTTAGGTATTACATTGATCACTTATATACTTTTTCATAAGATTGGATCTTGCTATTTTAAGGATTGCAAATCTTGCATTATGTAGTTAATACACTCAACGCTTCAATGGTTCTTAGGGATATTGACTGTTAATTTTCAAGGAATGTGCATTTTTCCTAAATAGTTAATGCTCATATGATTTTCAATGAGCTAACCAATGTTTAGGAACTCAACCCTTATGCTTTATCTTTCTATAAATAACCTGATTTTTAGCTTTATTTCACTGGAGTACGTCGTGGATAATCAAGTAGGGAACAAGAATCCTCGAAAAGAGAGAGAGAGAGAGAGAGAGAGGGAATTGGTTGACTTTCTTGGCGTCCTCTATTGAGGTCAACTTCCTTCACCATTTGTGGAAGAGATTTCACATCTTGACCTCCTCTCTTCTATTTCTTGTGCTTGCACCACTTACAGGCTATGGCCCCTCAGATGGGCAGACCCCATCACATTTCTACCCTCCCCCCAAAAGGCCCACAAAGCATAGGAGGTAATATTTTATGGCATACTTTTCTTAAAGAAAAATCAAATGTTATGATGATGAGGCTGATTTAGAAGCTAAAAAGAAATAAATTGAATGCTCAAATTAAGTGTTTTAGATCAAGTGGTCTGAATTTCATGCATAGGTTATGTACATCAAATAGGTCATGAATTATATTTTTTCATAAGATATTCAAACACCCAAAAGGGATATATTTCAGCCATCCCATATTTAGAAAAGTTTTTCCTTCAAAGAAGTTACAGAAATATTACCAAACGATTGATGGTGTGCAAACAACAAAAGGCTCTAAGTTTGAATGCGCCACTAGTAGCGTAAAAGGAGGCAGCATAACTGGCGGCTGAAGGCAGACATTAGGTTATAGGCTATGGTGGGATGTGATAAGGGGTGCAAGAGAGCAGTGGTTGAGCATGAGGAAATCTGAAGGCCTTCTGAGAGCTAAGGTCTGAAATGGGGCCTGAAGAGGCACGTTTAGAAGTCTGATTATGTGTTTGGCCTGGTGTTTCAGTATTTGCCATTGTGCCCATGGAGGTGCAATTGGGCATTTTGCATGGTGCCATGGTGCTTGATGTTGTGAATTAGAGTTTGCATCTATGACCATGTGGTTGGCTTGTTATTTGGTGTCCAGCAGGGACACTTGGTGTTTAGTGGCATGGGAAGTGTGTTTGGAAGCCCGAATTTGAGATATTGTACTTCTTAGTTCAGAAGTAGTAATGATATATTAATCAACTGGTAAAAGATTACAGCTCATTGCATTACTGAATAACCATGCCACAAAGAGGGGCATTCCCCTAGGGCAACAAGAATGTTCTTGACAATGTTAGTCGAAGTCTACCTTTGCACATGCAGAAAGTGGATGGAGAGATGCAGATGACTGCCTGATTGACTGATTGCCTCACCAAATCAATGACACTCAAAAATAGAAGAACAGCACCAGTAATCAAAAATAGATTATTACTGTGACAACAAAAGGTGCAAGACAACCTGATCCCACAATCAGTGGTGAAGCAGGGAGAAAGGGATTTGGATGAGTGGAAGGCTGACAGCAAACAAGGAGATATCACATACCTGCCACTGCGTCAAATCAAGATTCCTATTATTGATGGGGATGAGCACCGTAAAGAGAACTCACGCCTAACAAGGCATCTCACAACCCATGTAGGCACAAGATCATACTGAATCTTTGATTTGGGAACTCTGGGACATCCTAGTTACACAGACTGCAGGCTCTGCATGCAGGCCAGGCAGTAGGCATCACTCTCACAATTATCTCCACTGTTGTCCATTAAGACTTAGAGACAGCCACAGGAGAATCTCAAGGAGCTTTCAAGATCAGTAAAAGAATTGCATGGGAACTTAGAATATCTTCTAAGAACTCACAATGTATTTTTTCAGGTTCTGAAGCTATGAGAATATTCAGGAAATCTTCATCAGAGCCCAGAATATTGTCAGCATATCGTCTGACATTTCAATTGACAAGAAGGTGCTATTAGTATGTTTGTGTTGATTTTTCATGGGTTTTGTCATTTTAGACGACCCTTCAAATTCAAGGGCTAAATAAGACCCCCATTGTAACACTTCTTGATACAACTGAATGAATTCCTTTCTGAGAGCTTTGCTTTCTTCCTTCTGAGTGTTCTCCCTATTAGAGAATGCTCCAGTGCTTGTATTTGAGAGCTGTTCTGACTTGTTCCTGCGCTAAGGTTGCGTCACCCCCTCCCTACCTCTCTATGGCTTTGCAAGCATACGATCATTCATTTTGTGTTCAGCACTGATTTATGTAGTGCTGTAGGTTGTGTCAGCACCAGCAGGTGCTCTTAGCCAGCTCTTCTCTCACATTCAAAAACAGAACCCAATGGGTTGTTTGAGAGACCTAATTGGGATGCTACCATTGCAAGGCTAGGACCTTCAATTGAAAGGCCCATTAAAACCTTAAGGAAGTACTCCATCTTGATGAATAGAACTCATAGTTTTAGCTTTAACTTCTCTTTGTTTCAAGCTCTTCTCTGTATACTGAAAATAAATCCTCTCAAAGAGTAGCCTCAAGTATCCTGAAGTTGCCAGATCCTCTCCTTTGAACAAGAAAAGGAGATCAAGTAGGAAGGTCGACATGTTTTTTGGGTTCACTGGAGGCATCTGATTATATCATAAAATTTAGTAGAGAGAAAATTCACCAAAATTGGGAAATAGCTAAAAATCTGAGCGAGAGAAATATTTAGAAAAATGCTAGCACACCACATTCAGGTTTTCCTGCATCCTAAACAGAATTCATCGATTGAGGTCTAGATTGATGTTTTTTTTTTAGAGAAAGAAAGAAGGGCCCACAAGCATGAGACCCCCCCGGTGTCATTGCAGCAATGACAATAGGTACAAAGTCAAATTTAAAGGGGTACAAAATTCAAGGGATCGACGTCACCTTGTTTCCATGAAATAGACAGTCCCCTCGCGTCGTGCAGAATAGCATCAACCACGGGGGTTCGTCCCCTAAATATGACCTCGTTTTGGTTGATCCAAATAGCCCATAGCGTAGCGAATATGAGATTCCACTCTGCTGCTCTCCGGTATAGACCGTGTCCAATGGATCGCTAGAAATCTTCCAACAACGTCAACGTCGGACGGGCGACACCAACCAATCGCCAGACTGCCTGGGAGATGGGGCATAACACAAAAAGATGTTCACAATTCTCCAGATTCGCTCCACACAATACGCAGTCCCCTGCAGATTCAGGGGCCATGCATTGTCGAAAAGATCTCGTCATCAGTCGCTGTCGGAGAAGGAGCGAGACAAAGATCCAAATCTTCAACGGAGTGCGGCTTTTCCACACCCGACGCTAGAGACGCAAGAATAGCGGGTCTTCCAGAGCCACTCGTTCTCGGAGTCGAAGATAAACTGCTCGAACATTAAAAAACTGGCCGCTCCAAATACACGCGTCCGGGCCCGCGGACGGTCGCTGATTAGCCAATAGCTCGTGTAACCACATAAAATCAAGCATTCGCTGATCAGACAGTGCCGATGGCAAGGCCGGCGCCCAGGCGTTCTGCCATGACTGCTTGACAGAACCTTCCGGATCTAATGCGAGGGCAAACAAGTAAGGGAAGGATTGATTAAGTCGTCCATTCCCCGACCACTCGTCCACCCAAAACCGGAATGACTCCCCTGTGCCCAGTTTAGGTCGGAAGAACGGTTGCACTGACTGGAAGATTGGCCGTAAAGACGATATAAATGCCGAATGATTCAAATAGATTGGCCGGCGCCCAGGCGTTTAGGTCTAGATTGATGTTCAAATAGACACAATATATTGATGGGTTGGTGTTCTAGATTCTTTATGCTAAGGATCTCATCAAACAGGTAGCATTAGTGAGGCAAAGTAATATTGTACATTGACAACAATAAAATGCTCAATGTAAACTACTTGGTTAGAAAATATTTAGAAATTCAGCATAAATCAATCATTGCAGAAATTAGAAAAGGATGTGAAATTGATGGTAAGATAAGAAAGGTAAATAAAAAAGTGATGATTCCTATAACATACACCTTAAAGAGATTGGCTTCCAAATCAGATTGTGAACTGCAAAATAGTCAATCATGAAAAAAAATATAGTTAGGTAACAAATTAAAAATATAAATACATATTTATTTTTATTCTAGGGGTGGTTTATGTAGAGAAACTCTCAGGAAATTGAAGGTCAGATGCTACTTCACTTAATCATTGATACAATCAAATATATACTTTTTTTTAAAAGTAAAAAAACATATTCTTGTATACTTGTACACAAGAAAATACAAGTCAAATATACAAATGTATGCTTGTGAGAAAAAATATATTAACATAAAATTTACGTAAACTCCTATCTAAGAGGACATACACGTCAAGAAGGCTGTTGTCTATGAGCAACTTCTTGAGTTCAAGAGCAATTTTTATAGCGATATGATTAGGAATCTGAAAGGAAAAGATAAAGACACATTAGTAGAAACTTCTGTTACAGCAACCACAAGAAGGCAAAAATATCAATATGGATTTGTTTAGGTATCCAGTATCAGAGTATGAAACAAGAATGATAAAGGGAAACCAACAGTCAAAATGTGGCAGAACCAGAACATCCACAAGACAAACTGTTCTGTATCATAGAAAAGTGAGTAGTTTGCACAAACTCTATACCACTTGTACTAATGTAACTGGTAAGACTGTAATTGATAGAAGCAGAAAATCTTGCATTTCAATTTTCCCAAAAAAAAACTCTTGCATTTGAAGAATGAGCAGTGACAAATGAAGAAGAAAAGGTAGCAGAAATTAAGCAGAATGGTTGATTCCAGGGAAGAAAACAGATTTGAGAGCTTCTCCCATACTCTTCTTGAGATGACACCCAAGAGCTGCCCTTCTTGATCTCTCTTTTCTTGAAGTATATGTGACATATTTAATGGGTATACATGTCCCTGAAGGATTATTCGACCACCATTCACGTCCCTCTTCAGAGATATACAAGACTTTCAAAGTCATGGATGGCACTGTCCTTTGAAGCCACCATTCCCCAAAAGATCAACTCATTGCAATGTGGCCCTATTGTCTCCAACTCTGAAAGGACCTTTGCTATGATAAGTTTGTTTTTTTGAAGTACTTTTCTATGATAAGTTATATGAGAATTAGATAGCAAGATGGCCCTATAGTCCCCAACTCTAGCTGCACCTTGACATTTGGGCAGGAGAAATAAGTGTGGTATATTTTTTTCAAGTATTAAAAGGGCCAATCACCCCGATGAAATGGGCCAATCATCCTAATCCTCCTTCCACCCTCCATCCCCCATTGGAACTCGAGAAAACTAGAATCCCATTAGTCCCTCTACCTCGTGTAGCACACTGTCTGTGGAAGCCAGTCTCCCCCTGAACATCACCTCATTGTAGTGTAGCCAAAGTGCTCACAATACCGCTAGTATTTGTCCTCCTTCCTTCTTCCTTCTATACCTGCCTCGTTATAGTGAGGCCCAAAAACTCATCTCATAGATGGCCTCCACTAGCATTATCCTTTGAGCGGTCCATATTTTGCGAGCAAAGGGGCACTGGAAAAATAGATGCTTACAATCTGCTGCTCCTCCTTGACATAGAATACATTCGTCTGATACATCTAGGTACATTTTTTTCCAGATTACTTGAGTCATTAACCGCTGCCTTAGTAGGAGCCAACCGAAACTCTGTACCTTCAATGGGACTTTTTGCTTCCAAATGACCTGACATTCTCAAATAGTTGTCTCATCTTCCGTCCCCTGCCTTTCTCAAAATCTCTTAAAGGCCTTGTGGACTGAAAAAGGAGAATTTTCCCACTCCCAAGTATCACTTTTCCTGCTCAATGGTCTTAACTCTACTAGGGACTGTTTCATTTCAAGAAACTCCTTGATCCTTTGCTCAGACATTGTTTCGTTGAAAACTGGGCTCCACGTATTGTCCCAACAATCACCAACGGTGGCGTCGGGGATACGTGCGAGTGCAAAAAGTCCAGGAAAGGCCTCTCTCAAAACTCCTCGTGACGACCAAGCATCCAACTAGTATTTAAACGTTGTGTCATCCCCTTACTTGGCTTTTAAGAACTCGTGTATGCTTGGGAAGATCTGTCTCTAGCCTTGTTGAAATGGAGATGCGCCTCTGATTGGGGACGATCTGCTCTCCTAGTTCAACCCCCTACCGTAGTTGTCCCTTGATATTAATTTATTAATTCTCTCTGTGCCAAAATTTGCTTGGAATTCTTCCACTGAGGGTATACCCTCTGTCTTGACCATTTTCCATAACTCACTCAAGAAGAACACAAGAAAATTGACTATGCTCAGAGTCCCTTACCCATTCAGCTCCTTGATGGCTGCTCTAACCTCATCTTTTGAGAACAGCCACATTAAATTCACATGTTGTTCTTGTGTCACCCTTGTTGCCACTCTGGCATACCATCTCAACCAGATCCAGCTCCCTCATCTGAGAAGGTATAAAAATGGACTCCCAATGCTCTACCCATAGCTTGTGACCCAACATATTCCTCATTCCGAACCTGCACGTTCAATCTCCTCGTGCCCTGTACCATGAGGTGAAAGAAACTTGTGTTTGTATTGCCCTCTCAACCACATCTGCCTTGATCTTTGTCTACAATCTACCTCCGCCTTCCTAACTTTGTCCTTGACCACCTGCCTACATCCCCTTTATTCCCTTGCGTCATCTTTTAGAAGGGATCATATGTCTTCCTCGTCATCCAGAGCTTTAGTCTTGGTAGCATTTCATTACTTCTAGTCTTCTTATAATATTGAAGGAAGATCACCCAAGTTCTGTGCTTAACCAGTACAACTACCCTACTCTTCCCACCCAAGATGTTACCCATCCCTGAAATGCCCAAGCCTGAGCATCCTTCACCCTGAGTTCTTCTCACCCCAGCATCCCTTTTTCCAAGAAGTCACCTATCCCTTCCCTGTCCCAGGCCTACCCATTCTTGACAGCAGAGTCCATCTCCACCCGAGTACCCTTCTTCCTAGGAGCTCACCCATCCATGCACTGCCCAAGCCTAAGCATGCGTAACTTTGGACTTCTTCTCCACCCCAGTACCCCTTCTACACACGAGGGATTTCCTCCTAGTCTTGTCATCCCGAATTTGCTGATTGACCCCAATGAGGTACCTCCATAGCCCTTCCAGCTAGTTGACAAAGTCTTGCTAGAGTCAAACCCCCCTTGATTAGTGCAGACCACCACCTCACCACCTCCTCCTTGAAGCCACCCTTCCTCAGCCAGTATTTCTCATCTAAAAGTATGCGGGCCTACCCTTACCCTCATGCTTCTGTCACACCATCAAGGAGTAATACGATATCAATCTTGAAAGTGACTGCAGGTTGCCAACAGGAAGCCCTCCATAATTTTCACCGGGCACAAGTACTTGTCTAGTTGAGAAAAGGTGGTAGGACTCCCCACATTCCCTGTTAGATGTAAACACAATCCACAAGACCCATTTCATGTAATGTCGTCAGCAATAAAAAGGACCAAAAGGCCTCGACTCTTGATCATCCCTGCATTAGGTCTATCCCTTGTCTCTAGGGTTACACAAAAATCCCACCTGAACAACATAGGGAAACCCTACAAACTACTTCCACGCTGGACAACTATTCCAATAGATTGTCTCTCAATAAGGCGTGCGCTGGGCCATAAACTAAGACTACCACCCGATCAAAGTAGTCAACCTGCCTTTTCAACCTAGTCCTCACTGCACATCTCCCAGTCCACAACTCCTTCTTAGTGACTAGCATCTCATTCCAATCAATTATCCCCCCCCCCCCAAACAGCGCAATGGACCACATCAATTGCCAGAAAACCTTCAAGAAAACCTCGCCCACCAAAATTAAAAATTTTACCATTTCAGCAATGCCACAGCTCAAATGTCACCATTTCAAAAGAGCAAAGAAAAAATTTTAGCCACGGAAGCCCAGGAAAAGTTTTTTGGTCGTTTTTTCAAATCTTAATTGTTCCCAGTTTAAACGGCCGCAAAGAGAAAGAGTAGTTTGGGGAGGATACAGATGACAATGAAAACGGTCTTCCAAGGCTTCTAACATATATTTCAGGTGTCATTGTCAACCCTGTGGCTCAGTATTGGCGTTAGGTCCATATATTGATTGTCCAGAACAACAAATCAAAGGATCCCTCACAATGAAAAATTGGAGACCCTAACAAAAACACAGAAAAATGTTATGAAACCTTTCCCACATTATGCCTGGTACCTTGGTCACAGTCAACATTCTGCAGAGCAAAAATCTCGAAAGGACATAGTAATGATCTGCATTGTCTCCAAGCCAGACTTTAACCTGATCAGCATATCGAAACAGCATTCAAATCCATAAAGACAGTTTCACGTCCACTTCAATCTCATTCTTACTTCCTTCTCTAAGAAGGAAAAATAATAAAGAAGCAAGGAAAATCACCTTGACGAAATCGTACTTCGAAGAAGCATTACGCGACGGCATCCTAGAATATGACGCGACCGGAGCGGCGGAAATATCCTCCTTCCTCGTTGCGATTTCCGCCTCCTCCGAGATCGAAACCGCCGCAATCTCCATCACCCCTTTCCCCTTCGAGCTCTCCCCAGCCATGATCGGACTAACCGGAAAACAGATTTCCACGAGGCAGTTATATTTCCCCCGACGAAATCCACGTGGCAGGCCCATCTTTAAATGATGACCTCCCATATTTGGAAATTCTTTTTTTGGAGGAAAATCAAAAATTATTTTGTCCTGCACGTGGCAAAACGGGAAAAGTTTGTTTTCTCGGAAGGAAAGGATATTATCGACATTTCTTAAAATGACACGTATGATGTATTCTCTCTCTTGATGACGTGGACCCACACTAGCTTCCGGCCTACTCATTCCGCCGCCCCCCGGCTCTCCCGGGAACGTCTCCAAGCCGACCACTCCTTGCGGAAACTACCGGTGCGAGGTCAGTGTGAGAGAGAAACAGGCGAAAACAACAGAACAGAAAGAATTAGGTAGACAGAAAGAGAGCGAGAGAGAGCAGAGTTGAGCAGAATTAGAGCTGGAGGAAATTGGAGTCCGATCCATGGATAAGCACGCTTGCAGGCTTTGCAACAGGCGATTTACCAACGGCCGAGCGCTGGGAGGACACATGCGCGCGCACGTCGCGGCGATGAAGCGTGCTCGGCAAGATTCCTCGACCTCTTCCGTCGTTCTACCTGACGGAGAGAGCGAGACGGAGTCCTCGAGGGCGCCGGTTCGCCGATCCAGGCGCCGCCTTAGGGCACCGGACCAGTACGAAGCCGAGCCAGGAACCGCCAGCTCGGTCTCCGATACGACTGCCGAAGAGGACGTGGCTCGATGCTTGATGATGCTCTCCCGCGATGTCTGGACTAGCGAAGCGCAGAAGATCCACCAGTGCTCCTTCTGCTCCCGGATCTTTAAATCCGGCCAGGCTCTCGGCGGGCACAAGAGATCGCATCTGATGCAATCTACCGCGTCAGCAGTCGCGGAAACTGAAAACGAAGTTACCAGATCCGGCGGAAAAGTGATAATAGATCTGAATGAACCGCCTGAGGAAGGAGAACTCTCTGCGGTATCCTGCACGCATCGATAGCACGGAAATTTGCGTGTTCTCTCAGTCTTCCAGTTTTCGATTTCGAGATTTGCTCGTCTTTGTTTATAATTTCTTTAATTTTTTATCCATTACGTCGTTCTTGTTTCGAGTTGCTGGTTCTTGATGAAGCGGCGTTAAAACCGGCGGCGCGGCGAGATTCACGCCGTTGACAACCGTTTCCGAGCTGTTGGCGCACTTTCCTGGGCACGTGCGGCCAGCATTATATGGGACAACTGCAATTTAACTTCGTCTGTTGGCGTTAGATTTTTCGGTTAAAACTTTTGAGGTACAGTTCGAAAATAGGAGAATAGAGATATCTGGAATATTTTTCTTTGCAAACTGCGAGTTCAAGTGAATAATCTTGGGGCCCAGGGTTCGATCTGCATTTTCTCTGATCGGTGGGATGTCAGCGTCTCCTTGTTTCCCCGGTCGACGAGAGAGAGAGAGAGAGAGAGAGCTTATCTCGGTCAAAAAGGGTCGAGACAAGAGAAAAGTAGATGGATGGATGGATGGATGGATGTTGAAAAAGGTTGATTCCTTCAGGTGGGAGGATGAGCTAGACCTGGAGATCGGAGAAAAAATGAGAAACAGAGAGAGAAGAGGTATTGAAATTCGTCTATCGGAGAAGAGATCACTCATGCAGTGGTTGGAATTCAGCAAATTACATCTTATCGGTCACACCATTGAGATCTAGAGATAGAGGGAAAACTAGAGAGAAAGAGAGGAAAGAGGGAGAAGAGAGGAGAGAGAGAGAGAGAGAAAGAGATAAATAGAGAGGGAGTCTATCGAGGTAATGAGAGGTCGAGGCAAGCAGAAACTATGAGGCAAGCAACCTTATCAAATGGAGACATAAACCAGTTCCTGAAAATTGCCTGATTTTGGAAAGAATTGGCTTGGCTATTACAGTCCCACACTGAAAACCAGTGCCATGACTACACTATGTTGGGTTTTGAGGCGTGCTGTTGCATGCAGCACATCCTTCATTGAGAGAAAACGGTCGAAGTATGGGACAAAAGGGTGGTCTTCTGTGGAAGAAAAAACAACTCATTTAATCAATGAAAGCTTCTCTACATAATAACCCACTTAAATAGGAGTGTCAACTTTCAAGAGCTCAATAACTAGATATTATCCAATATCCATCATTCAGCTCTCCGATATCTGATATCCATAATCTAGGTGTCTCCATGATGTTATTGGATGCTGGATAGATGACGGATATCAGCTGGATGATGGAGGACATAATGGATGACAGATGATGCAAGTTCTAGAATGTGGATGGATATGACTTGATGACATGTGACTGGATATCGCTCGAACAATTGTCCCACAATGAAATTAAATATCAAGTTTAAATGCTATATAATTACTGAAAGAGTTCAACAATTAAAAGTCTTTCCAGCTAAATATCACTTTAACCCCCATTAACCTCTATCATAAGGCAAATTCCAACATGGCGTCATCATGGCGCCCAACAAGCATCACCACCTCAACCTCCTAGGGAACCACTTGACACACTAGCTCACTCCTTGTGTGCAATATGGCATGCCTGTCACATTAGCTACTAGGGGGCACCTTTTTATTTAGCTTTTCAAAGGTCATCAAAATCAAAATAATTAGAAAATTTTTTAAAAAGTCCAGAGAAGAACAAAAAATTGTGTAACCATAGAAATTTTCTAAGATATTTCTAGGATAATATATCAAAAAATTCCTTTAAAGATGAAAAAAATTATAGAATAAACAAAAAAGGTCAAACCTTAGATAATACACTTCCCTTGTAAAAACTCATTTAAAAGCCATAATAATTCTAAAAGAAATTGGCAAATTGATAACATGCATATTTAACTAAAATTTTGATATTATTTAACTAATATTCATGCTTATTTTATGTAGTTATGATGCATGTTATCATAGTTTTTATGAATTTTCTCCATTGGTATGCCATTCTACTAAAGTCCATATTTATGCATTAATTAGGGTTAATTATGTGCTTTATGGATGTTTAATCTTTTACAAGGTTGAATAAATAGAAATTAATTACTTTCCTTAATTTACTTTGACTTTAGTATATGATAAAAAAGATTAATTCCAAGAAAAGCATGAGTAGATGATTAAAACAGAGAGTTCTTAATGAATTACTTAGTATTATTTTCAATCCATCCCATTTTCTTATTTGAATCTATATTTTTTAGCTGATATAATATTAAAGATGAAGGAATTTGTGATCCTATGGAGAAAATTTGAGTTTAAAAGGAGTTATATTTATGAAAATTTTGATTTTTGAATTTTCTAGATTTTTGTGGAATTTATTTTGATTTTTCAGAATTTATTTTGATTTAATTCTCTAAAAGAATGCAAAAAGGGGGTTTATTTCTCCACAGTACCCACGGGGCTAACGTGGCGCAGCGTGGGACCCGCGCGGATGCGACATGGCACGCAAGGACACGTGGCAGAGCCACGCGAGCCCGCGCGGCCGCCTGCGTGGTGTTGATGTGGCGCGGACGCATGGCGGGGCCACGCGAGTCCACGCGGATGCCCGGGTGGCGCCACATGGCAAGTATGTCTTCAGGCTGGCAAATGATGGGCCCATGAGTTAGTGGGCCCAGGTAAGTAGTTTGGGACGATAACGCAAGTGCTTAAAGGAAGTCTACATTTTATACCCACCAATCTCTATTTATTTTCTCCGTGTAGGACTATGTTCCGTTTAATCTTCTCTTTGCAGGACACGCAGCCGAACGATATGCATTGGATCGGAAACTTCTTGAAGATCACCCATTAATCCGATGGATCTTGGTCCATCGGATCATCAATTGCACGCGTGCTCTAATCGCGACTTAAGTGACGTTGGACAGCTGAGATGCAATCATGCTCTTCACGACTCATCTGGAGACACATGTCTTCGTGATGGAGCTCTGATCAAGATCGGACGGGCGAAATAAGGGGAGAACGTGGGCCCACGTCATGAGCCATGATTCCACTGATCTTGCGCGATCAGACGGCTCAAATCTCATCGCAGAATGGACAATCTGCATTTTTTCGCGAGAAATTTCTTATTAACGATGGTCTTCTTCCTTTGTATCTCAAATTTTCGTTGAGCCGTGAAGAAATTAAGCAGTTTTGAAGGAAGATCTTAAGTTCTTTGTGATTCTCTTGCTTCCTAGACTCAATTCTGCATCCATTGAAGCAAGATAATCACAAATTATAGCAAGAAAATGATCGGAATCTCCCCTTGAACGCCGAGCGTACGTCAAAGATGAAACTGGCAAAATACTCTTCAATCCGCGTGAATTGAAGCCAAATCTTCACATCAATTTAGGTAGTTTAGATTAGATTTAGGTAGGTAATTAGAATTTACAAATAGTTAAATTCATATTTTTGCCCAAATTGAGTGACAGATTTTCATTGATTTTCAAACAAGTATATCTCTCTGAACTTAAATCCAAATCACTTGATTTTTATTTCATTGGATTCCTTGTTCATCAGCTTCCCGTGGATAGCAAAATCGTAAAATTTCATCATCATTTGACCCCTCAATTTAACGTTTGACCATCTACTATTCATTTTCAATCTGAATTTAGGCGTTGATTTGCGGGTGCAATTACTTTAAAAATATAAGGTAAAATTTAATAATTTTAGTCTCTTCGGAATCCTCTAGTTTTTAGCTTTCCATTCATGTTGAATTTTATGATTTGGATATCATTTGTTTAGTCCATTTGAGGATTTACTCCGAAGTGTTCATTTCAGGATTTTTCTAATCTTTGATTTTCAATAATTCATGATAAATCCAATTCTTCTTAAAAAATCACGAATTTTATATCAATAATTTCCATTTTCTTTCTAGTTTCTGAATATATAATTTTCGTAATCTTCTGAGACCTTTTTATTCTCTGATTTTACATAAAGTCAACTATTGGTCAAAGCAATGCTTTGACATTGACTTTTGACATTTCCTCGTCAAATCAGCTTCTAAATTCTTAAAATATTTTCTTTAGTATATTTGTATCATTTTCATTAATTAAATATCATTTTCACTTCTTAAAAACCCTAATTAAACCTAAGTTTGACCAAGTCAACTCTGCGATCAAAGTCAGTCGTGTTCTGTGTGGATCGACCCGATCTTTTTACTATACTTGATTTTATATCTTTTTTTATTCTGAGTTCGGAATTATGAATTTTGTTTGACCTGCGTTTGTGTGTTTTAACGACCGCATAAAACACTTCGTCACAAATTCATTAAAAATCCCTAAAAAATTCATCAAAGCCTAAAATATTCAAAATTATTGGTAGAATAGACAAAAATTCAAAGTAGATTGTAAGAAGGAAAAAGTTTCCCAAGAAAAGCAAAAAAATATCTAACTATACAAAAATATTCATAAATAAAAAAATGGTCAAATCCTTACAAAATTCATTTCCCTATACAAAAATTGTTAAACCCTATACAAAATTAAAGAAACCCTATACAAAACCCTTTCATCATTCCAAAATTAAAGAAAACTCCCAAAAAATCTAGAAAATTATCAAACCCTATACAAAGCAAAAAAAAATTGAAATTTTTTTAGAAAGTCTGCGAAAAAGGAAAAGAATTGTCTAACCTTGTAAAATTTATTCCCCTTTTGAAAGTTCCTTTAAAATTAAGAAAATTTTAAATAAACCAAAAAGTGGTCAAATCTTAGAATATTCAATGCCCTTGTATAAAAGCCTTAAAAATCCAAAAATATTGAAATAGATTGTCGAATAATAAGATATTTTATGACTTTCAAAATTTAACTTATGTAGCTTTTAACTTGATTGGTAGTTAGGTGTCATATAATTTACATATTTATATTTGACCCAGACTAAACCATTACATTACGGAGAAGTCCATCAATTTAGTGAACTCTTTCTCTAAAAGGACCCACTATATATCCATAGTGTCTTCACACCAATGGCTACAAGACAGTCATATTATATGAGTTGAATTGTGTACTGTTAATTTGTATACAAGACAACCATATTTAATTTGTATATTGTTAATCTTTTCAGATAATTTTATGTGTTTGTCAAATATCTCTCAAAAATGAATGTTCAGAATATATATTTAAAGATTTTTTATCATTGAATTATGATCTTATCATAATTCACTTAGTTATTGTGCATGCTCATAAACTTCATTGCAAACGTCAAACAAGAATGACAATGAATATAAAGGAGACATGTGACAGATATTATGTGACCTATAAGCTAATCACACTTCCATATATCTCATTTATGTTGATTAAAATGAAATTTATTCATTGTCATTCTTATGTTATATTTGCAATGAAGTCCATAAGTATGTGCAATGACTAAGAGAAATATGATGAGATCATAATTCAACAATAACTAGTCTTTAAACATATGTTATAAAAAGAACATATTTGAGAAAGAAATCAGATTGTTTGATAAGAATAACACTATCAAATTCAACTCATATGAAGAGTATGAGTGTCTTGTGGCCATTGGTGTTGAGACATTAAGGATAGATAGTAGATGCTCTTTACAGAAAGAGTTCAATGAAGTGATCTATCTGAATCCCTTAATGGTATCATACCTAACTTTCAAAAATGTTGATTCATGTCACGGTTATGAATGTAGTCCTTTGACTTAAGACATCAAAGACATCTTGTGGATAGATGACCATGTTTTGATTATGATTTACAAATCCCTTGCCATGGGATCTCCAAAACGTCATATCCGAGATACAGTATGAAGTCCTCAAAGATGATTATATGGTCAAGATAAGATTTCTAGCCCTCGGTATTTGAGGAGATTGACTCAAGGAATGAGATGAAATGAAATCCTTAGCCAAGGTAGTAGAAATATTGCATGAGTTCCTAATGTTTTCTACCATGCATTAGTACTAATGTGAGTGACCAATTAGGATTTGACAAATCACCATACCCTAAGTCATTTGTGAGTCTCATACAAATAAAGGATTATACATATATGATAATCGATGGTGACAAGATTCCATATGAGAGTTCTTATATACTCTATATCTCCAAAAGTATGTGGTGGAGCTTGCCACCTAACGAGTGGGCAACTCAACCTGTCGATTGGGTTAAATCGATAATTAATTAATTAATATATATGTTAACATAGATAATTAATAAAGGTTGACCAATAAAGTGTTATTCGGTTTGTAGAATTATTAACTAGAAAGATATATGGACCTAAAGGGTTATACACATAAAGTCTATAGATTTTGGTAGATATGAACATAATTTTGAGGGTTTTTATAAAAATATATCATACCAAATATTTATAAATAGGGAGAGAATGACCACAACTCAAGGAGCCCATACTAGATGATCCTATCATCTAGTATGTATGAGAAAAAATATTTAGAAAGTTCTTTTAAAGGAGTTCTTGAAGATATTCAAGTGTCTAGCCTCTAGCGATATCCACGCGATCGGCGAATATTTAGATCTCCTCTTCGTAGCTCTTCACCAAAAGAGAAAGGGAAGAAAGAAGAGAATTCTCATAAATATTTATAAATATTTAATATATCCTATTGCACTCGATGTTTTGGTTAAAATTTTGGAAGGCTTATTAACCTCAGATCCCAAAAATATAGAAACTTGATTGGCTTGTAGGCTACATAATATCTATCACTCGCTACCTAAGCAAAGCAACTACACATGTGGCACATGTGCATTACGTGGTCTATCACATGACATGCATGCTAAGCTAAGGAGAATTCATGTCACGGAGCTGTGGCACCACACAAGTGATGGATGGTGAGGGTATAATAGGGATTAATGTGTAATGCACTCGTCAAAACATCTATTTGGTCCCCTATTTTATTGTCAAAAATCCTCATGATTATTTCATTGTAGGACTAAACTCCAAGGTTCAACATGCAACATGCGGTGCCTTCCAAGCACTATAAATGTCAACCAATCAAAGCTATATGGTCGATGGACCAAAAATTCACTTGATGAAGGGAAAAGGGGAGTTGCTATTATTTTATCATAATGAACTGGATCATAGCATATGGCACTTCGTGGAGCACCAGATCACAATCCAATGGCCAAGATTAATTGGACGGTTAATCTTATTTTTTAAAAATTTGCAACACATGGTGCCTTCCTCTACCCTCCAATCATGATCAACACCACTATGTAGTCGAGATTGCTCCCACCCTTAATAGAGGCAAAACCATTAATATTGAGCCAATCAAAGCATGCCACATGGCATTCTCTAAAGCAACAAATCAAAATCAAGTGACTAGGATTTCTCCAAACTAAGATCATGATATCTCATTCTCTAGAAGGAATTTTTAGTTGAAATTTTATTGGTAGATTTATCTTTTCGCCCTCTTTGTAAATAGATTGTCTGGATGAGGATTTGAGAAAAAAAAATATGACTCTATTCTTGTTTGTGTGTCTTTCATAGCATTTGCCCAAGTTTTTTTATATAGAATCTTATCATGAATGCGAGATCAGGTGAAGGATTGTGATCAGAGTGAGTCGACCATCATATAACTTTGCAGTGACATTGAAATGAGGTTTGTGCAAAGATTCATATCAATTCTCTCTTGTAATAAAATTGATAAATAGTATAGAACATATTTCTTTTTTATGTAGTAGCATTGTCACCATCCACTCATCACAAGATCTTGTACATCATCGTCCATGCATCAACTTTCACCACTACCATTCAATCTCTTATCTCTCCATTCAATCTTCCTTTTTTTATCCCCCCATTTCATTTTAATTTTCCATCTTATTTTCCATAAAAAATTAGAAATTAATCAATTCACACTTTAAAATCCAGATTCACATTCTATTCTATGCTCTCACCTGCTATTAGAAGTATATAATTCCTGAGGATTTGACCTTTAATTTAGGACTATATTGAGTGAGGAAACATATGATATTTTTTCTTGAAATTTATACACAAAAATCATTTGAAACACACTCAAATCGAGTGAATCATTGGTTTATAAGATCTAGAGGTATCACTTGAGTGTCAATAACTATTTGCCAATTCTCAATATAAGTAGAGAATCAAGTTTCTAACTCTCATTTCTAGATATTATTAAAATGCATACATGCAGATTGCTACAGTAGTATAATTAGATGAATATTTAAGATAATACATCATCCTCTTATTTATTCATTTCTAATCTCATCTCGCATTTTTTAGTATTTCTTATAAGATTGAGCCATTTTATGGATAAGATTTCTTGCAACAACATAAAACTTGACTCATAATCTTGTTCATCACTATGCAAGTGACACATATGACATCAAATCCACTTCTAGATACTCTACATATGAACTAGAGAAAACCTTATCATGTGGCATAGAAAGAAGCAAAATATAGTGGATCACTCAAGCAATCAATTTGAATTTCATATCATGGGGATGAGTGCTTGTATGATGTGGATTAATTCCCTACTCCAAGGTCTTGATTCCTCTACACATATGCCTATGGTGATATATTGTGACATCTATCTCTTTTCAAGCAATCTAATATTCTAGGAGTGCACTAGGCACACTGAGGTGGATTGTTACTAAGTAGTGAACAAGGTAATGATAAGGCTCGTCACAACTTCACTCTCTCAGTGCATCTTTACCAAAGCGTTGGGTGGACTCTCTCTTGACACTCTCGGGGCAAGTACGGCACGTGCTAGCATACACTATATGATTGAAATTATATGACTATTGGTGCATTTGAAATCACAATTCATACATATGTGATGCATATTTTATTTCTTGAGTAAATTTTCATAATTCTATGGCAATTATATAAAAATCTCAATATGCATTGCTTTAAGGCTAATTTGCACAATTCATAAGTTTGGTTTTTCAAACATCAAATTTATTTTAAGAATTAGCCTCACTTAATTTTAGATTTTGAATTTCTTTGATTTACATGAAAATAATTGGAGAAATCATTTTAAATAAACTTTGAAGTTGCTACTTTTATTTGTTAAAGTGAATTTAGTGAATTCTAGAGTTAAATACTTAATTCTCTTGTTATTTTTTTAACTAAATAAATAATTATTTAATAACTATTTGACAAAAAATAATTATTTATTTAATTCTTTCTTGAATGAAGAAAATTTTGATTAAAATGAGTTTTATTTTAAAGATATCAAATTTTCAAGATTTATGAATTTTTGTAGAATTTTTATGAATTTATTTTCAATAAATTTAAGTGAAATTTGACAAAATGGGGCCCACATGTGTGGACGACATAGTAGAATGCATCTACAAGGCCAGACCTATTGACGCTTGAGGCTGCCACATGATAAGCAAGGGGTGCTTTCATGGCACCACGTGAGGGGAGTGTTATTTTTAATTAATTATACTTATTATGGCCCACTAATTTATATAGTTTAATCATGATTGAAATTTTAAATTCTTATTTTCCTCTTGAGGTGACATGGCACGATCAAGTGCATTGGATCTCCAAAACTAATCCTAGCCCTCAAAAGGAGTTGTAACAGTCCTTTTGGAGTCTAGCACAACGTGTGGTGCAATCTGATGTGTCAGATCTGAATTCACTGACAATTGTTATGCGACATTTCATATACACACAAAGACATGGCAAAATCCATGAGTTCCAATTAAGATCTATCAGCCATGACTCAAAAACATTTTTCACCTTTTTTCTCAATCTTGGATGTTGATTACATTTGAGAAGCCGATCCAATGGCCAGACCTAATTATCCCTCTACTTATACTCTCACTACTTGATAATAATGATATTCTTAGAAATTCTCATTTGATCAAGCCTTTGGAAAAAAAATTTCCTTAAATATCTTGATTATGAAATCAACATTTGTTGAAGGAAGAGTGAGATTTGATGCTTGAATTCTAAATTTCTACTTAGAACAAGTTGATATGAAAAGCCTTGATCATAAGACAAATATATCATTTTCTTGATAATGTAGAGTTTGATGAGTTTTATGCTTTTTGTCCCTTCCTCTCTTTTCACTCGCAGTTTTTTCTATCTAATTTCTCCTTTCAATTTTCCCTTGATTTAGTTCAATTGTGAGTGTTTTGGATTTATTAGAAAGATCTTTGAGTTATCTATCTAAATCTATTATTTTTGCCTCATTTCTTTGCTAAGATCTGAAGTCAGTAAGCTTTCCAAAACTTTGATGAAAATATTGAATCAAGTCGAAACTATTGAATTGAACATTTGATACATAGAATCACTAAGGGGAGATGGTCATATCATCTAGCATAGATGAAAACCATACTTAAAGGATTTATTTGAAGGAGATCTTCAAGTCATTCAAGTGCTTGGACTTTAGTGGTATCTACACAATCTTCAGACGATTGGATCTCCTTTGAAACACTCACTAGTATAAAAGGAAGCGAAGAGAGGGGAAAGTTTTCCAAAAGGCTTGCATGGATGTCTTTGTTATGATCGTTCTCCCCCTCTTTATAGACTCTAGTAATGTGAAATTTTCATAAAACCCCTTATTATTATGTTTGTATCCACCAATGTCCATTAATCTTATGTGTATGATCCTTTAGGTCCATGATATATGGCCAACTAATAACTACATTGACCCAATAACACTTATTGGTCCTCATTAATAACTATATATCAATATATAGAATAATTCTTTAAAGATCAATTTAACCTAATCGATAAGTTGAGTCGCTAGCCCGTTGAGTGCCTACTTACATAACGTGCCCTAAGAGATATTGAGTATATAAGAAATCCCTCATAAAACATTGCCGTCATCAATTACAGTGTGAGTATAATCTTTCATCCATGCAAGAATCGTAAATAAATTAGGGTATGGTTAACAATCAAATCCTAATCGATCACTTAATTTAGTACGGATGTACTTAAGAAATCATGAAGACAAACTTCTCTAATATTTACACTACCTTGGCGAAAGATTTAACTATATTTCATTCCTTGAGTTGATCTTCTCTTGTGCCAAGGGTGGAGGAGCTCATCTTGATCGCTCAGTCACTTCTAAGGACTTCATATCGTATCCATTCTGTGTTGTTTTAGAGATCTCGTAGTTAGGAATTCGTAAGTTATATTCAAAAGATAATCATCTATCCCAAGATGTCTTTGGTGTCTCAGGTAAAAGGACCATGTACACAACTATGACATGAATCAAACTGATTAAAAATTTGGTATAATATCATAAAGGGATTTATACTAATCAATTTAGTGAACTCTTTCTTCGGATGACACTCACTATCTATCCTTAGTGTCTCAACACTAATGGCCACAAGATCAGCCATACTCATCATACGGGTCGAATCAAATAATGATATTCTTTTTAGATAACTTAATATCATTCTCGAATATTTCAAGAATGAGAATATTTAGAACATATTTTTAAAGACTAGCGATGAATATGTTGTGATCTCATAATAATTCATTTAATCATTGCATATATTCATGGACTTCATTGCAAATATCAAACAAGAATAACAACGAAGAAAATTTTATTTCAATGAATAGAAAAAAAAGTAAAAGCGTGATTAGTTTTCAAGCCACATAATATCCATCATTCTCTCCCTACTTTGTTTTTCAATTTGATCAAAAGCCACTAAGAAAAAACTCTAATTCTTTGTGGATTTGACTTGCTATCAGTAATTATACTTAATTAATCTTAATTTAAAGTGATTTTTTTTGTTATTTTTGGATTTGACTCTAATTATTTGTGGACTTCTTTTTTTTAATGAATATGTGCTTTCAAGGGCTACACAACGTTGGATTGTCAACATGTTGGATAAGGGGAGTGTGATTAGGCATCCATAGGCCTAGTGCTCCTTATTGGGCCCAAATTTTTCTTCTTCTTCTCTCTCTAAAATTGAAAGTATAACATCAAAGCTTGATCCATGGTCTATGAATATATGGTGGAAACAATTTTCCTGAATCTTTCAAGTGATCCTTGCATCTCCTAGATCATTTACTATTGATATTAATATGACTCTCAAGATTTGGGGTTGGTGGTCTATTTTTCAACCCCAACTAATGTTGGGCCACAAGTTCCTTAGAAAGGAATCCTAAAGAATTTTATAATCTATGTGATTTAAAAAATGGCATCTAGTGCCCCTTGATGGGCTTGAGCCTTGGTTTCTAAGGCTTGAGCCTTTCTAGAAAGGTAGATATCCTACAAATTCAAATTTCTTCCATTTTTTATAATCATGTTTCCCCTTCAAGGTCGCCACATGTGAGACCTAACTCAGTGTACTCGCATCTTTCCATGAAGATAGATCCATGTCTACAATCATTTCATACATCAAATCACAGTATTATTAAGTAATTCCATAGCATTATGATGTATGTCATTATGAAATTCATGTATTTTGAGAAGTTCATGTCATTTACCATGATGTTTTCTATTTGCATGAGTTTATTGCTAATTTTAAAATTGTGTTTGCCCTGCTGTAAGTTTCAAAGCCTTGAAATATAAATATATTATAGAGCTTTCAAAATTCAAATGCTTATGGCCAAGATCAGAACTAATTTGTCGATGGACCACCGCCGTCCTATTCTTGAGTGAGCTGGAGGTGATTTGTAGGACAAAGAGAAGAATGAGAACAAATGAAGTCAAATTTTTTACTATTTCTCAAATCAACTTGATTCAAAGAAACAAAGTTTATCATTATTTTTATTTAGTTTTTAAATTATTCAATTATTTAATAAATTAAATTTTGGATCTAATGCCACAAATTGCATTGAAAAAAATGCATGATTTTTTTGAAAAGATATGATTCTTCTAAGTTTTCCTTTTTGGAATTTTTTTCTTCATTTTTGTAATTATTTAGGCTAAAATTGATTTTTTTAGGTGTTATCTATGTGGGTTATCCAGCAGCATTGCCACATGGTGAAGGGAGGTTGGTTGGTGCACGTACGTGTTGCCTAATTAGCACTTGCATGGCACAACATAGGCAAAATATTTATAAAGTTTACAGCTTAACTTTGTTCAATTTCAATTGCAAGTGATGTGGCCGATGAGGAGTGTTGAATGCGCCACCTATTCTGGACTTGCCCAGCTTCAAATGTGAGTTGTGACCCCCATGATCGTGATATGTGTCACTGCCCTGGGTGTTGATCATCTTCAAACTTCACCAATGACATAGATCGTTTGAAAGATCAAGATTTATCAAGAGATGCAATGTAATATGGACCATTGGGTCAAGATCCATTGGCTGCAACACATTAGCTCTTTCTAACTCTTAGCACATGGGACACATGGTGCAATCGCAACTGACGATTGTTCGCTTAAGATAATTGGACGACTATGAAATTAGTTTTCTCTTTTTTATCTTGAGGACACTGGGTGAAAAGAACTGTAGAGTAAAGCACTCTTAGGTTGGAGTAGTCCATGATAGGTGACCTCCTAGGATGACCAATCTAGGCATAGAGGTAGCCATGACAAATGAAGTATCGCTAGACCTTGGGCACTAGAGAGACAAGCAAAGCCTAATGAGAAGTGATGGTGAATGCACCAATGAATATCAAGGCCCTCGAGAGTTCAGGTATGGGAAGGTGCTTGTGCCAACTAAAGTATCAAGGCGCTCATGGAAAAAGTGATGACAAGCTGTAAAACAAGGGGGTCCTTGTCTCATCTCAAGTACTAAACTACTAAGGGAAGTGACAACAAGTATGATTAAATTAGCTCGACTGAAAAACCAAAATAGAATTGTTTCTCTTCTTAGCAATTGTTGTTCTTGGAAACTCTCCAAACATGGAGCCCAGTGGACACAAATTTTCATAAATCTCTCAATCGTTTTGTTCTAGTCTCGTTTTTTATCTCTTGATCTTTCTATTCTATTGATCCCAAGAAATCAAGATTTTCATAAGACATGAGGGATAATTAGAACCTTGAACTTTGTAAAATGCCAAAAATCTCTTAGCATGAAAAGCCATTGCTTTCGTGAATAATTGGATCAATTTCTTTGTAACTTTGGCTTGGTTGAGACAGGTTTTCTTTTATCTTTATTAAATAACTTTATATTGGTTTTTTAAAGCTTAGATTAATTGATTTTGCTTTTTCTATCAATTTTCTCTCTCCCAATGAGTGATTTTCTCTCTCACTTTTTCAATATCTTCCTCAAACTTCTAAAGTACAACTTCCCTCGTGGGAACTTTTCAATGGCTTAGATTTGATCTCATGTACAACATGAATCATGGGAAAGATTTTGAAATTAATTTTACAATTCTTTTTTTTTTCTATGATCTAAACCATTTTATCATCCAATTAAATCAAATTCTTTTGATTTAGAATTTGTGATGTTTTGAACTTAATAATTCATCAGACTACACGAGTTAAAACTTTTTATATGACCTGTAATCATATGTATAAAATAAATGCTTGCTTTTGTCCTGCCATCTTCCATGAAGGTTCAAAACCAATCCCCACTTCAATCTCAAATATAATGTCATCAAAATAGTGTCCAAATGAGCCATTACCATTCTTCTCCCAAAATTTACATTTTTCCATTGCCCTTCACTTTGGTAACACTCTTCTACTCAACACCTCGTCTGCAATTTTATCTAATATGACTACCTTTTCCCTTATGTATGAACCTTCACTACTACTCTTGACTCTGAAAAACTTCTCAAAAGACAACTTTACCTTTACAGGTACGCTGTTTAGAGGACACTACAGATTGGAGAATTGGGAATCACTATCATGGTGTGTTGGGGAGCTAATACCTTGTCTCATAGATCCTAAAATAATGACTTGAAGAAGGGATAATTCTATTAAGTAAAAGACGAATGAAAAAATGAGTCATTGAATGAACTTTGTTCCATCTTTACAAAGACTTCAGTTTTGACTACTGTCAATTTTACTTTCGAAAGCTTTACCACATTCCATTACATTTGTCTCACTTACTTTGATGCCAACAATGCTTTTTTATATGGAGATCTCAGTGAGCATGTGATTATGAAGAAAACACGTGTTTTATGCGACATTCATCCCCATTAGGACATCTGTTGGTTTCATGGAACAGCTCAGATGACAAATCTCAAATGCAAAATTATCTATAGACTCATTTTATTCTCAAGGATAATGGGAAGTTGAAGGACTATTGGGTCTCCAGTTTTCTCCTAGCCTTTTACAATCTATAGCCGGACATATGGCTCCTTTGACAAAAACAATTCATGTCATCATAGCTCCTATAAGACATCAATTTCTTATAATCTAGTGAAAGAGCTATCAGGCAAAAGGGATGCCAAGGGATGTCAATTCACCAAAAGATGTTGACTAACACATGAGGTTCAACTGGGAACCCTTCATAGGTAAGAAGGGAGTTTTCCAGGCAAAGAAATTGTATCTTCTTTTAATTGTTCACTAGAATTGTATAACAACGCTCATGGCAAACCCATTATTTTATAGTTGCAAAAGAGGGTTGACATATTCTAGTGATTTTGTATTCGAGAGATGGATGCATAGATGGATAAAGTGTGTGTGTGAGATAGAGAGAGTTATCTTTCCCGTCCTTTCACAAGAATAAGAGCTAGAGAGAGCAAGATGAGGGTGAGAGAGAAAAATATAAATAGAAATAGAGAAAGATAAATAGAGAGATAATAAAGCACATGGGCAACAGATAGGTAAGATCCCAAGAATGAAGGACACTAGATTCTAACTACTAGGACTACTACATCAAATGGAAGCATTCGAAGCAACACTCCATAGAAATTTAGGGTTTCCATGATCGATGTCATAGGCCGATGTCAATGGAAATTGGGGTTTTAAATAGACTCACTTCTTCAGGAGATAACCCAAGATGATCCCAACCAATGCAATCAGCACCACAAACCAGTGTGAGAATTTGCCACTGCTTCTCTTCCCTGAATCTCGCCTCAACATGTCCTGAAAAACCAGCAAAGAACCTGAGCCCCTATCCATCTTAATCTTGAAGATCATGTACACAAAGATCATATATAAGTACAAAATTGAAGAACCCTAACCAGTTCTTGACGCAGCTGGTTATTCTGTTGTATTATAGAGTTCTTCTCCTGCGTCAGCTTTGAAATTAGAGACACGGACTGCAACAAAGGACAACTAAAATCAGGACGGAAATATATTTGAGATAAGAAAGAATGACTAAAAATGGGAGGAAAAAAAGATTATGGATTCAATTTACCTCGGTAGACTTTTCTAAGGGATACGACGTTGCCTTGGAAGCCTGAAAGAATTTCCAAACCCACGTTACCCGTCGCTTTCACCAGAGAAAAGCAGCCGAAAAATTCACTCACCGCAGCCTTGTCTGAAGAACTCAAGGACCCATTTTCAGAGAGAGAATGTCTAGGAGAGGTTCCCTCCTCTGATCCCTCTCGAACAGGAGATGGCGGTCTCGGCGGAGACACATAGGTCACCTTCAATCTGAACTCCTCCACACGATTCCCCGATTCCTTCGAAAACTGCAAGTAATCACAGCTCTTAAAAATTTCCAAGTAATCACATTGATCATCAATAATTAAGATAGAATTTGGGGAAAGGACTACCAGATCTGAGGTTACATCCTGGACCGAGGTGACCGAGCTTGTAACAACGCTCTGGACGAGGAACTTGTCCTTGCACTGCATTTCGACAGGCGCTTCTTTCTGGGCCTGCATTGTCACTACAGATCCGGAGAATTTTAATCCAACAGATAATTCAAAAATCCAGATCCCAGATCCTCAGGCGAGTACCGATCACATCGGATGTCGATCGAGGCCGCACGATCCCTGCGTTTGGACGGACACAGTATTTCTTCGGATTCGTCGTCTTGATCTGAACAAAAGAAGAAATTTTTACGGGCACGAGCAAATTTCTAGGGTTCGCAGAGAATCCGACGATCACCTTAAAGGCAACATTTTCCTCCGATTTGTTGGAGAGCTGGAGAGAGCACGTGATCTGCTTCTTCAATTCGACTTCTCTCGGCAAGAGAAAACGAGACGTTCAATACACCGAAATAACGGAGAAAAGTCACGGGTCGGGGAAAATTTGAAACGGGTTGCTTACAAGGGAATCGAAGCTCGATAGGCTCAACTCCGAGGAGCTCTCCGGCGCTCATATCGTCCACAACCCGAGAACCCGCGTCTCGATTCACCGCCCGAGATCGGTGATCTGAGGAGAGAGTCGAGAGAGAAGAACAAAACTGGTCTTTTTTTCCTATAAACTGGGGCAGGGGAAGAAAAACTGAAAGAGTCGCTTCGTCATAATTAATTGTTTCCAATAAAAAAAGAAATAGGCGACTGAGAAAGTAAATTCTCACTGCGAAATTAAAAAAAAGGCAATTTTGATGTAGATTGGGATTAAAAAAACTAGGAGGCCTATGAAAGTCCAAGGGATCCTACATGTGACAAACATAGAGGCCATGGGAGTAAGATGCATTTCATCAATCTATTACTCTAATCACCGTTTCATCAGAGTAGAAAATATCATGCGATGTTCAAAAGATTCGTCATATTTGCTATGGTCTCCCCTATTTTCTCTCAAATCTATCATCTTTGTAAGCAAAGCTACAAGCATTTGTTGGCATTATTGAATACTATTTGTTCTCTGGTTCTCTTTCTTCCCTCTTGATGTGGATAACCCTTGAACATCAATAATAATAGCATCTTTCAGAAATTAGATCAACAAGAATTGATACGTCGTGAAGAGATCTTATCACCTGCCACTTGGTGACCAACATGAGCAAATGGATACGTCAGACCAGTTTTGATTGTGTCGACCTTGTTTCCATCCAAGTTGACAAATGCTCAGCAATTGGAATGACATACTTTTTGCAAATTGTGCTAAAGGATTGAAAAAATATTCAATCTACAACCGTACTATTAGGGATATTGGTCATCATTCCACATCAAGAGATCAAAAGTATGCCCAGTGGTGGCGTATGACCTCCGTCGCCACCAATACACGATATTACGGTGCCGAAGGAGCCCTTTCATGCGCGTGGATCTATTGACTTATCTTTTTTTTTTTATTGTGAACTTTTTGACCAGCACATGTTTAAGCGGGTCCTCGCTTATTTTTCTCTCCCTTTTAGGCTTCCATGAGAGTCCTTCCCTTTTTGGGATCCCATTCGTGAAGCCCTTCTTCTTGTGAACCTTTATTTCTATGAGTGTGTTTAGGTTTTGGGTTGTGGGCCTCAAGTGAGCCCTTTCTCATCTCAGCCCATTTTGGGCTCTATAAGAGAGGAAGGGACCCCCCCACAAACCCTAGCCATCATTTGAGAAAAGAAAGGAGTCTCCTCCATCTCGAGTGGCTGCTCACGGAAGGCTGGGGAAGGAGTCCAACCGCAGTCGCCACCGCCGCCGCCGCACGCCTCCGTGCCGCCGCCGCCGCCGCCGCGACGACCGCTGCCACTCCTTGCCTCGGCCACGAGTACCTCCCCGCTGTTGCCGCTGACGCCACCGCCGCCGCCGCCCTTGCGCCGCCGCCTTCTCCTCCAGCTCCTCCTCCCGCCGGTCATCCTCCTCCCCGAGCTCACCCTCCCGCTCCAGTTCCGCGCATCCCCTCCACGATTTCTCCACTGATCTCCCCTCCCACTCTCCGCGAGACCTCTCGAACCCCGTCGCCAGTTCCCTCCCCGAATCGCAGCCCGCAGGCTTCCCGCTCCATACCAAACCAGAATTCTCCCCGACGTCCATCCACCTCCTCCGCCGCCCCTCCCGAATTCCCCTCGACACTGTTTCTCCCCACTCCCATCGCCAGTTCTTACGCCCTTCCCCAGCCCGCCACCTGCCCTTCTCCCGACCTCTGCCAGCCTCTCTCTCCTACCCCGACCGATTTCCTTCCTCATCAACGCCATTCCCATCGCCACCACCTCCCCCACTCTCGACTTCGCCGCTGACTCTTCCCCTCCCGATTTTTTTTCCTCCTCACATCCTTCTCGTTTTCCCCGATTTCTCTCCCGTGGCCTCCTCACGAATTCACAAATTCAAGAGTTTACAAATTCAAGAATTCACGAAATCGGAATTACGAATTCACGAAATTCCCGAAATTCACGGAGTCACGAAGCCAAGCTCATCCCGCCTCCCATCGTCTTCCTCCCCGTCGCCACCTGATCATCTTCCTCCCCGGACTTGACGAATTTCCGAGCTCAAAGACTTTCCGGAAATCAACGAGTTCCTCCCGAATTTTTGAACTCAACGAATTTCCGGAAATCAACGAATTCCCTCCCGATTTCCGAACTCAGCGAATTTCCGAAAATCAGTCACTGAATTTCCTCCCGACCTCCTTCCATCGCCCATCTATCCAACCAAGTTCGTTCCGCCTGTGCCGACCCATCACCGGGACCATCTGTCTCCCCCTTCCTGCAGAATTTCCCCTCAATCCCCAAATTCCCACGACGGCGTCATCGCCGCACTCTCTTTCTCTATTCCTACTGCCTACACTTCCCCTTCTGCACGCCTCGCCAACTCCCCTCACTCTCGAATCCACCCAGTCAATCTACTCGCATCTCCCTCTCTCACTCTCTAACCAGCCATCCTCGCCCCGTCCCGCGCCCGACACCTAATTCCAAAATTCCGTCGTCCGAACGCCACCTACTCCGGTTCATCCTCACCAACACCTCTCCGTCGCCCCAAATTGCTCTCCACATTCACCGCTCACACGCCTCATCCCGACGCCCATTCCGAGACCGCCCCATCGCCCGTAGAACCCCGAGTCCCCCATCCGAATTCAACCCGTCTGAACCCCCGTCCTCCCCTCTCTGGACCTCGCCAATTCCGTCCACACGCCCGGTCAGATTCCTCTCCGTCACTCACCCGACGCCACCCACGTGTTCGCTAGGATTCAATCGCGAATTCAGCTGAATTCACCCGCGTCACCCTGCCTCATCCACCTCAATGCCTAACCGACGACTTTCCGACGCCCTCATGAACTCTCGTCCATCGTCCCAGTCGTCCTCCCTATCCTCATCGATCTCTTCTCCCTCTCCCCATTTCCACCCTCTCCCCACTTCCGGTCACCCTGCAAAATTCACCCCCTGAGTTCAACCCGCCGCCTTCGACTGCTCAACCGGATTTGCCGTAACGTCCGGCCGACACCACTCCCTCGACCAACGGCCGTGCGTCCGCGCCGCTTCTAGAGGTCACCCGCGCCTGCCCGTGACAGAATTCACCCCCGCGGACTGTTCCTTTCGCGGGCGCTGTGCTACGCTCCACCCTCCCAGACGCTCGCCCGTGTCGGCCTGGAACTACATCCGCGACTTGAGCTCGGGCCGCTCCGCGACCTGACCATAGGCCAAGTCAAACCCCCCCTTCATGTCAACCCAATCAGGACCACGCCCCTGCCTTTCCTCTTCGCCACCCGGCCGCCGATCTGTCGACCTGGCTTCGTGATCTCGCACCCATCTGCTGACTGTGTGCCCCTTGCGCCCACCGGCTTCCCGTGCCCCTCCTGATGGTGCCCAGCTGGCTCGCACCTTGCTGATTTGCACCCAGGTGGTCTGCCCCTGATCGTTGACACCCCCATCGCGCCGCGCTAGTGCATGCCCTGCAGACAAACTAGCGCGCACCGCTGGTTGCTCTTGCAGTCACCCTCTAGTCCCTGCCAGCGATCGGTCCGCTTCTCGTGTGCGCCCGGACCATCCCGATCCCCCATGGACCCGGGGGCGCGGCCATTGCGCTCCACCCCAAGACCATCTCTCATCCTCCTAGCGTTACTGATCTGGTCCACATCTGCCCACGCTTGCGCGGCGCACGAGCGATCTCCCCTGCCACGACCCACCGGGCACCCCACCCTGCAGGTTAGCTTCGACCCTTCATTTCAAAGTTCAATTACTTTTCGAAGCATTTCCTTTACTCGTCTCCACCGCCATCAGACGACGTAGGTAGGGTAGAGCGGATATAGGTTTGAGAACTCTCACGCGTACGTTAGGTCCGGCACTGAACGTGAGCTGCATCTTCTGCTATTCCACGACGAGCCACTCCCTGCCTCCGGACGTGGATCGAGAGGATCTCACCCTAACCATCATCGCGAGTTTCCCCGGGTTACCTGGAGTCGACTCCCCTGACCGGCACGCCTGCATGCACCTAGGTTTAGGCTAGAGATCGTACTCAGAGTCTAGGACTCGCCTACCCCTAGGTTAGGTTTGATCGGCTATCTTTAGTTGACCTTAGCTCCATTGATCAGGCACGAAGGTTTTCAAAACCACATCCTACATCACCCAGTCAATTGGATCATAAAATCATCGATTTGGATAATAAAGGGCATATATGGGGATTAGAATCTTTGATCAGATCACTATGTAGACAATCTAAAGATGCACGACAGAGTGTGATCATGAGGTCATCGAATACACATGCCCACACATCAAAATTAAAGTCAAACGCACTTAAATTTCAGATTAATTAACATTTATTTAATATAGAGATGAGTAAGGGTCTAATCCATGGAGAATTAGGGTATATTCTAAAGATGTTTTTAAATTCGATCAAATTGGATGATGAATTGAGATTAAAAAATTAGGATTAAAATATAGATTTGAAAATAAGATTCCATGATCCATCCACATAATAAAAAATCACTCAAATGAGATCTATATCCACTAAGAAATCAAACAGTGAAGTAAGGAGAAGAAAATCATTTGCGATGAGAGAAAAATGGTACAAAAATATTGAAATTCACTTAATCTAAGCTTCGAAATTAAAATCTAATACTAAATGAGGAGATAGTAGGAGGAAAGCACAAAATCTCGCCTAAAATCACACTCAAAATGATCCAATTTAATCCCTAGGTTAAGGTTTTTCATTCCAAAAATGGAACTTTAGAGTTCAAGTAGTGAATTTTCTCATTATCTCAACGAAATCTTGACTTCAAACACTTAGACATGAAAATGAGTTTACAACTTGATAAACGCAAGAGATTCAAGGATTGAGATTTCCTAAAGATTTAATTGATCGCAAACTCTAAAAATGCATATGATGTCGAAGAGAGAGAGTTTAAATAAGGTTCAATTTGGGCGTAACCATCAGATTGCCTCTTCAGATGCAATCAATAGTTCATATTCTTTTAAGGGAGATGACTCGATGCCATGAAGTTCAAACAATTTGATTTGTATTGAAGTGCCCAAATTTTGCCACCTCATCACGTGTATATCAAGTGTTGTGTAACAACTGATGGGATCTGAGGTCAATAACTTTCCAAAATTTTGATCAAAACATCAAATGTAGCAGAAAACATTGAATCAGATATTCAAAATACCAAGCCACCAAGAACAGATGATCATATCATCTAGTATGAATGAGAAACATACTTACAGGGTTTCCTTGAAGGAGTTCTTGAATCTATTCAAGTGTCTAGCCTCTAGCGATATTCACACGGTCTTTGGATGGTTGGATCTCCTCTTCAAAGCTCTTCACCAAGAGAGAAAGAGAAGAAAGGAGAGAATTCTCACAAGGCTTGCATAAGCACCTTGAGTTGTGGTCATTCTCCCCCTATTTATAGACATTTGGTATGAGGGTTTTTCATAAAAAAAACCCTCATAATTATGTCTATATCCACCAACATCCTTACACCTTATGTGTATGACCCTCTAGGTCCATATATCTCACTAGTTAATAAATCTATAGACCAATAACACCTTATTGGTCAATCTTAATTAATTATCTACATCCATATATAGATTAATTAATCAAAGATCGATTTAACCCAATCGTTAGGTTGAATTGCCAGCCCGTTGGGTGCCAAGCTACACCACGTACACTAGGAGATATGGAGTATGTAAGAACTCACTTATAGAACCTTCCCGTCATCGATTACCATGTATGTTTAATCTTTCATTCACTTTCTCCGCGTGTAGAAATCATCGAGAACTCCTTCTCCGATATTTCTACTACCTTAGCCAAGGATTTCATCGTATCTCATTCCTTGAGTCAATCTCCTCAAATACTAAGGGTGGATGATCTCATCTTGATCACACAATCATCTTCGCGGACTTCGTGTCGTATCCAATATATGACATTTTAGATATCCCGTGGCTAGGGATTTGTAAGTCATAATAAAACACGATCATCCATCCACAAGATGTATTTGGTGTCTCAAGTCAAAGGACCACATACACAACCATGACATGAATCAATCTGATTAACAGTTAGGTATAATACTATTAAGGGATTCATACGGATCGATTCAGTGAACTCTTTATCCAAGGAGCACCCACTATCTATCCTTAGTGTCTCCACACCAATGGCTATAGGATCAGCCATACTCATCATATGAGTTGGATTAGATAGTGCTATTCTTTCCGGATAATTCGATGTCCTTGTCGAATATCCCACGAATAGGAATGTTTAGAACATATGTTTAAAGATTAGTGATCACTATATATGATCTCATCATAATTCACTTAGTCATTGCACATGCTCATGGACTTCATTGCAAACATCACACAAGAATGAATGAATAAATTTCATTTCAATGAACATAAAAAGATACATGAAAGTGTGATTGGCTTATAGGCCACATAATATCCATCAACAACTACCATTTATAGGTCATCAAATGCTTGAGATGATACCAAGTGTCCATGGGAGTTCATAAGTCACATTTAATCATGGTCATCATTACTCCCTCGATGAATGGCTAGGGTTGATCAATGCATATATAAGCCAATTGTCATCAAATTGCATCGTGCCACATATTGCCTTCACCTAAGTGCAAATCGAGGGTCGAGATTAAATACATTGATTTGCCCCAGATGTGCCATGTCACCTACATACTCACATTGAAATAAACTTACTCACATTGAAATAAAGTGAGATTTTTATGGGTATGAATAAGGTGGTGATCCACTTAATTAAATTCGACCCATTGAGGGCGCTTAACGCTAATTTCACTCAACATATTCCATGTGTGTACCATGCAAGCACGCCCACAATGTCAGTTGCCACATCAACCGCACTTAATATAAAAATTCTCAGTATTTTTAAATAAAATAATTTCATAAAAATTCAAAATAAATTCAGAAAATTTTTAGAAAATTCTAGAAAAATCCCTAAAAATTAAAAAATTCATAACTTTCAAAATACAACTCCTTTTTAATCTAATTTTTTTATAAAAAATAAAATAATCTATCATCGGATAAAATTTATTTTAAGAAATAAGAAGATAATGATGTTTAACTCCAAAATATACTCAACTTACTTAAAAATTAGAAGTAAATAATTTGAGTGTATATCAAAATATTTTTCTCTTTTTATTTGAATTTAAAACTCAAGTAAAATCACAAATAGAATTGGGATAATCTATTTACAATTCAACTCTTGATTTATGCATGATTAAGCCTTAAAATAATGCATTTTGAGATTTTTGATAAAAATCACATAGAATGATGAATATGCACTCAAATGATGATAACATGCATCAAGAAAATGCACTAATAAACATTTAATTACACAAACTTTGCATGTTATCAATGGGATAACTGATTTTCTCTTCATTATAGATATTGCCATTGAAAACACACATTTAGGTTGTGTGTATAAAAAATGATAAAGCTTACTTGAGGAGGCCCTTAGAGAGGGCTACAACAAACATAGAAGATAGAGATACAACAATGTTGGGCCCCGTTAGGCTCTCACACTCCCATGTTAAACCCTCTGGGCACTAATATGTTCATCTTGGAACACTAAAAAAATCAAGTGAAAACATAATAAACAAGATACATGATATGATATATTGATGTCATGATCAGTCCATCAAGGAAACATTGACTCAATTTATGGCGATGTTGGGGCATCAAGATGTTGATCATCAAGACATTGCATTAGATAAGAGGAAAACAATAGAGGTGTCACAAAATATGTGAGGCTCAACACCTCTCGTGCCAAATGTAGAAATAGAAATGTGACGTTCAATGCACTCACTAGATGAAAAATGACAAAATGTGTGGGTGCTCTAGTGAAGATATGAGGCACTTTGCACGATCTAATATATGGAGTAGAAACAATTTTGGTATCACCATGATCATAAAATGTGAGGGAAAACCAAAATGGACACGAGAAAACAAAAGAAGATATGACCACATCACTTGTCCTGGAATTAGATTTGCAAACCATTTTGGTTCCTTGAATGCAACATCATAAAGCCATTCATGTACCTGACGTCTTAGATACCCATGTGGTTCTCATCTCAATGGATCTTATCCTCAAGCATGATCAAAAGCAATAGCCAATGTAGCCTTGACCTGTAATAGTCTCTGCACCATCACCCATAGCATATATTTGAGGAAGAGAGATAAGACAAGGGTGGCTCTAGGGAAGGGAGTAGCATGGGCCCCCCAAACCTTTTCGTGTTATGGTCATTATATAAATTTTGAAATTTTTTATGAGAACCCAAAAAAATGTCCAAAACAATTTGCGTGTGACCCTCTTGGCACAAGTGCACATCCACTTAACAACTTTATGGGACAAATAATTCTGTATTTGCCACTCTTATTAATTATGATAATATCCAACATTAATCAATTAATCACATGTTGATTTAGCCTAAATAATAAGTCAAGTCTCCAACATGCGCTTTGTGCATGCACAAAAAATGCATAGTTCATGTCATTATGATGCAAATTATCATATCTTTATTATACTTTTATGAATCCCATGCCAATTTGCTCAAGTTCTCAAAATGCACTTTTTAAGGACGAGTTTAGGCAATTCATATCTTGGCCTTTTACAAGATCAAATATATTTTTATTATCCATTGACAAAATAAAATTAAAAAATTGAAATGGATTAAAAACATAGACTAAGTTAGGACTAATCTATGTTTGATGGCATGGATAATTTATCTAATGAATTCATTACAAAGTATATGGGGATGAAGCACGAAATCAAAAAACCTAGCTTAGAAAAAAAAAATCTGCGAGATAAAGAATGAAATATTTTTCCAACCGGAGAATGTTTTAAGACATCAGAACGAGATAAAATCTTCTCATCTTTTGTTGGTGAAATTTATGAAAACTATTATTTGATAATGATAACTGATAACATGCTATTTATGCATGAAATTACATGATTATTAATGCAATTAAAGGCATTAATCATTCAAAATATATGCATGTTATTATATTTTAAGTATATTTCTATCATTTTGTATTAATTCATGTCATGATCTAAAAATACACCAATTATGGATTATTATACATGATTAAAACATTATAATCTTTAATCCTAATTATATTTAAGATCATAATCATGTGTTATGGATGAAAATATAAGAGAAAAGATCTTTATTGACATTTATGTGTATTTATAAATTTATTTTATAAGATACATAAAGGTATTAAATTAATTAAAATTCATTCTCTTATTATTTTAATAATTTGACTTTTTATAATGATAGATTATTCAATTTCTGATCCAACAAAATAAATTTGAACTAATTTGGAGTTGTATTTTGAAAGTTATGATTTTTACAATTTTAAGGAATTTTTCTGGATTTATTTAGAATTATTTTCGATTTTTTTGGTATTTAAATCAATAAAAAATAGCAAAAAAGGAGGATTTTACGCGCGAGTCCAAATGGATGCGACGTGGTGCTCAGGGCCACGTGGCTCTGCCACGTGGACGCGCGCGATGGCCTGCGTGGCGCACGGATGACACGTGTACACGTGTATCTTATATTTTGTATATTTTATAATGGTAATAGTACTTATAAGCAATCCATAGAGGAATTTAAGCTAACGTATAAAACCATTCACTTTATAAACACGATTAAACATTTACAGATCTATCGAGATCGGTGGATTCTTCAAAGCATCGTGATCGTTGGATCAACATCCAACGGATGATCAAAGCTAAGCGTTTTCTTCTTCATGCGATGAAATCGCATCTCGATCCTTCAAACGCGATCGGACGGTCATCAAGAAGAGACGACGATTTGATCAACGTACACGTGATCACGACCGTTGATCGCGATGAGCATCTTCATCCAACGGTTGCGCCCAAAAATTCATCCTTTAAATGCAGTTCTTCGCGACGGAAAGAGTTGCCCGTGGATTTTCGTCAAATTCGATTTGTGCAGAGCACCATTTCGCGTGTCGTTTGTTCCCTGGTGCTCTTGATGCATTTCTGCATCCATTGAATGCTTGAAATCAAACTATGATTGAAAGAGGAAGAAGAATTCACATCTTGAACTTCAATTTTCGTCTTCGGAAACTCGAAATGAAAAGCCTTGCATCCGGTGATTAATTGGATCATTTCGAAGGCTAATTTGGGTTAGGTTGCGTGTTTTCATCTTAATCTTTCATCATTTAGTGTTAATTTTATATTTTGAATCATAGATTAAGTTTAATTTCATTTTAATTTCGGTTTTTAATCATTTTTTGCGATACGAATTTTGTTCTAACTTTAAATTTCGATTACTCTGCGAATTCTAATCCAAATCACCTGATTTTTGATTCCGTAGAATTGCAATTGATTTATCTGTCTTAATATCATAAAACGCGCAATTTCTAATCTCTATTCGTTGTCCGATTTGACCGAATTTCAAAGATATATCTCAAATTTCCCTAATTGTCTGTGGATTCGACCCTTAATTACCATTATATTAATTAATTAAATTGATTAATCATAAATTGGTAAGTTTAGGACTTTGTTTATACACTGAATTGTATGTAATCAACGACCATACGATTTAGTCTCATCAAATGGCGCCGTTGCCGGGGAATTAAGGCGTATTTTTGAGAAAAAATCATTGATTTTGACTCGGTCAACTCTGATTTTTCTATTTCTTGTCTGATTTTAATCCAAATTAATCCTACACTGAGCTATTTGTAGCAGAAATACATCGTTTAGATACTCAATTTTGACGAGATTAAGTGATTAGTCCCTCTCTACAGACGACGGACAATCATCGCGTCATACTCGAATTGGGAGAGCGTAACTCTCACGAATAGCGATAATAAGGTACAATTAATTTGTCATTGTTGAATAATTTATAGTATCTCTTATTATATTATATATATTAGTGCATATTTATGAGACGAGAATCTGATTGGAGAACGAGGGATAATCCTTTACACTTAGATCTTTTTTAATGTTCCTCGCAATCACTTTCATCTTCCGCGTCATCATCGACCTTAGATATGGCCTTGAATGATGAGGGAAATGTTAGGAGACATCTTAGTGATTATGCTAGGCCTGTTCTTCAAAGACCCGTTACTCGTATTCATGCACCTTTAGCTAGAAATGCAAATTTTAGGATAGATTCGCATGTGATGAGTATGTTACCTATCTTCCATGGTAAACCTTCCGAGGATCCTTATAGACATGTCGACGAGCTTAGTCAAGTTTATGAGATCAATCATATTCATAATGTGTCGGCAGATGTAATGAAGATGAAACTCTTTCCCGCCACCCTTAGAGATAGAGCTAAGGATTGGTTCCTTAAGCTAGGAAAGGAGTTCTCTTCTTGGACCGAGATGGAGGAGGAATTTCTTAGGAAATACTATTCTGTAGGAAAGACCACCTCTGTTAGGAAGGCGATGCGTGAGTTTACCCAAGGACCGAGTGAGACATTTCACGAAGCTTGGGAGAGACTTAGAGACCTCACTAGAGAGTGCCCTCACCATGGAGTGTCTAACCATGAACTTACACATATATTTTATGATGGGTTAGGCCCGCAAGATAGATATCTTTTGGATGCAGCTAGCGGCGGCACCTTCATGAGCAAGTTTGAAGATGAAACAATGGAATTGATCGAGACTGTGGCAGAAAATAGCCACCAGAGCGCGGAAAAACCATTCGGAAGAGGTGCAACGCCAAAGGGAGGATTGATCGACCCAAATTCGGTAGAGACGGGCATGCTCCTAGAGAAGATCGACAAGATGGCGGAGGTTCGAATCTTTTTACTAGATCGGTTCCACATCCGCAACGGATCTGAATGACTTGCACCCGTCGCTCTACAAGAAGCGTCGCCATGCGCCCATTGCTCACGCCTCGACCATATCGAGATGGATTGTTCGATCATGGCAATTCAAGGGCAGGGCATGTATAGACAAGGCCTGCCAGGAGGGCAAAGTCAATAGGGACGACCAAAATATCAAGGTACACATCCAACTTATTTTAATAACCCTGTTTATCATAATCCTATGCAGCAGCAGCAAGGATTTAGGAGGAACACAGATCAGATGTATCCTCCATATAGCACCGGTTAGCAACAAAACTCGCAATAGCAACCCTACGCAAATGCAAGACAACCGATGTATATTCGGCCGCATCAATCGTACAATCAAGCTCCACGACCAAACACACCATCTGCAGATCCTATTCTGGGTGCGATCTCTCGTTGATGGAGCAAAATGAACAGGATGAACTCGCATGTGGACGAGATACAAGATTTCGTTAAGACGAACATCCCTACCTCGACTGATAATAAGAAGGGTAAGCGAGTTTCATTTTCTGACCAATTACCATCGCAGGCCACTATCAACCCAAGGAATCAGGGCTCCTCATCGAGTCAAACGCACAATCTTAGTCATGTGCATGTTGACGTGGAGGCAGTGGAGGCTGCGTTTGCGATATCGAGCCTTAGGAGCGGCAAAGATTTACCTGATCCTTATAAGGATCATCCTTTACATTAGAGCTCGATAGATGATGAGACACCGACAGTCGTAGTGGAGCAAGACAGTAGTAGTTCTGATGATGAGGAAGAACGGGTGCGAGCGGAGCCGAATCCCGACACATACAAACCACCCGTGCCATATCCTCAAGTATTGAGCAAGCCTAAAGCTAAGGTTAGTGAATCTGATCATCATTTATTAGAAGCCTTCCAAAAGGTGACCATTACCATCCCTTTAGTAGATGTAATTAGGCATATACCTTCTTATGCTAAATTTCTTAAAGGCATATGCACACCCCATAGAAGCCCCAAGAGGATCCAATTGAGTGAGAATATTAGTTCAATTATGATGAATTCTCTTCCGATTAAAAGAGAGATCCAAGAGCTCCCATGATTACGAGTGAGATTGGAGGAATGACTTTTACTAGATCCTTGTTAGATACCGGAGCTAGTATCAATATCCTCCCTAAAGCCGTATATGACGGTCATCATGTAGGGGAGTTGCAGCCTTTCCTTATAGAGTTATGTTTAGCGGATGGATCGGTAAGGAAGCCTCATGGCATAGTAGAAGATGTGATTGTTAGAATCGAAGGATGTTATTTTCCGGTAGACTTCCTAGTTGTAGATATGAAGATCACTACGGAGCTTAGTCAAGCCCCAATTATCCAAGGAAGACCTTTCTTAGCTACCGCAAAAGCCGTTACAGATTGGGGAAAAGGAGAAGTGATTTTTAAGGTAGGTGAGCACACGGTGAAGGTCAACATCAACAAGTTGATGAAGTATCCTTCACAAGCTTTCGAGGATGTGGGCGCCATCGACCTATTTGATGACCAAGACATAGAGACTTGCATCGAAGAAGTTATGACGGTCAACGAGGGAGCTGATTTCGAGGAGCTACCGTTGGACGAGCCGACAGAGGAGCTCAAGCCTCTTCCATCTACACTCAAGTACGCTTTTCTTGACTCTCAATAGGTTAAACCGGTGATCATTTCTTCCCAGCTCAATGAGGAGCAGGAGAAATGATTACTCGACGTATTACGATGGAATGAGCAAGCAATCGGTTGGAATCTAGCAGATTTGAGGCGATTGGACCCTTCATTCTGCACTCATCGCATATTCTTGGAGGACGAGTCCAGACCCGTGAGGGAAGCCTAGCGCTGACTTAACCCTAAGGTATGGGAAGCCGTTAAAGAAGAGATTCTAAAGTGGCTTAATGCAGAGATCATCTATCCTATATCGGATAGCCAGTGGGTGAGTCCCGTGCACGTGGTTCCCAAGAAGGCATGAGTTACGGTGACCGTGAACGACAAGGGCGAGGAGATCCAAACGCGCCTCCCGACGAAGTGGCGAGTTTGTATCGACTACCGGAAGTTGAATGCAGCGACGAAGAAAGATCACTTCCCGTTGCCATTCATCGATCAAATCCTTGATCGACTAGCAGGTCAGACTTACTTTTGTTTCTTGGATGGTTATTCATGCTATAATCAGATTGCGATTCATCCGAACGACCAAGAAAAGACGACGTTCACTTGTCCCTTTGTCACGTTCGCTTTTAGGCGAATGCCATTCGGGTTGTGTAACGCCCCTGCGACATTCCAGAGATGTATGTCGGTGATATTTTCCAATTTCCTTGGCGACAGTCTCGAGGTCTTCATGGACGATTTCTCTGTCTTTGGAGATGTTTTCGACAGCTGTCTAGCTCACCTGACAAAGATCCTCGAGGTCTGCATCAGGAAACGACTGGTATTGAGTTGGGAGAAATCCCATTTTATGGTGCGAGAGGGAGTAGTGCTCGGGCATCTCGTCTCAGGCAAAGGTTTGGAAGTTGATAAGGCCAAGATTGAGGTCATTCAAAACCTTCCTCTCCCCACTACATTATGAGATTTACGTAGTTTTCTAGGACATGTTGGCTTCTACTGTAGGTTTATTCGAGACTTTGCTAAAGTTTTCAAACTGCTAACCACTCTTCTTTGCAAGGATAAAGATTTTTTTATAGACAAAGAACGGGAGCGCGCATTCGAGATGTTGAAGCTCGCCTTGATCGAAGCACCAATTCTTCAAAGTCCTAATTGGGACTTACCTTTCAAGATCATGTGCGACGCTTCAGACTATGCAGTTGGAGCGGTGTTGGGGCAGCGGATAGATAAGAAGCCAACTGCCATATGGTATGTGAGTAAGACCCTTGCTGAAGCTCAGATGAACTACACGATGACAAAAAAGGAGCTGTGGTCTATGCATTAGAGAAGTTCAGGCCTTATATCTTGGGAAGCAAGATCGTTATTTATACAGATCAAGCAGCATTAAAGTACTTGTTTTCCAAGAAGGAGGCGAAGCCACGATTGATACTATGGGTGCTGCTTCTTCAAGAGTTTGACTTGGAGATTAGAGATAAGAAGGGCAGCAAAAGTCGGTGGTGGATCACCTATCTCGTCTCCACGTTTCAGGTACGGGAGATATTAGTGATTCTGTTCCTGATGAGCATCTTCTTGCAGTATCTAGTCATGCTCCTTGGTTCGCGCATATCGTCAATTTTCTAGTGACTGGATCGATCCCAGATCATTGGAATCGGCATCGTAAAGATAAGTTCTTTCATGAACTCAAATAATATTATTGGGAAGAACCACTTTTGTTCCATGTAGGATACGATCAGATCATACGGTGATGCGTAGCAGAAGAAGAACATGGAAGCATATTATCGATGTGTCACTCATCAGCCTGTGGAGGACATTTTGCCGCACAGAAGACAGCAGATAAAATTTTACAAAGCGGTTTCTATTGGCCCACCATCTTTAAGGATGCCCACCGTTTCTATACGGAGTGCTTACAATGCCAAGCAGCATTAAACATCTCCAAGCGAGATGAAATGCCAATGAGGCCTATCCTTGAGGTGGAGATATTTGATTTATGGGGGATCGACTTCATGGGACCTTTTCCACCTTCTGATGGGAAAGAGTATATTTTGGTAGCGGTTGATTATGTGTCTAAGTGGGTGGAAGCTATTCCCACTAGGACAAACACTCATCGGGAAGTACTCAGGTTTGTAACGAGAAACATCTTCTCCCGATATGGTTGTCCGAGGGCCATAATCAGTGACGGAGGCTCACACTTCAACAATGCACACTTTCGTGCATTATTGAAGAGATATGGAGTACATCATCGTGTCACCACACCGTACCACCCCCAAGCTAATGTGCAAGTTGAAGTGAGCAACCGAGAGGTCAAGAATATTCTAAAGAAGATCATTCGACTGCACTGGTAAGGATTGGGCACACAAGCTTCCCTGATGCTTTATGGGCATATCGACGGCTTACAAGACACCCATCGGGATGTCTCCGTTCTGACTCATATTTTGGAAGGCGTGCCACCTTCCGGTTGAGCTTGAGCATAAGGCCTATTGGGCAATAAAGAAGCTCAACTTATCTCTGGACAAAGCAGATAAACATAGAGTTCTCCAGCTGCAGGAACTACAAGAGTTAAGGCGTGATGCGTACGAAAATGCGGAGATCTACAAGGAAAAGACCAAGGCCTTTCATGACAGGAACATCAGAAGACGAACCTTCCACGTCAATGAAAAGGTATGGTTATATAAATCTCGCCTTAAGCTTTTTCCAAGTAAGCTGCGCTCACGATGGGACGGTCCTTACGTGGTTGTTGAATCATTTGACAACGGATCAGTGCTTATTTCTGATCCTAAATCCAGCAAACAATTCAAGGTAAATGGGCATCGTCTAAAGCCTTACCTTACAGCCAAGCCACCCACACCAGCAGATAAGGTAAATCTGCATCTTCCTGAGGTACATGAGGACGTGATAACGGTAACACCCTCATCTCATCAATCATCGTGACTTCACTAAGTTTCGTCTGGCTGAAGACATTAAACTTAGAGCTCTTGGGAGGCACCCCAAGATTATCTTACTATTTTTTTTGTTTGTAGTTTATATCAATGTGCATACATAGTTGAAGAACCCACTTACAACAAGAAGCAATTTGGACAAAATTCCAGGAACATGCGTCAACACGCATTAATGAGTTTTTTTAAACCTTTTTTACTTCTCATTTCAATTTATAATCATTTTCATGTAATGCATGATATTGTTGCCATCTTTTTATGCAAATATTTATTCCATTGAGGGCAATGAAAGATTTAAGTTGGGGGGTGAGGACTTAGAAAAACTCAAAATTTTCATAATTTTCATAATTTTTAAACTTTTTACTATTTTAAAACTCCTATTTTTCAAATTTTTACCAATTTTAAACACCTTAGAAGTCTTATCATTTTGAGATCCTATTCCTAGAGATGTAGAAGTGAGGGCCTCATAGCCCATGTGATTACATTTTGAGTAATAAAGCCAAGTGATCTAGAGAAACCATGGATTCTTTTTAGTGGTTGACTTCTTCGGGGTTGGGTATCTAACAGGCTCCGTGGAAAATTAGTAATCAGAGGTTGAAGTGCTATTGGATTGAAAAGGAGAGATTTTGAGTGAAGTCCAAGCAAATTCCTATCCCCTACCTTATATCAGTCGAACCTATTTGGTGTGGGAATTCTTCGCTTCCGAACTTTCTCTTAGAAGAGTGCAATGTGCCATAATTTTTGATGCACCTATTCTATCCTTGAGGCATTTAGTTTTACCTTTTCCATACCAGTCAATTAGACACCCAAATTTCAGCTTCACTGATTATAATTACACTCCCAAGTGATCAACATTTTCCACCATCCATCTTCTTCATAAATTCCCTTACAAGCAAATATTCCTTCATATTACACTTCAGAAATTTTGAATACTCTCTTCAAACATCAAGACATCCTCCATATCCTTCTTTTATGCAAAGTCTTCAAATGTTATCTTCTTCTTCTCTAAGAAAATTACAATATCCAAAAAGAAGAAAGAAGAGAAGAAGAAAAAGAAAAGACAATATGAATAAAGAAAAGAAGAAGACAAAAAGAAAGAAGGAAAGAAAATGAGGAGAAAAAGAAAGAGAGAAATAAAGAAAGTGAAAAGAAGGAGAACAATATGGGAAAACTATCTTACTATGTAAACCTATCTCTACCCATTACTTCCATTCCATTCCATTTTCCACATTTTTTATATCAAGTATACCACTCCACACCATCTCTACCCAGTTCTATCTATCCTTTTCTACCATCATCATCCACATCATTTGGGAGAATAATTAGACATCAGTGGTACCTTTCTTTGTATGTAATATCCAATTTGTTCATATGCTGATTTTGCTTCTAACCAAGTTATTCCTTTAGAAATAGTGTCTTTTTACTCTTTCAGCTACCTTATAACGATGCATCCTAAAATAGGAAATCCTTTTGCAATGCACTCTTTAAAGGAGAAAGAAGAGTTGAGGGGAATTATAATGCACCAAGTAGCCTCCAAATGAGTGAAAGAGTGATGTAAGAATTAGAGAGGTGAGGGTTACATCTGCTCATGAGAGTGTGAGAATCTTTTCATTCCCATAGCATCAGACCTTAGATATGCTCACCTCGACTATTAGCCGATGAGCACTACCCTAATATGCTCTAAGAAAGTCAACCTAGTTATGGAATCTAGATCACCATGGTCCACACTATGATGAAAAGTAATCACACATTGATACACTTCACTTCTTTAGTTGCAGGATCAAAGGATTATAAGACTTTCTAAGGAGATTACCTAGTGAATTGCTAAGAGACTAGCAATTATTCAAGTTGGGGGGTGTGATAACATGCTATTTATGCATGAAATTACATGATTATTAATGCAATTAAAGGCATTAATCATTCCAAATATATGCATGTTATCATATTTTAAGTATATTTCTATCATTTTGTATTAATTCATGTCATGATCTAAAAATACACCAATTATGGATTATTATACATGATTAAAACATTATAATCTTTAATCCTAATTATATTTAAGATCATAATCATGTGTTATGGATGAAAATATAAGAGAAAAGATCTTTATTGATATTTATGTGTATTTATAAATTTATTTTATAAGATACATAAAGGTATTAAATTAATTAAAATTCATTCTCTTATTATTTTAATAATTTGACTTTTTATAATGATAGATTATTCAATTTCTGATCCAACAAAATAAATTTGAACTAATTTGGAGTTGTATTTTGAAAGTTATGATTTTTACAATTTTAAGGAATTTTTCTGGATTTATTTAGAATTATTTTCGATTTTTTTGGTATTTAAATCAATAAAAAATAGCAAAAAAGGGGGATTTTACGCGCGAGTCCACATGGATGCGACGTGGTGCTCAGGGCCACGTGGCTCAGCCGCGTGGACGCGCACGATGGCCTGCGTGGCGCACTAATGACACTTGTACACGTGTATCTTATATTTTGTATATTTTATAATGGTTATAGTACTTATAAGCATTCCATAGAGGAATTTAAGCTAACCGTATAAAACCATTCACTTTCTAAACGCGATTAAACCTTTACATTTCTTTAGTGTGGGACTATTCCTTTTGTTTTATTTTTGTTTTCAGGCGACGTGGCAGCATCCAGCGCGTTAGATCGAAACCGCGTAGAACATCGCCCGTAGATCACGAGGAATCGAGGTCCACGAGATCTCTAATCAAACACGTGGTTAAAAGGATCTTTAAGTGAAATCATCTGAACCGTTCATCGCGAGTTATAACGGTTCAGATCTATCGAGATCGGTGGATTCTTCAAAGCATCGTGATCGTTGGATCAACATCCAACGGATGATCAAAGCTAAGCGTTTTCTTCTTCATGCGATGAAATCGCATCTCGATCCTTCAAACGCGATCGGACGGTCATCAAGAAGAGACGACGATTTTATCAACGGACACGTGATCGCAACCATTGATCGCGATGAGCATCTTCATCCAACGGCTGCGCCCAAAAATTCATCCTTTAAATGCAGTTCTTCGCGACGGAAAGAGTTGCCCGTGGATTTTCGTCAAATTCGATTTGTGCAGAGCACCATTTCGCGTGTCGTTTGTTCCCTGGTGCTCTTGATGCATGTTCGCATCCATTGAATGCTTGAAATCAAACTATGATTGAAAGAGGAAGAAGAATTCACATCTTGAACTTCAATTTTCGTCTTCGAAACTCCGAATGAAAAAGCCTTGCATCCGGCGATTAATTTGATCATTTGGAAGGCTAATTTGGGTTAGGTTGCGTGTTTTCATCTTAATCTTTCATCATTTAGTGTTAATTTTACATTTTGAATCATAGATTTGGTTTAATTTCATTTTAATTTCGGTTTTTAATCATTTTTTGCGATACGAATTTTGTTCTAACTTCAAATTTTGATTACTCTGCAAATTCTAATCCAAATCAATTGATTTATCTGTCTTAATATCATAAAACGCGCAATTTCTAATCTCTATTCGTCGTCCGATTTGACTGACTTTCAAAGATATATCTCAAATTTCCCTAATTGTTTGTGGATTCGACCCTTAATTACCATTATATTAATTAATTAAATTGATTAGTCATAAATTGGTAAGTTTAGGACTTTGTTTTGACACTGAATTGTATGTAATCAACGATCATACGATTTAGTCTCGTCAATAACTTTGAAAATATAATTGATTATGAAGAAAGGATTTTATGAATGAAAATGCTTGTTTGAAGGATGATAATAAAAATTGAATGATTTTATTTCGAAGCTTTTGCTATTGATAAAGGCATGAAATGAAGTTTCATGATCTTGGAGATTCTATGAGAAATTGTGCAAAATTTAAGAGGGATTAAAATGATCTCAAAAACTATTCCTAAGGAAGAAGGTCTAGGATTTGATCCCATTGAAGCAATGAAGAAGATTTTTGGGAATAAAAGTGAAGTGGTGATTATTTATGTCCATCAACTAGTGAATAGGAATCTAAGATAGTTCTTTTTGTAGCTAAGATTGTTAGATCATGCAAAATTAGTGAAAAACTTGATAAAATACCCTAGGTATAGATATTATCAAATTTATGGGTTTGATGAACATAGGAGAGTTGTGGACACCTTTGGAGAAGATATAAATAGTTGGTCACCTTGATAGTATTATCCTAGGTTTAGTTTTTTAACGAGGATTGGATATACTTGTAAACATCATGATTTGAACATATATTATGAATACTATGGATTTGGATATCATTTTTGGTCATCGATTATCATATTTGGTCACCTTGATATCATTGTAGTTTTATAAATAGGATTAGATATAGTTGTAACCATCATGAAATGAATTGGTCAAGTACCCACTAATAATATGCATATTTAACTTAAATTATTATCTTATTTAACTAATATTCATGCTTATTTTATCTAATTATGATGCATGTTATCATAGTTGTATGAATTTTCTCCATTAGTATGCTATTTTACTAAAGTCCATATTTATGCATTATTTAGGGTTAATTATGTGTTTTATTGATGTTTGATCTTTTGCAAGGTTAAATAATTGGAAATTAACCACTTTCCTTGAGTTATTTTGACTTTAGTTGATAATTAAAAGAATTAATTTCAAGGAGAGTGATGGGATGATATAAAGTAGAATTTTTAAGGGATTACTTAAGATTATTTTGAATTCTCCTTATTTTCTTGTTTGGATTTATATTTTAGGTGGCATGATATTAAAGATGAAGAAATTTGTGATCCAATGGAGAAAATTTGAGTTAAAAAGGATTATATAAATGAGGATATGAATTTTTGAATTTTATGGAATTTTATAGATTTTATTTTGATTTTTTTGGCATTTCCCGGATTTAATTCCTTTTAAAAAAGGCAAAAAAGGGTTTATTTAATCGCGCGGGATTCACGAAGCTGACGTTGCATGGCGCGGACACGTGGTAGGGCCACGCAAGGCCATGTGAACACACGTGGGTGCCTACGTGGTGCGGAGGGTCTTCGGGCTAGCAAGTGATGGGCCCATGGGTTAATGGGCCCAAGTAAGTAGATTGGGGCGTATGAGGCCCATATGGGCGACGCATCCATTAAGGCCGTTTCACCTTATATACTCATTGATTTCTATTATTTATCTGTGTGTGGGAGTATGTTGATAACACGCAATCTTAACATGATAAAACATGATTATTAATACAATTTAAGGCATAAAACATTACATTTATGTGCATGTTATCATACTTTGAGTGCATTTCTATAATTCTATGCAATTTTATGTCATAATCTCAAAATGCGTTAATTTAGGGTTAATTATGATGAATTAAAGATTAAAGATTTTATAACCCATATTTACTTGAGATTATAAATGGTTTTTAAAGTTAAATAATGAGAGAAATCATGTTTATGAACATTCATTTAATTTTCTAAAGTTAAAATCTTAAAGAAATGAATGTATTTTTGAAATAAGATTTAAATATCTTGTTATTTAAATAATTTGACTTTTTAGAATGATAGATAATTAAATTTCAAATCAAATGAAAGAAATTTGGATTAATTTGGAGTTGTATTTTAAAAGATATGATTTTTACAATTTTTAGGGATTTTTCTAGATTTTTTTCCGATTTAATTTCGATTTAAATAGATTAAAATGAATAAAAAAAAAGAGCAAAAATGTGGATTTATCTCGCGCGGGCCCCGCGTGGGTGCGATGTGGCAGGCAAGGCCACGTGGCAGCACCACGCGGACCCGCGCAGCGCGTACGTGGCGCAGTATACATATTATATTTTTATTTAATCTATATATAAAGGGTCTTCAGCCTTCCCTATATGGGAAGGGTTATTAACCCTATAAACCGTCGGGTCTTATAAACCCAACGGTTTCCTAAAATTGATTCCGTGTGGGACTAATCCACACACCTTATGTATTGTGCAGGTGACGTGGCGTGACGAGGAATGTCGGATCAGAAGAAGAGCGGAATATCGGGCGTTGATCGGATGTGCCTAGGACCATCGATCGGGATCATCGCACGTGCGTTAATTCCATGGATTATAACGGCTACGATCGAATGTGACGTGGCGGCATTACACACGTCGGATCAACGGTGCGACAAATCAACTCGTCAATCCCATGAGCCAGAAGACCACCGATTGTGATCAAAGGCACGTGCCTTATTAGAGGCGTTATAACGGTCCAGATCAAATCTCGCGGGAGACATCCGGACCGTCGGATCAAGAATCAAGGGGCCCGATCGGAGCGTTTTTATAAAGCGTTTCATCCGATCAAATCGTGGCCGTCCATCACGATCCGACGGTCACGACTTAATCGAAACGGTCCACGATGGACCGTTTCATCGTAACCGTCGATCGAAACGATCGACCGGTTACGCCCAAACGCTCTTTAAATAGACTTGTTCTTCGTCGTTGTATGTATTCGAGAAGGAATTCACCTAATTAACCCATCTAAACCCCTCCTTTTTTGAATCTCTCTCTTGTAATCGCTTCTAGACTCGAAATTGTGTCCATGGAGTGTTTATAAGAGAGATTTCGACGATCGTGCAAGGAGAATTTGTCTCTTGAACACCGATGTTCACGATTGAATTCGCGGAATGAATAGCTGTCGATCTGGCGATCAATTGGATCGATTTGATCGTTATCTCGGGTTAGAAAACAAGTTTATCCTCTTATCAATCATCATGTATCATCAATTTTAGGTTTAGGATTTCAATTTAAGTTTAATTTCGTTTTAATTTCAATTTGTGTTCTTCGCGATTCCGAAAAGTTCATCACACTTCCATCTTTGATTTCTCTGTGATTACTAATCCAAATCGAGCGATTTTTGATTCCACTGATAGATCTTTGAGTCTTCTTTCTAAAAACATCATTTTCCCTAATTTCTCACCTCAATTTATCGTCCAATTTGACCAAATTCCAAAAGATATCTCGAAAATACCTTAATTCCCTGTGGATTTGACCCTTATTTACCATTATACCCTTCAGTTCACTCTTAATTCCCCAAATTGGTAAATTCGGATTAATTTTTGACACGAGACCGTGTGAAATCGATGACGTCGCAATCTCGTCTCGTCATATGTTTCTTTTCGTTTTCCCAGGACACGTGGTGCATCGAGCATCCTCCAATCTCACGCGAGTGATGAGGAGTGTTAATTAGGCAGATTCCGGTCCACCTGATCATTATCAAGACTCAAGCTTAAATTGCGATTTAAGTAGGATCCTACACCCACGATTAATTCATGAAATCAGTGAATCACCTATGGACACGTGGCCACATCTGGAGACTCCGATAAAGATCGGCCGAGCCAAAATTTAGGAGATCATGGGAGTGTGGCCCACTTAAATTGCACGATCGTGGCCATCCATTTTTCTTCACGGAATCGGACAGTCCGCAATTTTTTCGATAAAAATGATGTTCTTCCTTGTAAACATAAGTTTTGATTGAATCTTGAAGAGATTAAAAAAATTTGGAGTAAATTCGTCAGTTATTCGTGATCCCCTTGCGTTCTAGACTCAATTTCGATCATATTGAGGCAGGATTGATCATGAGTCATTGCAAGAATTGATCGAAATCTCCTCTTGGACGCCGAACGCACGCCGAAGAAGAAATCAAGGAAATACTCTTCAATCAATGCAAATAAAAGCCAAATCTTCACGTCAATCGAGTTAGTAGTGTGATTCGATCATTTCCCTTGCAACAAATGTAGTTTAGATTAGATTTAGATAGTTAACTTGAGTTTAGAAATCGAGTTGGGTGAGGATTTTTGCTCATTTTGAAACAAGGATTTTTTCCCTGATCTTAAGTCCAAATTGTTTAATTTTTGTTTCATTGGATTCGTTGTTTCATCAGATTTCTGTGGATATCTAATTCATAGAACTTCATCACCATTTGACCCTTCAATTTAACGTTTGATTATCGACTTTTCATTTTCAATCCAAATTTGGGTGTTGACTTGTGGGGGAAATTACTCTTAAAATACAAGGTGAAATTCGACAATTTTGCTCTCTTTAGAATCCTTTGATTGTTAGCTTTCTATTCGTATGTGAGTTTCTTGATTTGAATATCATTTGGTTAGGTAATTTGATGATTTAAATTAATTGTTTATTTTGGGATTTTTCTGATCATTGATTTTCAATAAATCACAATAAATCCAATTCTTGTCTAAAAATCACGAATTTTATTTAAAAATTTTCCATTTTCTCTCTAGTATCTGAAAATATAATTTTCTTAATATTTTATCACCTTTTGCTTCTATGATTTTACAGAAAGTCAACATATAGTCAAAGTCAACGCTTTAACCTTGACTTTTAACTTTTCTTTGTCAAATTGTTTTCTAAGTTCTTAAAATATCTTCTCTCATATATTAATATCATTTAAATTAATTATATATCACTTTTATTTCTTAAAATCTCTATTGAAACCTAAGTTTGACTAAGTCGACTCTTTCATTAAAGTCTACCGTGTTCTCTATGGATCGATCTAATCTTTACATTTGATTTCATATTTTTGTTATTGTGATTTCAGAATTAGGAATTTTGTTTGACCGAGGTTTGTGTGTTTCAACGACCGCATAAATTGTATCATCACTCGCCAAAATAAAGAGATGGTGGAGCAAGTGCTCAAGAATGGAAGGACATTCATATAGAAGATTTTCCCAAAATATTTATGTTTAGACGAATCCAAACATCGAGAATCAGTGCGTATAATTTCAAACTTGAATCACTATTTTATCAAATTTTATTTGATTTAAATCATTGGATTTTGAAAATTTTGAATGTTGTTTTCAAAAATATAATTTTTGGAAGAAAATTTATATTCTTGATTTATTTTGAGTTTTTTTTACCCTAATACTTTTAAAAACTTTATTGGGATACTTTCCCATCATTTGAGACTCATTTGAACAAGATTTATTGAGATTAAAGAAACAAAATCAAAGATTCGTGTGTGTTCTTGATATTTCTTTTTCTGGACATTTAATTGCTTAAAATCACATATTTTAATTTGTACCATGAAGTATTTTTAGTCTAAATTGATCGTATATTCTATTTTTATTGATCACTTGGAAATACAAATTGAAATAAAAGATTTTTGGGATTAGAAATATTTTCCATTAGAGGATTTAGTGCACTAGTTCTCATAAGGCTCTAGAGTTAATCATATTTGGGTGAGAATCATTTATCTCTCTTTCAAAGTTAAGGGATATTAGTCTCCCATGAGTTATAATTACGTTTCTCTCTCTTTCTCTTCTATGAATAGAGACTTGTACTCTCTTCTTCAATCACTCAAAATAATTAGGCTTTACCATTCACATGGTATTAGATCCGAAATTAAATTCATTTTCATGTCCCCATCCACTCTACTAGATTCGCGCCGTCAGTAGCCTTAGATGGCCAAAGGTATTGCCTCTCTCCTCCTCTTTTTTGTCATCATCCTTTAGCGCCAGGCCATCAGCCCTTCTCCAGCCACTTTGCAGCCCCTTTGGCCATCTTTTGGGTCTAATGACATCTTCCGAGTTTGATGAGTCATCGTGACTATCTACTCCCATTCCCCTTGCTTCACTTTCTCTACAACTAGTCCCCACTACTTTACCACTGTTATCACCCTAAGTAGAAGCATTTTCCATGACATAGCATTCCAGCATGAGCCAACTAATATGACTAACCTATACGTTTAACAATCACAATTATGTGTCATTGGCTAATAGGTTTGAAGATTTTCTTATTGCGATTGCCTACTTTACCATCTAGCAAAGTCTTCTAACGAAATGAATGCGTATGGTTTCTGAATACACACGATGTCATGTCAAAACAAAGTCCAAACTTACCAATTTAAATATTAATTCATGAATTGAAGGGTATAATGGTAAGTAAGGGTCGAATCCACGAAGAATTAGGGAAATTTGAGAGATATCTTTGAAATTTGATCAAATGAGACAATGAATTGAGATTAGAAATTAGGCAATTTATGATATTAAGAAAGATAGCTCAATTGCAAATCAAGGGAATAAGAAATCGAGTGATTTGGATTAGAATTTGCAGAGTAATCGATGTTTGAAAATGAGAGAAAAATTTGATCATGAAATTGATTAAAAACCGAAATTAAAACCAAATTAAACTTAATTTACGATTCAAAATGTAAACCTAATGCTAAATGATAAAAGATTAAGATGAAAACACACAATCTAACCCAAAGTCGCGCTCGAAATGATCCAATTAATTTCTGGATGCATGGTTATTCATTCTGCGATTTCGAAGACAAAATTTGAAATTCAAGATGTGATTTCTCCTTACTCCTTCGATCAATTTTTGATTTCAAATGCTCCTCGGATGCGACGTGTCAAGAATGCAAAGAAATCAATTGAATTTTGAATTGTGGTGTCTAGATAGTTCGATTTCACTCGAAAATCCAAGGGTAAGTTTACGTCGTGAAGAACATTCAGTTTTATAGAGTATTTTGGGTGTAACCGTCGGATCAACGGTCTAATCACGATCAACGGCTGAGAGGACGCGTCGATTGACGAATTGACGCGATTAAGTCACGTCTGTTTGATCACAAATGAAAGGTTGATATACGTCAACGCCGCGTGAAGAAGAGAAGCGTCGATTTAGTTTTTCCATTGGATCTTCATCGGGCAGTCACGATGAATCGGAAGGTCCACCGATCGCAATTAATCTTGGCCGTTATAACTCGCTTGATGGACGGCTGCGATTGATCTACATTTAATCAAATCAATGCCTCTTTAGATGATGCCACGTACCCCTTGAGTAAGTGACATCCGACGCGTGTGATTAAGTCACGCGATCGGACGTCTTTAACATTGCCACATCACCTGAAATAAAACATAAAAAAGAATAGTCCCACACAGAATAAATAAAGGAGTTTAATCGGGTTTATAAGCTGCACGAACTTAAGCGGTTAGCTTAAATCCGATTACGGATGCTTATAACCTATTTATAAAATCCGCGCATATGTGTCACACACACACATGCGTGTCACGCACACAGGTCATGCACATAAGCACACACGCGTGTCCATGTGTCACACGTTTGCGGGTCCACGCATCGTCACGTGGCAGCGCTCCACAACGTCAGCACGCGGTAATATAAAATTTTTTTTATTCTTTTTTAATCATTTTAAAATAAAAAATACAGTTAAATAAATTCAGAAAAATTCCAGAAAATTCTTAAAAATTGAAAAAATCATAACTTTCAAAATACAACTCCAAATTAATTTAAATTTATTTTATTGGATCAAAAATTGAATAATCTATCATTATAAAAATTCAAAATATTAAAATAGTAAGAGAATGAATTTTAATTAAATAAATAACTTCATGTATCTTATAAAATAAATTTATAAAAATACATGGATGTTAATAAGCATCATTTCTCTTATCATTTAATCATGAAAACATACTTATGATCTCAAATATAATTAGGATTAAAATCACATGGTTCAATTATGTATAATAATCCATAAGTTGATGTATTTTTAGATCATAACATGAAATTATGCAAAATGATAGAAATATACTTAAAATATGATAACATGCATACAATTGGAATAGTTAATGCCTTTATTTATATTAATAATCATGTAAATTCATGTAGATATAGCATGTTATCGTCTTCCCTTCCATAACTACTTTGAAGTATGATATTTGGCCTTATTGGATCCAATATTTGGCTGTGTAAGAGCATTATTTTGGCTATTGCTCAACCTCCTTCATGTATCAAGCCTACAAGTGTGCTGTGACATATTGTGGAAACTTTGCAAGAGTGGTCTATCTCTCAACCACCCACAAAAAATTTCTGCACATTGGAACAATAATTTGGGGAGCTTATCATTAGAGTTTATCTAAATGGCCTCTGATTGGCTATTGTTTAGTAGATTCATGATCAGGTACTTAACGGTTCTCAGGTTACATATATGGCCTCTATTTTCTCCATAACCCTTTGGGTTAGCAGTCAAGTCACTTCAAGAACTAGTGTCACTTTGAGCATCAAAGTTCCTTCATCTTATGCACCATCCCCATTACTAGAGTTTTTTTTTGTCTTATTAACATCTAATACTCATAGATGGGATGGGGGGTGTAGCTCCAAGTATGCTAGTTCTTTTCATGAATACCCCACTGCTAAGGGCAAGCAAACCTTTCTACCATACACTTACTCTGGCATGATCTCACATGCTTCAGAGAAGTTCTAGAATAGACTCAAGTTATGTTTTCCTCTTCTACTCTAAACCCTACTCTCCCTAGTACATTTATTCCACTGATTGGACAAACTATCCAAATGAGCTTCACATAGAAGAGTACGAAGCATGGAAGCAATCTCAAGCATCTCTATCAAACACCAATTTGGCTTCCACTTCAAGTGCATGTGCTTTTAGATCTTCATGGGTTATTGACTTACGGGCTTCAGCTCATGTCATTAGAACCCCTTCCAACCTCTCCTCCCTTAGTCCTACCCCTTCCTATCCCCACTTATCCATTGCAAATGATTGTTGATGCTTGATTAAAGGGTGTGGATTGACCAAACCTACTCCCTGCTAATAACATGTAATATTTACTTGTAATTACATGATCATTAGTGCATTTTAGGGTACCATTCATATGTTCTTGATGCATGAGATCATACTATTAGTTCATTTTCATTGCTCCATGCAATGAATATCAAAAATCACAAAACACATCATTTTAAAGGCTAATCATGTATAAATCACGAGTTTGAATTTTGAATACATTAGCCTAATTTTATTCAAGATTTTATTTGAGCTTTAAATGTAAAATCAAAGTTTTTAAATCACAAGTTTTTAAATGGTATAAAATTATCTGCTTGTACTTTTAAAAATAAATAAAGTGTTTTTTGGAGTTAAATATTTATTCTCTTTTTATTCTTAAAATAAATTGCATAGAATGATAGATATTTGATTTTTGATGAAACAAAAAAGGATTAAAAAGGAGTTCTATTTTAAAAGACATCAAAGTTCTAATTTTTAAATATTTTTCTAGAATTTTTGTGAATTTATTTTGAATTTTATGAATTTGTTTTATTTTAAATTATCAGAAAAAGGTTAACTTTAAGTGTGAGCTAATGTGGCAGCTGACATGTGATAACATGCACTTTATACCTGAAATTTCATGATTATGTTAATTTTTATGCATAATATATAACACTCATATGCATATTATCATAGTTTATGTGCATATTGTTCATTTTACGTAATTTACACTAAAAATCTCAAAATGCATTATTTTAGGGGTAAATCATGCATAAATCAAGAATTGAATTTTTAATAGATTATCTTCAATTATATTTGAGATTTATTTGAATATTTTTAATAAGAGAAGAATATTTTTAATACACTCTAAGATTATTTAGTTTTACTTTTTGAGTACTTGCGTGTATTTTTGAGTTTAAAATTTACTCTCTTATTATTTCTTAAACTTAAATATATATTTTGAGTATTTGAGTTATTGATAGATTTTAATTTTAGATAAAAAAAAAAAAGGATTAAAAAGGAGTTAAATTTTGAAAGTGATGAATTTTCTAAATTTTCTGAATTTTTTTTGGAATTTTGATGAACATAATTTGAATTGTTAATGAATTAAAATTATTTTAAATGTCAAAAAGGGTCTTTAAATTTGCACACCGATATGGTCCTGCATATCTTTGTGGCGGTACATAGCAAGGTCTTGTTGTGCAACATGGCGTGCATGTGATGAGTGTCTTTGCACTTACATGGCAATGCGATTAGGATATAATTAGATTTAAGGGTGCCCTTTGTGGGACAAGTTAATTAGTAATATGAGTATTCATTTTATAGAGGAATAATTTAAGAAATATTTCAATGTGGGACTATGTTTCTATTTCTTCTATGCACGTGAAGTGGCACAATGAGAGGTGTCAGATTACATGGTCTAATACAGATAGTCAATCTTCACTTACTTGGGAGGGGGTGATAACAAGCAAAAGTTTACTCTAAATCATACATTTTATTTGCATTTTGATCATTGAATGTTTTAAATCAACAATTATTTTGCATGTTATCATGATATGATGCCTAGAATTATCACTTTTCATTGCACTTGAGTAGTTACAAACAATTAGGGCTATTATGAGAAATTTCAAGAATAATTACTTTAAGAAATGACTACCTTAATGGCCATTGTCGGACTGGATTATTCATTACTTTTCTATCATCTATTATAACAGAAATGATGTTTTTCTTTTCAGCAATTATTACCTTCATTAAGGTCATTTAATTTTAATGCATTTTATTAATGCCCTTAATGGGCCTATTGTTACTAATGGATTTTTGGAGCAATGTGAACAGGATCTGCACGTGATTGGTATGAACCAATCAAATAAAGGAATGGTAAGCTGTGTACACGGCGATGTGTACACAGCTAGCCGTTAGCTCACATGTAGGGTATAAGCACCAAGACATGCAAGTCGTCCTCCACCAATCAGATGGAGTCAGACAAGATGTTGACCGATTGAAGCACTGATGCGCGTGTGGAGCGAGGCGCACCGAGAGACTTAACAAACTCGCAAATGGGGGGAAAAACGTTGTGATTTCGAAAAGCTTTAAGAGGAAGAGGAGGATAGGCGAAATGGCTGTTCTTGATTTTCCGCCCGACGACGCTTGGCCTGGAGGACACATCGGGGAAGAAGATCCATACTTAGGTTTGTTAAGCTTCATTTCTTATTCTCTATTCACGCATTCCTGTTCGCTTGAATAGGATTAGATACGACAGAATTTTTTTAGTTTGTTTCTTTCATTTTTTTCCTTTTCTTTCATTTCATTTTTCTGAATAGAATGATTTCTCGGTCATATTAATTTTGTTATTTTGATTGTTTGTAAGGTTTTTTTTACTCAGTAATCTTTTTAGGTCTTCAATTCGTCTAGTCCATGAGATTGATTCCAGTCTAATTTTGAAGTTGAATCTTTGTTTCTTAGTATTCTTCTTGCATTGTGATCGTTTGAGGGTGTATCGTTCATTTTCTGTTGATTCATTGTCAGTTGAGTCAGTAACTTAGTTCTTTTTCTTTATGTTTCAAAATTCTACAACCAGTCTTGTTCGTGAGACAACTCATGTACATCTCTCATCTGAACTCCTTCTCCCTTATTCACTATTATTTCTATTTCTATTAATCTCTACTCATTCCTTTCTTTTTCTTCACCTTAATCTTTTCCTTTCCCTTTCCTTATTTCTTTTCTCTTCTTTTCTTTCTGTTTCAAAATTTTGCAGTCAATATTCTCAGTGAGGAAACTCATATATACAACTATTATTCCTATTTCTATTAATCTCTACTCTTTCCTTTCTTTTTCTTCACCTTAATCTTTTCTTTTCCCTTTCCTTATTTCTTTTCTCTTCTTTTCTTTCTATTTCAAAATTCTGCAGTCAATATTCTCAGTGAGGAAATACATACATATTGATAAATAGAGACATTCTTCTCTGTGTCAATCTGATTTCTGGATAAAAGTGATTCCTAAATCAAGTAAATCTAATTACAAGAGAAAAAAAGAAAAAGAAAAATAAAGAGATATATATACAGAGAATATCTCTGAAAAGGAGTGAATAGAAAATAAAATTCTCTTGATAAGTTTTAGTAATAAAAATAATAACAGCAGTTTGAAAAAAAAATTAAAAATAAAAAAAATTAAACAATGAAAGTGGATTTAGCATATTAAACCTAACATTTCGCATCTTGATTTTTCTTCTTTTTATATCATTGCAATTCATTTCATCTAATTGCAATTCATTCAAGATAACTGTCTTGCAATTCATTTTCATTTCCATATAATTTGTTTGCAGTTCATTGAAAATTAAAAGGAAGATAATTGTAATTCTTTTCATATAATTGTCTTGTTGCTCTGCATTTGTGACAAAAACATAAATTCTGTTTTGAATATATAAAAATAAAAGCAAAAATATTGGTGCAACCTCCCTTGGATTCGACCCCTTACTAAGCGACATATTTTTGGTTATTTGCAATTGTTAAAGGGAAATTCTTTTATATACATTTTATTGATTAAGTTTGAAAGAAAGCACTACGACGCATTACATCCTCTATTTTTCGAACTTATCAGGGGGTCATGGCCACATCTCATTCATCATTATTCTCACTCTTTGAGATATAAATGTGATCACCATTATCTTTATTTTATTATCTATTTTCATCTTCTAATTTGCCTTAATATGACTATTTTTTTGTCTCTCATCATCAATCCAATTCCTTGTGGATTCAACCTGTATTCACCTCTTTACATGCTTTCACTCATTTTTAGAATGGATTTTGTTTTATTTTTTACACTTACACGATGACTTCAAAAGTTCACAAATGAGTAACGAGATGTTTTCATGCGATCATTGAATACACACAAGCTCGTGTCAAAACAATTACCAAAATCACCAAATTTGAGAAATAATTACGAATTAGATAGTATAATGGTGAATAATGATCAAATCCACAAAGAAACAAGGAAATTTTTTAGGTGTCTTTGAAATTTGATCAAATACAATGCTGAATTGAGGTGAGAAATTAGGAATTTTAGAATATTAAGAGAGAGGACTCCAACATGAATCCACGGAATAAAACATCACGGAATCTGAATCAGTATTGGTAGAAAAATCAAGGAGTGAAATCAAGGAAGAAATTTCGTTCGCGAAGAGAGAGAAAATCTAAAATTATCTACAATTCGATTAGTCTACCATTTGAAATTAAAATCCAATGTTACAAGCAGAAAGATTGGGAGGAAAGCACATAATCAAACTTTAAGTTGCGCTCGAAATGATCCAATTAATCTCATGATCAAAGGCTTTTCATTCTGCGATTTCGAAAATGAAGTTCGACATTCAAGAGGGGATTTCTTCTGATTTTCTCCAAAAAATCTTTGTTTTACACACTCCCTAGAAGCAAAAATGAGTCTAGAAGAAGAAGAAATCCAATGATTCTAGGATTGAGTTGTCAGAACAGTTTGATTTGTTTGAAACATCCAAGAATGAAGTTTTCGGTCTAAGAACATGTTAATTTATTAAGAAATTTGGGCCCAACCATTGGATGTGCCCCTTCATCTTTGATCAATTGCTCAGCTTGAGCACTTGTTCATGAATTGTTATCATTAAGTTGTGTTCGTTTGATCAATGATTTAGCGCACAGATTTTGTCACGTTGCTTGTGAAGAAGCATCGTGGGATCGTGTCTGTTTGATCGTGAATCGATGCTTGTGATGTTGCCACGCTGATAACATGCAAATTAAACATGAAAATGCATGATTGTTAATGCAAATCAAGGCAGAAAACATTCTATTCTAATGCATGTTATCCGATTTTTTAGTGTTTATCTATCATTGTATCAAAAAATTATTATAATATGAAAATGTATTAATTTAGGGTTAATAATGATAAATTAAGAAGAATATTTTTATACCCATCTTTACTTGAGATTATATTAGTTTTCAAAGTTAAATAATAAGATAAATCATTTTATATACACTCATATATTTTTCTAAATTTTAAAATCTAAAAGAAATGAGTGTATTTTTGAAATAGAAGTTTATTCTCTTGCTATTTATTCAATTTGTCTTTTTATTATGATAGATAATTCAATTTCTAATACAATGAAATGAGGTTGGATTAATTTAGAGATATATTTTAAAAGATATGAATTTTCTAATTTTTAGGGATTTTTCTAGATTTTTTCTGGATTTGTTTAAATTTTTCTTAATTTAAAATCAATTTATTTAAATTAAATTGATCAAAATAACATTTTATTTTCACGTGTTGACCTGGCTGCTGATGTGGCACGAGCGAAAAAAGAGCGCCACGTGGGGACATATGAGACTACCATGTGTCGCACAACGTGTACATGCGCGCGTGTGTGCGAGTGTGCGTTTCTGCGTGCGTGTGTGTGATTAATGAAAAAGCACATTGTTAAGGATTTTTTTTAACTCCTTAATTTCACACACCTTATATAGATGTATTTTCTCTTTAATTTCGGCCATTGGGAACTATGTTTTCTTGTTTTAAGGGCATAGGTGATGTGGCATCACAAAGAGCGTCTGACTCGAGCATTAAAAATGGATTGTCGATCGTCACTTAAGATGAGGGGTATGTGGTGCAATTCTATTCATCAACAAACCATTGTTAAAATAATTTAATCTTAGTCGTCGATCTAAGGAGTTATAACGGCGGAGATTGAAACCGATGAAACGCATCTAGAGCATCAGATCAAGATCAAATGGTAAGCGTTTGATGCATTACTTATAACAAACATGAAGTGGCAAAATCTTGATGGTCCATCCAAGATCCAACTGACGTGACTTAATCCTAAAAATTCAAAGCCTGGCATTTCATGAGATCCGTTGAGCAAAGAATTAAATCTTGATCCAACAGTTATGCCCAATTTCTATATAAATTAAGATGCTCTTTGATATTGTAAATCATTCTTGGGGTCTCCGAGTAATCGAATTGTCCAGACACCAAATCCCTTGAATCTCTTGCATCCAATCACTTCTAGATCAATTTCCACGTTTATGGTATGCTTCAAAGTGAGATTTCATTGATAGAATAGGAAGAAATTGACTCTTGAACATTAACGATTGTTTTTCGAGTTTGGGAATTGAAGGCCTTTGATTCGGGGAGTAATTAGACCAATTTCAGTGCCATCTTGGGTTAGAAATTAATTTTCAACCTAATCTTTCTGCCTATAGCTTTATATTTCAATTTCAAATCACAATTTTAGTCAAGTTCAATTTCAATTTCAATTTTTTGTGATTTTAAACTTCAAAAATTTCTATCTTATTGACTTGAATATTTCTCCACAAATCTTGATCCAAATTTCATGATTTTTGACTCCGTGGATTCGCCTTCGAGTCTTCGTTCCAAAAATATTAATTTCTTGAATTTCTCACCACATTTCATCGTTCGATTTGATTGAATTTCAAAAGATATGTCAAAATTCCCTTATTTCATTGTGGATTCAACCATTGTTTACCACTATACATTTCAATTCATTATTTAATATTTAAATTGGTGAGTTTGGTATTAATTTGGACTTGCTTGCGCGTGTTTTCGACGACTGTGCGGTATCAATTGTGTTTTGAAAATTTAGAACTTTCATTATACAACTCGAAATTAATACAATTTTTTTTAGATCGGAAACTAGATTATCTATCATTCTAAAAAAATTTAAGTTGTTTAAATAACAAGGGAATAAATTTTCATTTAAAAAAATATAGTCATTTCTCTTAGAAATTAAAAACTAGAAAAAAATACATGAGTGTATAAAAAAATATTTTCTATTATTATTTAATCATGAAAACCCAATTATGATCTCAATTATGGATGAAAATAAAACAATAGTATTTGAATTATGCATAATTGTCCCTAAAAGGATACATTTTTAGATCATAACTTATAATTACATGAAATTATAGATATATACTCAAAATATGATAACATGCATAAGATGGAATATTTTATGCCTTAATTTGCATTAATAATCATGTAAATACATGTATAAATTGTATGTTATCAATGACTGCACAAAAATGTTCATCAACGTGGCGCAAGTGCTTTTGTGGCCACATGCGGTGGCATTTAAGGGCGTCACATGGCGCATGAGTGGTGCACACATGGCGAGGTATTATGCGAGTCTTATCATTGTTAAGTGTCCTTAATGGGCATATTATATTTAAATAAATCATTACTGTATTTAGAGAGCTCAAATTTCTTTATTATTCAAATATGGGACTAAATTTTGGCTTACGCAAGTGACTTAACATGCTTATAGGCATCAGATCGACATGAATTGATGGATTTAATCAAGAACCTTGATTTTTACTTTAGTAAAGGTGGTACGTGTGACATGATTCAATGATGCTTTTCTTATGTAAGTGATGATTAAATCTTGGCCGTTCATCATGAGAGTTATAATGGCCAAGACTAAATGTGGCCGATAAACTCTTGTTGTCATGTGATATCATCTCAAGCATTCAATGGAAATCAAATCAAAACCATTACACAACTATTAATGTACATGTGATGACATGGCTTCATCTAAGAACTTCATTTCCTATCAAATGGCCATGACTTGACGACACCAATTCATCTCCTAACAAGAAATCTTAGCCGTTCATTGCATTTGAGGAGACGATCCGATAAATACGCCCTATTAGAAGTCCATTTAGAGTATTTCTCTTTGAAGGAGAATACATTCTTGGATTTCTGATTGAGCAAACCTTTTGGACTATGGAATCCTTGAATCTCTCGCTTCAATTATGTTCTAGACTTGATTCCATGTCAAGGAGCATTTGAAGTCTAGATTTTGTCAAGAAATTAGGGAGAGATAATTGCTTGAACTCGAAATATCCATTTTTGAAATTGTGACATGAAAAGCCTTGAATTGATTGGATCATTTTTGAATAATTTTGGGTAAATTTTTGTGTATTCTCCTTGATCTATCCTGATTTAGCATTACATTTCGATCTCAAGGCTTGAATTAGGTGAAGTTCATAAATTTCTATCTTCTATCTCTCATCATGAGTGATTTTCTCTCTTTGACTACACTCATTGATTTCTCCATAGAGAAAGACTTGATTTGAATAAGTTTTGATATTATAGAAGGATCCTTGAGTCTTTTTTTCTAAATCTATATTTCTCCCCCCTAATTTTTCATTTGAATTGATTTTCAAATTCTATAGCATCTCAAGAACACACTCTTATTCTCCATGGATTCGACCCTTACCTCTATACTAAATGAAACTGGTTTAATACATAATTTAAGTGAGTTCGGTTTTAATTTTGATTCCTTGATTTGTGCCTTCGATGACTACATGATCACACTCTTTCACTTTTTTTATGCTACATTATGTTATATATGTTCCTAGCTTTTCGACTAACCTTCTTTCTACTAGTGTCATTAATCGTACACTTAATTGTGTTTCCATTTTTATATCCTTTCCATTGTGTCTTCTAAGACCTTTCTACTAATAATAGGATCGGTTTAAGGGGCGAGAATGGTCATGTGATCTTTGAGCTTGTGTCCGATGCCCCTTTCTTGAGGTTTCTTTCTTTGGATTTTAGCTCTTCTATTTTGTGGAATTGTAAAATTGGCCTTCCTTATCTTTCTAAAGTTAAGGGAACCTTAACATGTTTATGTTTATCAAACTTTGTGTCAAAGGGGAACACATCATTGTTCTATTGAACATGCTTGTGACTCCATTCCATCCTCGTGTGCCTTTGAGTTGATTCATTGTGATGATTAGGGTCCCTCTTGTGTTCCATTTCCTCTGGGCCATCTTTATTACATAGAATTTGTTGATGATTATGCTCGAGTCAATTGGTAGATCTCATCAAAGATGACACACAAGTTCTTGACAATACCCTAGAACTTGTTCAAATGGCCTTCTAAAAATTATGTTTAACACATAATCAATCATTAAACCGCTTGCCCTTTTACCTCATCTTATAATGGTATTGTAGAGAGAAAACACTACAAACTACTTGACATCACTTGCACACTACTCTATGAGGTACACATTTTACACTAGTTGGGGTCAGATGCCATCATGAGAGCCACTTATCTCCATAATTGGCTTTCCTCCTCTCCTTTGGGAGGTGACAATGTATCATTTATGCATTCATTTATATCATTATAAGAAGATTTTTATTCATATATGTTGCTAATATGATGCTCATTATCATTTTTGTATAATATGTTTTACTCAAGATGTTTTCTACTCATATACTTAATTTGTATCTATTTAGTGCTAATTATGTATAAATATGCGTCATCATGTATGGTTCCTTTGATTTTTTATATCATGCGATTAACCCCATTTGACTTCTTTTACAGTCAAGTAGTTGAATCCTTATAATTTTATGAGTTTTTTTGCTGCCAGGAAATAGGAAAATATATGGAAGAACTTGGAGGCAAATGTTAATGAAAGGGAGAAGAAAATGAACTCTCCATCTTTTCAGGGGCCAAGTAAACTCTTATTCTATGAAGTCAAAGGGTGTAGTTAACGGTCAAGGGTGGTCAAAGGTGTGAAGAAAGGTCAAAAGTAGTCAAATTTAATTTGTAAATTACCACTACACTAAGGAAAATTAAGGTAAGTAAAATTTGGTCAACTTTCTCTATTTTAGGGAAGATTGACCAGCCTATATAGAAATGCTTATAAATTTGATTATTTTATATTCAAAAGGAAGTGGAGGTCATTTTCTTAAGGTGAATGTTCTCCTTGTATTGGAAGAGGTTGGGAGCCACCTTTTTAAGAGGTAGACCCCTTTTAAGGAAGGGATTGGGTGACCAAATTGACAACATGCATCTCATTATATGCATCTACATGTTTTTAAACATTTATGCATAATTTCAGTCTATATGATGCATGTTATCATCTTAAAATGAAATTTTCTTCAAAATAAGGTGAAATCACTTAATTCTATATTTTTCATCAATTTGAGCGTTATTATGTGCTTTAAGTGTATTTGACCCTTTCAAGGGTCAAACCACTTGTACTTGACCTCAAATTCTTGGTTTTAAATGTTTTAGGATTTAAGTGATTGCATGAAGGTTTAAGAAGAGGAAGAAAAGAAGAAAAAAAAGGGATTAAGAGTAAAGGAGGGAATTAACCTAGTTGACTCTATGATAACATGCATATTTGACTTAAATTCTTACCTTATTTAACTAATATTAATGCTTATTTCAGGTAATTATGATGCATGTTATCATAGTTTTTATGAATTTTCTCCATTGGTATGCCATTCTACTAAAGTCCATGTTTATGCATTATTTAGGGTTAATTATGTGCTCTATGAATGTTTAATCTTTTACAAGGTTAAATGAATAGAAATTCATTACCTTACTTTGACTTTTGTAGATGATTAAAAGGATTAATTCCAAGAAAAGAATGATTGGATGATTAAAAGAGAGAATTCTTAATGAATGCGTCAGTATTATTTTCAATCCATCCCATTTTCTTCTTTGAAATTATATTTTTTATGGCATGATATTAAAGATGAAGAAATTTGCGATCCAATGGAGAAATCTTGATTTTAAAAGGAGTTATATTTTTAAAGATACAGAGTTTTGAATTTTTTTAGATTTTTCTCGGATTTTAATTGATTTTATTTGATTTTATTGATTTATTAAAATTACAAAAAGGGGGGTTAATTTCCGCAGGACCCGCGATGCTGACGTGGCGCGCAGGACCGGTGCGGATGTGACGTGGCACGCAAGGCCACGTCGCATAGCCACACGAGCCCACGTGGGGAGCCTAGGTGCTGCGAGCGGACGCAGACGTGTGGCAGGGGCCACATGAGTCCACGGAGACGCTCGGGTGGTGCAACGTGGCAAGTGACAGGGCTGGCAAGTGAAGGGCCCATGGGTTAGTGGGCCTTGGTGAGATATTTTATACGCGCCCTTTCCTCTCATTTCTTCTGTGTGGGACTATATTTCCATTTAAATAACACATGGCGTTGCGATGTGTGTCGGATGAAATTGCACGGATCAAGACGCGTCAATGCAGTGGACTCTGGGTCCACGCGATCACCATCACAGCATGTGCGTGAATAGAAACTTAAATGAGCGCGATCGACGACTCACTTGCTGACATGTGGACACATCAGAACCTTTCGATCTTTATCGGATGGGCGAAATAAGCGGACAGCGTGGGTCGATATATGGACGCGTTGTGTGATCGTGGGGCTATATATGGACGCATGGGGAGCTTTAGATCCTCATCGGACGGCTCTAATTAAAGGAGAACATGGACCGTGATTCCATCGGTTTCGCACTACTGGAAGGCTCTAATTTCATCGCGAAACAGACGGTCCACATCTCTCATGGGATATTTCCTTATAAATATCAATGTATTATCTTCTTTTACTTAACTTTTGATTGCATCGTGAAGCAATTAAGAAATTTTTGAGGAAAATCTTGAGTTCATCACGATTCCCCTGCATCTAGACTCAATCGCGATTCGATTGGAGCAGGATTCGTCGTGATTAGTTGTCGGATTCGATCGAATTCTCCCCTTGAACGCCGAACATCCGCCGAGGAAGAAATCAAGCCGATACTCTTCAATGTGTGTGAATTAAGACAAATCTTTTCGGCAATCGGGTTAGTAGTGAGAATCGATTATTCATCTTATGGTAATTTGTGTTTAGATTAGATTTAGGTAGTTAATTTTGCTTTAAAAATCGTTTTGTTCTTCATTTTCACCCAATTTCGGTTTGAATTTTTATTGATTTTGAAATAAGGATATCTCTCTGATCAAGTTTGAATCGCTTGATTCCGGTTTCATTGGATTCCCTTTTTCATCAACTTTCTGTGGATAGCAAATTCGTCGAATTCCATGATCATTTGACCCCTCAATTTAACGTTTGACAAACCATTGTTCATTTTTAATCCGAATTTGTGCGTTAAATTTCAGGATCAATTACTCTTAAGATATAAATTAGAATTAGACAATTTTTGTCTCTTTGGAATCCTCTGGTTGTTAACTTTCAATTGATATATTGATTGTAAGATTTGGATATCATTTGGTTAGTCAGTTTGAAGATTTACGTTGAAGTGTTCATTTCAAGATTTTTATGATTTTTGATTTTCAATAATTTAGAATAAATCTAATTCTTATAAAAAAATCAAGAATTTAAATCAATAAATTTTATTTTCTCTCTAGTTTCTCAATATATAATTTTCGTAATATTTTAAGCTCTCTTTATTCTCTAATTCTTGAAAAGTCAACTATTGGTCAAAGTCAACACTTTGACCTGGACCTTTGACATTGCTTCTAAAAATTGGTTTTCTAAAGTCTTAAAATATCTTATCTCATATATTTAGATCATCTCTATTGATTATATATCATTATCACTTCTTTAAACCCTAATTAAACCTAAGTTTGACCAAGTCAACTCTGTGATAAAAGTCAACCATGTTCTCTATGGATCGACCCAATATTTACACTAGACTTGATTTTATATCTTTTTCAATGTAAGTTTGGAATTAAAAAATTTTTTTTACCGACATTTGTGTGTTTTAACGACCGCATAAAACGTATCGTCACTCTATTAAGTAAACTAGGAATTAATTCACTTATATTTTTATTTTTTGTCTAATGTTTTATTCCAAGGATTAGATATTAAGAGGATCAAATTCTTGATCTAACGAAGAAAATTTCATGCAAAAAGGAGTTCTAGGAATGAAGTTATGAATTTTTGAAAATTAACTATTTTTTTGGATTTTTGCTGAAATTTTCAGAAATAAAAAAGGAAGAAAAAGAGGGAAAATTCTGTGCGGGACCTGCACAAAGATGATGTGGCGGTGCTGCCACTTGGCAGCGCGCTAGTGGGCCAACCTGGCTTTTGAGTCCACGCGGGTGCCTACTAGGCGTGTGAGTCCACGCGGGCGCCTACATGGGGTGCAAAGTAAGTGCGACGGAGCATAGGTGGCCCATTAGTCAAGTGGAGAGAGAGGCATAAGGGGGCTCGTTAGGGCTATTGGGAATAACAAGGGGCCCTCATTTATAAAGGGCCTTAAATTTGCTAAAATTTCCCATGCGGGACTAATCGAGTTTTCTATTTTTTTATTTTTTAGGCGACGCGGCAACTTGTGAGGCGTTGGATCAAGCACGCGAGTGACGCGAGTTGATGTGATGGACCAGTCCACCAGATCGAGATCAAGCGCACATGGGCAAATTTGTAGTCGTTGATCTAATTAGTGAGATCCATTGGCTAGGACTTAATGACACAACTGGTGAATCCTCAAGTGATACATGGGAGCTTGTGGACACTCTAATGAAGATCAAACAGTAGAAATGAAGATGGAAGGTGGAGCCAGTGTCGTAAAGGTCATGGTCCACTTCTCCCGCACAACGTGGTCCCATCTGAGCTGTCCAATTTCTTAAACAAAATGAACGACCCATATTAAATCGCAAAATCCCCTTATACATTAATGTTCTCTCTCTTACGGTAAAGAACTCTTGATTAAACATTGAATTGAGTGTTTTTGGAGGAAAATCTTGAGGTCTTACTCAATCTTTTGCTTCCTAGACTCAATTGCAGACAGATTGGGGCATGAAATTCATTAAAACTGTGAGAAAATGGGAGGTAGTAGCCCCTTGAGCGCCGAAATCACGTTGGAGAAGAAATTGAAGAAATCTTCCAGCAATCAAAGTAATTTGAGAATCAATCTTCGTGTCAATCGGGTTTTTGTGTGATATCTTTGTAGTCCTCATTTTTTAGGTCATTTAGATTAGGTTTATATGGGTAATTAGAGTTTTAAGGACAAAAAATTTCCCATTTTCCATAGATTTCTTCACGATTTTTTGCTGAATTTTGAACTAGGATTTCTCCTTGATCTTAAGTTCAATTCTAATGTATTTGGTTTCACTGGATTCCTTGTTCAGTCAGCTTTTTTTTGGTATCTTATTCGCAAAATTTCATCTAGGTTTGGCCCCTCAATTTGCATGTTTACCAACAACTCTTCAAAATCAATCCAAATTTGGATGTTTACTTTCGAGGGCTATCATTACAAAGCTAGACGGTGAAATTTGCCAATTTTGGTGTCTTTGTAATCCTCTGATCATAAGATTTTGATGCATGGGTGGTTTGTCAAAATTGGATGCCATTTGACTTGTCAATTGGAGGATTTTGACCGAAACCCTAACTCTAGGTGATTTGTGGCCCATTGACTTTGAAAAATCACAATAAATCCAATTGTGCTTTAAAAATCACGATCTTTATATCAAATTTTTTCCTTCTCTCTAGTTTCCAAAAATATAATTTTTGTAATATTTCCTTATCTTTTTCTTGTTTGATTTCACAAAAAGTCAAAGTAGGGTCAAAGTCAATGCTTTGACTTTAACTTTTGACCTTTCTTCTCGAAAATTTTTGAAAACTTGAAGGACATATTCTCTCATATATTAGTACTATTTGTATTAATTATATATCATAATCCCTTCTGAAAAACCTTAATTAGGCTTAAGTTTGGCTGGTTCAAGTCTTTGGATAAATGTCAACTGTGCTCTCTGTGGATTCGACCCAATCGTATTGATGTACTTGATTTCTGATTTTTAAATCATTATGAGTTCGGCATTATATCTTTTGACCAACGATCATGTGTTTCCATGACTGCACACTTCATTGATTGTCACCAATTAAGGGGTAAAGTTACCCCCTTGAGGAGGTAATCACACCCTTGAACATCCTTCGGGAGGTGCATCTCTACCCTTGATCACGAGGGTGCAAGTTCTTCAACCTTGGTTATCTAGTATGCTAGAAAACCCTCTCTAAAAAAAGGCTAATTTCTCTCTCTCCTTACTTGTTTTTTTGGTTCTTTCTTAGCATTGGGATATCAGAAGAAAGATAAGAGGAGGTCAAGGCCTAAGGAGAGCATTGCTTGATGCTCAATATTTTCATACATCTTCTATATTTTAGGAGATAAGACCCCTTCTTAAGGGAGGGATTGGGTTACCCAATTAAGGGGTAAAGTTCCCCACTTGACGAGGTAATCACACTCTTGGACATCCTTTGAGTGGTGCATCTCTACCCGTGATCATGAGGATGCAAGTTATTCAACCTTGGTCATTGATAACATGCATATTTAAGTAAAATTCTGATCTTATTTAACTACTATTCATGCTTATTTTATGTAATTGTGATGCATGTTATCATAGTTTTTATGAATTTTCTCTATTGGTATGTCATTCTACTAAAGTCCATATTTATGCATTAATTAGGGTTAATTATGTGCTTTATGGATGTTTAATCTTTTACAAGGTTAAATAAATAGAAATTAATTACTTTCCTTAATTTACTTTAGCAGATGATTAAAAGGATTACTTCTAAGAAAAGAATGATTGGATGATTGATAATATGCATACTTAACTCAAATTCTTATCATATTTAACCAATATTCATGCGTATCTTATGTAATTATGATGCATGTTATCATAGTTTCATGAATTTTCTCCATTGGCATGCCATTTTATGAAAGTCCATTTTTTGAATTACTTAGAGTTAATTATGTGCTTTATTGATGTTTAATCTTTTGCTAGGTTAAATGATTAGAAATTAATCACTTTCCTTGAGTTATTTTGACTTTAGTAGATGATTAAAAGAATTAATTTCAAGAAGAGAATGATGGGATGATATAAAATAGAATTTTTAAGGGATTATTTAAGATTATTTTGAATTCATCCTATTTACTTGTTTGAATTTAAGGTGGCATGACATTAAAGATGAAGAAATTTGTAATCCAATGGAGAAAATTTGAGTTAAAAAGGATTTATATAAATGAAATTATGAATTTCTTAATTTTTCAAAATTTAATGGATTTTCTTTTGATTTTTCAGGATTTAGTTCATAAAAAATGGCAAAAGGGGTTATTTAATCACGCAGGACATGCGAAGGTGACGTGGCACGATGGGGACATGTGGCGGGGCCACGCGAGCCCACGTGGATGCCTACGTGGTGCTTACGTGGCCTGAACAGTGATATTAGACAGTTATGGTTAAATCATGCACTCGGCTAATCTTGGAGAGACACATGGCTTCATGAGGATTCTTCGATGAAGATCAGACGGCTGAAATCACGCAGAGTGGAATCCGCGTCATGGGCCACGATCCCACCGATTTCGCGCAATCGGACGATGGAAATCACATGGAGTGGAATCCGCGTCATGGGCCACGATCCCACCGATTTTGCGCGATCGGACGGCCGAAATTGCATGGAGTGAAATCCGCGTCTTGGGCCATGATCCCACCAATTTCGCACAAAATTCTCTATAAATAGATGTTATCTCCCCTTGTAAACTTAGCTTTTGGTCAAACCATAAAGAAATTAAGTGGTTTTGAAGGAAGATCATAAGTTTTTTATGATCCTCTGCTTCCTAGAGTCAATTTCGCAGCCATTGAAGCATAATAATCATGAATTTATTGCAAGAAAACGATCGTAATCTCCCGTTGAACGCCGAACGTATGTCGAAGATGAAATCGGGGAATACTCTTCAATCCGTGTGAATTGAAGCCAAATCATTACGTCAATCAGGTTATTAGTGTGATTTTCTTGTAATCCTTGTAATTTATGTAGTTTAGATTAGAATTATGTCGGTAACTTGGGTGTCGAAGTTGTTAAATTCATCTTTTCGCCCAATTTTATTGACAGATTTTTGTTGATTTTCAAACAAGGATATCTCTCCTATCTTAAATCCAATTCACTTGATTTTTATTTCATTGGATTCCTTGTTTCATCAAATTTTCGTGGATAGCAAATTCGTCAAATTCTATGATCATTTGATCCCTCAATTTAACGTTTGAACAACTACTATTCATTTTCAATCCAAACTTGGGTGTGTACTTACGGGATCAATTACTCTTAAAATACAAATTAAAATTTGACAATTTTAGTCTCTTTGGAATCCTCTAGTTGTTAGCTTTCTATTGATAAATCAATTGTAAGATTTGAATATCATTTGGTTCGTAAATTGGAAGATTAACTCCAGAGTGTTCATTTCGGGATTTTTGTAATCTTTGATTTTCAATAATTGATAATAAATCCAACTCTTCTAAAAAAATCATGAATTTTATATCAAAAATTTCCATTTTCTCTATAGATTCTGAATATATCATTTTCATAATCTTCTAAACCCTTTTTATTCTCTGATTTATAGAAAGTCAAATATTGGTCAAAGTCAACACTTTGACCTTGACTTTTGACATTTCTATGTCAAATCAAAAGTCTAAAATCTTAAAATAACCTATCTAGTATATTTCTATCATTTATATTCATAAAATATCATTTCCTCTTCTAAAATCTTCTATTAAGCGTAAGTTTGACCAAGTCAACTCTGCGATCAAAGTGAACCGTGTTCTCTGTGGATCGACCCGATAGTGACTCTATACTTGATTTTATATCTTTGTTATTGTGATTTTAGAATTATATATTTTGTTTGACCAATGTTTGTGTTTTTAACGATCGCATAAAAACACTTCATCAATGATTAAAAGAGAGAATTATAACTGAATGACTTAGTATTATTTTCAATCCATCCCATTTTCTTGTTTGAATTTATATTTTTAGATGGTATAATATGAAAGATAAGGAAATTTGTGATCCAATGGAGAAAATTTGAATGAAAAAGGAGTTATATTTTTAAAGTTATTGATTTCTGAATTTCTTAGATTTTTTCTGAATTTTATTTGATTTTTATCGATTTTATTTCCTTTTTTAAAATCAGAAAAAGGGGGTATTTTCCGCAGGAACCACAGGTTGACGTGGTGCGGGACCCGCGCGGATGTGACATGGCATGCGAGGCCACGTGGCAGAGCAACGCAAGCCCACGCTGGCGCCTGCGTGGAGCAGAGGTGGCGTGGACGCGTGGTAGGACCACGCGAGTCCCACCTTTTATACGCATGTTTTCCAGTCTTTTCTCCCATGTGGGACTAATCTATTTCTTAAGTTTTCAGGACACGTGGCAAAACGTTGACACATCGGATCATCTGCGTTAAGTCGCGAGCATTAATCGGGTGGATTTTGGTCCACCTGATCATCATAAGGCCACGTGCTCTAATCGCGACTTAAGTAATGGTGGACGGCTTATATTCGATCGCGTCATAAGCAAAGCTCAACGCAACATGTGGCTTCATTGGACGAGCGAAAGGCGACGAGATCATGGGATCATGGGATGGTTGCTCACGATCATCGCGCGATCGCGGCCGTTGATCGGTCTTCATCGAATCGGATGGCCCGCAATTTTTGCGCGACATTTCCTTATAAAATAGTGATCTCTCCCTTTGTAAACTCAACTCTTGATTGAATCATGAAGAAATGAAGCGCTTTTTGAGCAAATCCTGAGTTCTTTATGATCCCCCCGCGTTTAGACTCGATTGCGATCCAATTGGGGCGGGATTGGTCATGAATCGTTGCTTGATTTGATCGAATTCTCCCCTTGAACCCCGAACGTAGGCCGAGGAAGAAACTGAGGAAACACTCGTCAATCTGCGTGAATTGAAGCCAAATCTTCGTGTCAGTTGGGTTAGTAGTATGAATCGATCATTCATCTTGAAAGAATTTGTATTTAGATTAGATTTTGGTAGGTAATTTTATCATTTTAGTGGTTTTGTTTTTTATCTTCGCTCAAATTTGATTTGGATTTATGCTGATTTTGAAACAAGGATTTCTCCCTTTTTTTAAGATTGAATCACTTGATTCTTGTTTTATTGGATTTCTTGTTTCATCAGCTTTCCATGGATATCAAAGTCATAAAATTTCATCATCATTTGATCTGTCAATTTAACATTTGACCATCTACTGTTCATTTTCAATATGAATTTGGGCGTTGACTTGAGGGTGCAATTACTTTTAAAATACAAAGTGAAATTTGATAATTTTTGTCTCTTTGGATTCCTGTGGTTGTTAGCTTTCCATTCATATGTGAATTACAAGATTTGGATATCATTTATTAGTCAATTTGAAGATTTACATCGAAGTGTTCATTTTGGGATTTTTTTGATCTTTTATTTTCAATAATTCATAATAAATCCAATTCTTCTCGAAAAGTCACGAATTTTATATTAATAATTTCCAGTTTCTCTTTAGTTTCTAAATATATAATTTTTGTAATATTTTAATTTTATTCTCTGATTTTCAAGAAAGTCAACTATTGGTCAAAGTCAACGCTTCGACCTTGACTTTTGACACTTCTTCTTAAAGATCAGTGTCTAAATGTTAAAATGTCTTCTCAGATATAATTCTATCATTTCTATTAATTATCTTATAAATTCATTTATTGAAAACCCTAATTAATAACAAGTCAACTCTGCGATCAAAGTCAACCGTGTTCTGTGTGGATCGACCCAATCTTTATACTATACTTGATTTTAAATCTTTTTTATTGTGAGTTTGGAATTATAAATTTTGTTTGATCAACGTTTGTGTGTTTTAACGACCGCATAAAATGCTTTGTCAGTCATCTAGTGTGCTAGAAAACCCTGTCTACAAAAAGGCTCATTCTTCTCTCTCCTTACTTGTTTTTTGGTTCTCTCTGAGCATTAGGATATCAGAAGGAAGATAAGAGGAGGTGAAGGCCCAAGGAGAACATTGCTTGATGCTCAATCTTGTCATACATCTTCTATTTTTTAGGAGATAAGACCCCTTCTTAAGGAAAGGATTGGGTCACCCAATTAAGGGGTAAGGTTACTCCTTTGAGGAGGTAGTCACACTCTTGGACATCCTTTGGGTGGTGCATCTACATCCTTGATCATGAGGGTGGAAGATCTTCACCCTTGGTCACCTAGTATGGTAGAAAATCTCTACAAAAAGGCTCATTTTTCTCTTTCACTTGTTTTTTTGTTCTCTCTTAGCATTAGGCTTTTGGAAGGAAGATAAGAGGAGGTCAATGCCCAAGGAGAACATTGCTTGATGCTCAATCTTTCCTTGGAAAAGAAATCAAGCAAGGATCATGACTAGAGCAAATTGAGCATCATCCAATCGAGGATGGCCAATATGAAAATATTTATGTAATGATTTGGATTGAATTTTTCCTTGTGATAATCTCCATAAATAGAGTGGACGTGTATATTCTTTTTATTTTTCTTTTTCTTTTAATGTGGTAGCTTCGACATCATATATACTCACAAATCTTCCTCTCTCCATTGTTACACATTGATCCATTACTACCATCAACCATCTCCTGACCTTGGTAGCATTTCATCCCCATGTTACCTCTTTTTATCTTAATTTTACATTTAAATATTGATTGTCTCCTAAAGAAGCCTAAAAATTATTATTCATATTCATCTGCACTTGCTCTATTCCATATTTTGCCTCCTTCCACACACTCATCTTCAATTTGAAGCGTCTTACCTTATTTCATAATCTCTTAATGGATTTGACCCTTATCATAGCAATATATAAGTGGAGAACTTATAAATTTTATTACATGACATCGATACACAACTGATGAGACAAATCATCGCGGTCGTTAAAACATACAAACTCATGTCAAACAATTTCCAAACTCACCAATGTAAGATAAAAATCAAGAATTTGAAAGTATAGTGGTGAATATGAATTGAATCCATAGATAATTAGGGTTATTTTAAAGCGTTCTTCAAATTTGATCAAAATCAGACAAGGAATTGAGGTGAGAAATTAGTGATTTTAGATATTTTAGAAAGAGATTTCAAAGACGAATCCACAAAATAAAAAATTCTAGAAAAATCCCTAAATATTAGAAAATTCATATCATTTAAAGTACAACTCCAAATTAATCCAATTTTTTTTTTGGAACAGAAATTAAATAATCTATCATTTTAAAGAGTCAAATTTAATAAATAATGAGATAATAAATTTTTATTTAAAAAATGTAGTCATTTCTCTTAGAAAATAAAACTTAGAAAAATAAATGAGTATATACAAAATATTTTCTCCTATTTTTTAACATTAAAACCCAATTATAATCTCAAATATAGATGATAATAATCTACTCTAAAATATATTCCTTAAATATTTGGAACTATCCCTAAAATAATACATGTTGAGATTATAACTTAAAATTGCATGAAATGATAGATATGCACTAAAAGTATGATAACATGCATAAGAATGGAATGTTTTATGCCTTAGTTTGTATTGATAATCATATAATTGGATGTGTAAATGACATGTTATCAACAACAGTAATGTAGAACACATGAAAATTGACTATATTAGGAGATGCAATTCCCCTTGCCTTTTCCTTGATGCTTCTCTCTTTCCCATACATATCATGACGCTTTCTGGGTACTAGAGTGGAAAGTAGTGATGGATCATGGTACATAGGAGTTAGTACCACACCATATTGGTGCCAATATTGTGACATGTAAGTGGGTTTTCACAATCAAATCTAGATGGCATCGTGGAATATGATAAAAGCATGAAAAGTAATTATAATCACCTATACATTGGTTTTATTTAATTCTATTAAACTCTTGAACATATCATCTCATTCACCATCTCATGATTTATAATAATTGTACAATATAAGCACATCAAATAGAATTCCTCTTCATGACTTTTGCCTTCTTTATTTCAGGAACCCAAAAACAATAAAAGAAGGAGGACCTCCTCAATAGCAAATTTCTTCAAAATAGAAGTGTTTTTTAGGACTTAAGGGGCTATCTAAGGCAAGCCTCTTTGAGCCTAGTCAAAGAAGCCATCAAGGGGGAGACTCTCTATGCTATAAATTTCTCTTAGCTGTGTTCTCAAAGGGTTCAAGAAGGGGAAAAGCTCTCTTTTGGGGGTTCCTTCTTCTTCCTCAACTTCTTCTTCTTCCGCTGCTTGACCCCTCTTAGGTTAATTTCTTTTGCATTTTCTTCCTCTTGTCATTCTTTCCATCAGAATGTAGTTTAAGAATCAAAATAAGAAATATTAGTAGTTTAATGAAAACTTTGTTCTTCCTTGAGTTCCTTCCCCACTCTGCCTTGATCGCTCTATGTATTTCTCACTTGCTCATCTCTTTCTTCCTCCTTATCTCTCTTGCGATTCTAGTTGCTTTATCTAAATTTCTTGTCCTCTCTCTTCCTAGATCTCTCTCTATTTCCAACTTCTTGATAATTCTTCTCTCATATTCTCTCTCGTTTCCATTTTGCTCTCTCTCTTGCGCTAGCTCTATTCCTTACTTAGTTTCTCACCTATTGATCATGTGCCTTTTGTCAAGTTCTTCCCATTCTTTCTCTTCCTTACTTATGCCATTGCTCTACCACATCCTCACTCATCTCTCCCCAATTCTCTCTTTCACTCTATCCTACTCATCATCTCTTTTGCTTTCTCATTTTACTTCATGCAACTCCATTTTCTCTTCCACTTTTTCATCCTTCCTCTTCTACTGTCTCACTCTGTGATGTTATTTAATCTATTTTTAACCCTCTCTTTTCCTCTATAGTGAAGAACTCTCCCTCTCCTCCCCGTTCATTCTCTCTCTCGCCATAGTTTTCCCCTTTTTCCTCCTCTACTCTCTCACATTCCCATTTTTTTGCCTATCATGATCTCTTTCTATCTTCTGATTCTATGCTTTCTTGTTCTAATTCGCTCGTTTCTCTTTGAATATCCATTCCTCCCATTTTCCTCTTATTGTTCTTTCCTTCCATCTATTTTGCTCTCTTTGTCCCTTCCCTTCTCCTACTCTTCCCCACTATTTCTATCTCAATCTCTTTCTCTATGCAAACTTTCCACTTTCTTTCTGTAATTTACTCTTTCAAGCGCTTTTTCTCTCTCAAATTCTTCCTCGTGCCCATGTTTTCTCTTTGTTTCATCTTCTCTCTCCCCCTCTTGAGCCTTCCTTATCCCCCTGTTGTTTCAACTCTCGCCCTTCTTGTTGACTTTAGTTCTTTCTTGTTCTCTAAATTCTTTTAGATGCCACTCAATTTCTCTCTCTCTATGGTTTGCACCCTCTCTTTTCTTCTGGCGATCTTTCATTCTCTTACAAACACACCTCCATGGTCCCCCTCAATCACCAACTATCTCCCTCTCTCCCTCATTCATATCCTACATCAGTCCCTCTTTGCTCCTAGTTTCCAATCCTTTCACTAAAAGTTCTCTCGGAACCTTTGTCATTTTTTATCTCTTTGTCTCTTTAGTTTCTCTCGCTATCAATTCCTCTTTCGATCTCCCACTCACTATAGCGTTCACTTTCTCATTTTGTATAGTTTCTCTTTAGATTTCTTTATGTATCATTATCTTTTTCTCCCTTGCTCCCCTCCTTCGTTCTCAACATCTTTATCTCCTAATCTCTATAATACTAGACTTCTCTTCTTTACTCCTCTCTTGAAGTATTCTCTTATTTTCTATGTTTCTTTTGGTACCATTTCCTCCTTCTCCCTATCTCGACTTCTTCCTATCTTCCTAATCTGGATTTCCTCAATTCTCTCTCCCATTACTTCCTATAATTTGATCTTAGAGCCCTTATGCCTGTAGGTTTTCTAAATCACTTTCAATGAATTGAAAATCCCCTTGCCTTTTTTCATGGTCAACTTGCAGAGTTGACCACCAACCCTTGGTTATTCCCTCTTCTCAACCTCTATAGTTGATATCGTATCTCCCTAAAATCCTTGTGGATAGACATAAAAAGCTATACACCTTAATTATCTTCATCTGGTTTTAGTTATTCGAATTATAAATAGTAAAAATTTTAGGCTTGGATGAAGAACGACTCTCAACTCAACAGCTTGGCACAAAGCTTAGCTAGCAGCTAGAGGGTTCATTGAGGCTCATGGTATTGGTTGTATTGAGACTTCTCTTCAATTGTTCACATAATTTGTGTACGAGTTCTTTTATCTTTGGTCATAAATCTAGATAGGTTTCTCTATTAGTTTGACATCTCCAATGCCTTCTCATATGATCAATTTATACAAGTTCTTTATGGAGAAACCTTTGGGGTATGTTGCTTAGGGGAGGCTTCCCAAGTTTGCCTTCTTCACTATGCTATTTATGGGTCGAAACAAGGTCCTGAAAATTGGTTTGTTAAGTTCAATGGTATGCTCATGGCTTATGGATTTAAACCCTGCACAATTGATCCGATAGTGATGTTCATGAAAACATGAGTCGAATTTTAAGAACTTACAAAATAAGTGGATGACATTCTATTGATTGGTAGCAGTGGGACTGGCATATATACAACTAAAGCTTATCGTCAAATGCACTTTGTAATGCATGTTTTTCAGAAATTACAATTTTTCTTTGGGATTGAGTTTTCTAACCCATCAAATAAGTTAGTATTATCTCAAAGGAAGTATGCCTTCAAGAGAAAGAGCTACTTTGATATAAACTAGCTACATCACCCTTCTAACCCAAATTATGGGACATTGACTCACCTATGTCAACAATTACCAATGTCTTTTGGGGGAGCTAATCTATCTAACAATTACTTGCCTTGATATAACATATAGTATCCTTAGTCAATGATTGTAAAAACCACACATGATGCATTGAGAGGGTGTGTATGAGTTTTGCGTACATCAAGCATGCCCTTGATGAATGACTTATATATCAATGGAATGATTATCTTTATATTGCTATTCTGATATTGGATATGCTAGGGACAAAGGAGATTGGAAATCTACTATAGGGTATTGCACATATATGGTATGCTACTGTCTTGTCTACAAGACTTGGGCATCATGACTTTGATGTCTATGCCTATGTATATTGATAACCAATAGGCTATCTTTAATAGTTGAAAACCCTACATTTTACGAGAGGACTAGTTGTTTTGAGATGACAAGGTTTTGAAGGGATTTATTTCCACACCACATGTATCATCATTGAACTAGCTTGCTGGCATCTTCACAAGGAGTATCATTAGCGTGTCATATTATTGCCTCAGATCCAAGTCGGGCATGTTTGATATATACTCTATAGCTTCAGGGGGAGTCTTAGATATAGCACATAGAAGGTTTCGTGCATTGGTTTTGATAAGAACTTCAGAGTAAAGGGTGACCCCTCTACTCCTCTTAATGGTGCTATTCCCCTTCACTACCTCCCACCCACCTTGCCTCTCTTCTCCCTTCCTCCTTAGGTCTTTAGATGTATTGCCTCTGTCAAAGATCACTCTCCTTGGCTATCCAAAATCTCCCCTCATGCTCTCAAAGGCGTATTTTTTGGCTACTCTAGGACATAAAATGGTTATTGTGTGTATGTTCCTAACACTCGTTGTTATGTGGCTTGTGCCAATGTCACCTTCCATGAGGACTCTCCCTTCTTCTCCTCTCCTCTCCCTAAGTATCTCTGACTCCTGCCGCAACATTGATAACATGCAATCTTAGCATGATAAAACATGATTATTAATGCAAATTAAGGCAGAAAACATTACATTTCTATGCATGTTATCATACTTTGAGTGCATTTCTATCATTTCATGCAAATTTATGTTGTAATCTCCAAATGCTTTAATTTAGGGTTAATTATGATGAATTAAAGATAAATTATTTTATAACCCATCTTTACTTGAGATTATGAGTGTTTTTTAAAGTTAAATAATGAGAGAAATCATTTTTAGAAACATTTATTTAATTTTCTAAAGTTAAAATCTTAAAGAAATGAATGTATTTTTGAAATAAAAATTAAATCTCTCGTTATAATGATAGATAATTGAATTTCAGAGCCAATGAAAAAAATCTGGATTAATTTGGAGTTGTATTTTGAATGTTACGAATTTTTTAATTTTTAGGGATTTTTCTAGAATTTTCCGGAATTTATTTTTGATTTAAATCTATTAAAAACAATTTAAAAAATGAAAAAAAGGGGGTTAATATTCGCATGGGGCCACGTGGATGCGATGTGGCACTCAAGGCCACGTGGCAGCGCCACGCGGGCCCACGCGAGCGCCTACGTGGCGCATAGGTGACACATGTGCATTATTTATATTTATCGTAAATATAGGGTTATAGTACATATAAGCATTCCGATTATCGGAACTAAGCTAACCCTCATATTCGTCGCCAATTATAAACCCAGTTATTTCCTTTAATTTTTCTAGTGTGGGACTAAGTTCCACACGATTTTTAAATGTTGCGGTGACGTGGCAAAAGGAGGTGCGTCGGATCGGATGGAGTGCAGATCGTTACGCGTTGATGAAGTGGACACGAGGTCCACCGGATCATTGATCGTGCACGTGTCTTAAAAGCGAGATTATAACGGTCATGATTCAACGTGCGGAAACACATCAGGAGCGTTGGATTGCAATCCAACGGGCGCAAGTTGATGCGTTTTATAACGCATAAACGCACGGCTTCATCGAAGCGTCCATCCGCGATCCAACGATTGAGATTTAACCATAGCGGTTCATCTGGATGCGTTTAATCCGGACCGTTGATGGAGATTAAATGCATCCATCTGACGGTTACGTTCAATTCGCATATAAAACAAGGCGTTCTTCGATTTTGTAAAACATTCTTGGATGTATTCATCAAATTGATCTATCTACACCCCTGCATCCTTGAATCTCTCACTTCTAATCTCTTCTAGACTCGATTCCGCATCCACAGAGTGATTAAAAGTGAGATTTCGTCGATCGATTAAGGAGAATTCGTCTCTTGAACACAGATGCTCACGTTCGAAATCTCGGGATGAATAGCGGTCGATCCGGCAATCAATTGGATCGTTTTGATCGTTATCTCAGGTTAGAAATCGTGTTTTCCCTCTAATCTATCGTCATGTATCATCAATTTGTAATTTAGGATCGTAATTTAGGTTAATTTAGTCTTTAATTTCGGTTTATGTTCTTCCGATTTTCAGAAATTTCATCCCACTTTGCTCTTTGATTTCTCCGCGATTACTAATCCAAATCGAGTGATTTTTGATTCCGTGGATACGTCTTTGAGTTATCTTTCTAAATCTACCATTTTCCCTAATTTCTCACCTCAATTCATCGTCTGATTTGATCAAATTCCAAAAGATCTCTCGAAAATACTTTATTTCCCTATGTATTCGACCCTTGTTTACCAATATACCCGTCTATTTGTTATTAAATCCTTAAATTGGTAAATTCGGTATTATTTTTGACACGAGACCGTGTGAAATCAACAACCTCGCGGTTTCGTCTCGTCAAACATTTCCTTCACCCAACTTCCCTCCCCCAGCGGTCATGCTTGATCCCCTCCCTTCAATTCCCTCTCCACCATTCCTTTCCTCTCCTTCTCCCCTTGTCTCCTTGGTTTCACCTATTTACTCTACTCTGAACATAGATTTTTTGTCCCCAACTTTCACTGTGAGCTCCTCATCCCCAAACGCCGCTCCCCGTCCCCCTATGAATGATCTTCACCTTTCCATCACCCTTTGCAAGAGTACACATGCTTGTACTGCCATCCCATTTCGCACTTTGTTTCCTAAGATTAAATTTTTCCCTTTTTTTGTGCGTTTTCCCTTTCAATCACCTCCAAATTAATTCCACAATCTCATGTTAAGGCAACACAAGTTGTTGCAAAGAAAGAGGCAATGGACTTAAAGGTAGAGGCCTTGGTTTCTTGTAGGACTTGGACCTCGATTCCTTGTCCGTCTGATTCCAATATTATCATGTGCAAGTGGGTCTTTGATAACATGCATTTATAACTTGAATTCTTATCTTAATTAACTCATATTCATTCTTATTTCATGAGAATATGATGCATGTTATCATACTTTTTAGGAATTTTCTCCATTGGTATGTCATTTCACTAAAGTCAATATTTATGCATAAATTAGGGATAATTTCATGCTTAATAGATGATTAATCTTTTGTTAAGTTTAAATTAATAGAAGTTAATATCTTTTATTGAATGATTTTTACTTTATTACATGTTTTGAAGGATAATTTCAAGATGAATTTATGATTTAGAATATTTATTAAGAAATGAGTTAAGTAAACTCTAATTCATCTTGATTTCTTCTTTGAAAATATATTTTAAATGACATGATGTTAAAAAGGAAGAAACTTGTGATCCAATGGAGAAAATTTGGATTAAAAAGGATTTATACATTTAAAGTTATGAATTTCTGAAGTTTATGCCTTTTTCTGATTTTTATTTGATTTTTATACGAATTTTTATGAATTATTTTCTATAAAAAAATTGCAAAAAGGGAGGTACTTACCTATAGGTGCTGACGTGGCATGGGGGACCAGCAGACGAGCTGACGTGGCGTGCGGGACCACCATGTGGATGCGACGTGGCACTGAGGCGCAGGTGGCGCGGACACGTGGCAGGAGGCCATGCGGACGCCCATGTGGGATGCCTCATGGCAAGGGGGCTGGCGATTGGAGGGCCCAAGGGTTAGTGGGCCCTGGTTAGAGTATTGGGGCGATAACGCAATAGCGTTAAATCCGCCCCCTACTTAAGCGCGGGATTTCCTTCCTTTTATTCCGTGTGGGACTATGTTCCCATGGAATCTTTCTATTGCAGGTGACGTGGCCGCATCGCACGCGTCGGATCCAAGCACGTACCTTCGATCGTGTGGACCCGAGACCACGCGATCATCCATCAACGCACGTGCTCAAAAAGAAGAAATAAGTTGAGTTAATGGAGAGCTTACCTGATGACACGTGGAGGTGCCAGGAGCGTCCGATCTTCGTCGCTATTTCATCAGGCTTCATCGGACGTTCGCGATCTTTCACGATTTCACGATCGGGGAGCATGGCGTGGACATACTATGATCGTCTGATCTCCATCGGACGGACGACACAAGCGAGATGGCCACGATGATCCTCGATCAATCCTGACGGTTCGATCTTCTTCTCACCTTGGACGGCTCGGGATCGCGTGATCTCCATCAGACGGCCACGACGATCCGCGATCGTCCTCTCACCTTGGCGATACGTGGAACGCTTTGGAGCGTCCGATCTCCATCGGACGGGCGACGCCAGCAGATGACGGCGGAAAGCAAGACCCGATCGAGACGCGATCGTGGCCACAATCAAGCGCGATCATGGCTCCCTTCATCACGCAATCAAGTCTACACTCCCTCCAATTGAATCGGACGGCATGGATTGAAGTTTAACCACGATCGTGGCTCACGATCGCGGTTCGATCGTGGCCCGATCGCCCCACGATCGTGGGCCGATTTGTCACGGGGTTGAAGCCATGGTCCCGCCCAAAGGAATCGCTCCCACGACCCCATCAAATCGCTACCACGACCGCATGAAACGGCCACGATTTTTGGGCAAAATTTCCCTTTAAAAGCATGTATTCTCCCTTCTTGTTTTTCAACTTTTGATCGATTCGTGAAGAAATTAAGTGAATTTCGAGGAAGGTCTTAAGTTCTCGTGATCCTCTGCTTCCAAGAGTGTAGAGACGCATCCATTGAAGCATGATAATCACGATTTAATATCTTGATTTCATCGAATTTTCCCCTTGAATTTCGAACGTCCACGAGGAAGAATCTGTGTAAATTCGCTTCAATCCACAAGAATTGAGGCCCCATTCTTGCACAAATCGGGTTAGTAGTGAGATTTGATCGATTATTGTGAGGTAATTTGAGTTTTTATTAGATTTAAAAGTTTAATTTTGCAAATTAGTTCATAGTGTTCTTCATTTTCCCCAATTTTTAGTCCGAAAAATTGCTGATTTTGAAAATAGGATATCTCACTGGTTATAATTCCAAATCACTTGATTTTTATTTCTTTGGATTCCTATTTTCATCAGCTTTCTGTGGATTGAAAATTCATTGAATTCCGAATTCATTTGACCCTTCAATTTGACGTTTGACCGAGGACTGTCCATCTTTCATCAGAAGTCAAATGTTAACTTTTGGGGTTAATTACTTCTAATTTACATATCAGAATTTAATCATTTTGGTCTCTTTAGATTCCTCTGGTTCTTATCTTTCCATTGACATATAAATTGCAAGATTTGGATTTCATTTGACTAGTCAATTTGAAGATTTCCTCTGAGGTGTTCATTTTGGGGATTTTCTGATATTTGATTTTCAATAATTCATAGTAAATCCATTTCATATCCAAAAATCACGAATTTTATATCAATAAATTCAATTTTCTCTATAGTTTCTAAATATATAATTTTTGCAATCTTCTGACTCTGTTTAGTTCTCTGATTTTACAGAACACCTACTGTTGGTCAAAGTCAATGCTTTGACTTTTGACTTTTCTCTGTCAAACCCGAGAATTAAATTCTTAAAACTTCTTATTTAGTTTATTTATATCATTTCCACTCATTATTTCTTATTTTCACTTATTTAAAACCCCATTTAAACATAAGTTTGACCAAGTCAACTCTGCAATTAAAGTCAACCCTGCTCTCTGTGGATCTACCCGATACTTACACATTACTTGATTTTATATCTTATCTTTGTGAGTTTTATTTTATAAATTTTGTTTGACTGGCGTTTTTGTGATTTAACGACGCATAAAAATGCACCGTCAGTCTTCAACCTCAAATATCATCTTGATGGTAACATTGCACATCACAAGGCTTTTTTGGTTGCTTGTGGCTTCACCCAGATATATGGCATTATACCAAGAAGTTCTCCCTTGGTGTTCGTTTATACTCTAGTGGTGTTCTCCTCTCTCTCATGGTCAATAAGGCTTTGTCTCTCCACCATTTAGATGTTGCTAATGCCTTTCCTTATGGTGATTGATAAGTCAGAAATATTAAATGCAATATATCATTGTATTTGGTTTCAGACTTAAACAATAATCTGTTTATAACATATTTTCCCTTAAAATTGCAAATATAAAAAATCGTGGCTTAGTAAGGGGTCGAATCCAAGGGAGGTTGCGACAATAATCTTCTTTTTTTATGTATATATTCAAAACATAAATCTTTACGTCACTTATATGGAGCAAAGAGAATTATATTAAAGGAAATGTGTTTTCAAATTATACAAACGAATCAAAATCAAGAAATAGCATGAGTTATTTATCAAATTTATCAAGAGCTTTAAATCACCTGATTCAGTTTTTGCAGATAACTCTAGACTGATTTATCCAATTTTATTTTTCGCAGAATCTTCAATTCAATCTAAATTCTATTATTTAATATTTTGTTTTGCATTACTTAATTTTTTTTCTTTTTAATGTATCTGTTAATCACTTAATCTCTTTTAGGAACTAATCTCACTATTTCATGAATCAATGCAGAATAGAGAATTATTCAATCTACATCACGACAATCTACAGAAAAATCTGTCTATTAAATCTCTTTTGTAGTTTTAAAATTCTCAGCTAATAAAAGAAAAGAATCAAGACCAAGACTAAAAAGAGAAGCAATTTCATTTTATCACTTTTTTCTACCTTTCTTTTATGAGAAAAACTAACTCTCCTGAAATCAGTTAACTAACATAAGCGATTCAGACTTACAAACTCAATTAAGCTCACTAATTACACTAATTACGAACCACAAAAATTATGAATTAAAATCTCAAACAAGCAGTTTGCACTAAATTGTTCATTTCCGAAGACAAGAGAAAGATCAACAAGAAAATATAGAATTAAAATTGAGATATGAGTTCCTACACTGAATTTCTCAATTTAGAGAAGAAACGAAAGAATGAAAAAGAAAAAGAAAAAGAACAACAGGAGTTTACGGAATTAAAAAGAAACTCAACACAAATATCTTCACTGAAATTTTTTAATTCGGAACAGAACAGGGAAGAATATAAAAAGAAAAAGAAACAAAACGAAGAATAACCTAAACAACTGAATTTGAAATGCAATATGAAGTATCTATCCTGAAGATTTCAAAATAGAAGAAGAAAGAAAAACAGAAATAAAAAAATCAATAAAAGAATTCGAACGACGTTTTCAGACCGAAACCTAATTCTGCAAACCTAATTTGCAAACTTTGATCGGAGGAATCAATGCGTCTTGAATGCTCTTGATCAAAGCTGCTTTGGATTGGAACTTCCTTCCCGCTGTGTCCTCCAGGTTGAGCTCCGTCGGGCAAGAATTTCAGAACGCCCCTTCCGTCTCCACTTCCTCCCTTTTAAAGAAATCGCATAGCTTCTTAAATCGCGAGCTTTCCCCCTCTTTTGCGAATCTGTTAGGTCCTTGGTGCGGCTCGCTCCACACGCGCGTCGGTGCTAGTCGCTGCAGTTGGTCAGCGCCTGGTCTGCCTCCACCTGATTGGTGGTGGGTGACTTGCATACTTTGGTATTCTTACTCAACAGATGAGCTATTCATTGGCTGTGTACACATCGTCGTGTACACAGCCCAGCATCTCTTCATGTGATTGGCTCCCACGATTTACATGCAAATCCTGTATACATGCTCCGAAATTTATTAGCAACAATAAGCCCATTAAGGGCATTAATAAAATGAATTGCATTTAAAAGACTTACATGAAGATCTTAATTGCTGAAAAAGAAAATAATATGCTTCATTTAAAGTAAATGCTACAAAAACATGAATTATCTTGTCCACAATTTCTATTAGAGTAATTATTTATGAGAGTAATTCTTACTTACAATTTCTTATAACAGCCCTAGTTAATTGTCATTAACTCATCCATGTTTAAGTTCAATAAAAGTGTTTAATTCAGGCATGACATCATGATAACATGCAAAATCCTTTTTGATTTCAAACTTTTAACGATCAAAATGCAGATAAAAGGATGGTTTAGAGCATATTTTTGCCTGTTATCAGTGATCATGAGGAGCAAGTCTTTTAGGAGTAACCTCTTGGATATATTGCTCAAGGGAGTCATCCAAGGTCTGTTTCTTACAACGAGCTATTTATGGGCTCAAGCAGAATCCACACGGCTCCTTTGAAAAGCTTAGTGGTCTTGTCCTTGTGTTTGGCTTCACATCATGGGTCATCGATACTACCACACTCAGTAAGAAGTGTTGGGTTCTTACATTGGTAAACTTCATAAAATTCAAATCTAAATATCGAATGTAGTAGAATAGATTGAGTCGGATATTCAAAACACCAAGCCAATAAGAACAAATGATTGCATCATCTAGTATGTATGAGAAAATATACTTATAGGGTTTCGTTGAAGGAGTTCTTGAAGCTATTCAAGTGTCTAGCCTCTAGCCATATCCACACAATCTCCAGATGGTTGGATTTCGTCTTCAAAGCTCTTCACCAAAAGAGAAAAAGAAGAAAGGAGAGAACTCCCACAAGGCTTGCATGGGAACCTTGAGTTGTGGTCGTTCTCTCCCTATTTATATACATTTGGTATGAGACTTTTTCATAAGAACCCTCATAATTATGTCTATATCCACACACATCCATAGACCTTATGTATGTGGCCCTCGAGGTCCATATATCTCACTAGTTAATAACTCTATAGACCACATAACACTTTATTAATTAACCAGAGTTAATTATCCACATCAACATATATATTAATTTATCAAGGATTGATTTAACTCAATCGATATGTTGAGTTCCCAACCCCTTTGGTGCCAAGCTACACAACGTACTCTAGGAGATATGGAGTATCTAAGAACTCACTTATGAAACCTTTCCGTCATTGATTACCATGTATGTATAATCCTTCATCTGAACGAGATTCATGAATCAACTATCAAACCCTAATCGATCACTCAAGTTAGTACTAATGCGTGTAGGAAATCATCGGGAACTCCTTCTTTGATATTTCGATTACCTTGGCCAAGGATTTTATCTCATCTTATTCCTTGAGCCAATCTCCTCAAATATCAAGGGCAGATGATCCCATCTTGATCATAAAATCATCTTCATGGACTTCATGTTGTATCCATTAAATGACATTTTGGATATCCCTTGGCTAGGAATTCATAAGTCATAATCAAAACACGATCATCCATCCACAAGATGGTTTTGGCGTCTCAAGTTAAACGACCACCTACACAACCATGACATGAATAAACCTGATTGACAGTTAAGTATAATACTATTCGAGGATTCCTACGGATCAATTTAGTGAACTCTTTCTCCAAAGAGCACCCACTATCTATCTTACGTGTCTCTACACCGATGGCTTCAAGATCAGTCATACTCATCATATTAGTCAGATTAGATATTACTATTCTTTTCAGATAATTCGATGTCTCCCAAGAATATCCCACGAGAAAGAATTTTTAAAAGAGTTGTTTAAAGATTAGTGATCATCGTATTATGATCTCATCATAATTCACTTAGCCATTGTATATACTCGTGGACTTCATTGCAAACATCACACATAAATGACAATGAATAAATTTTATTTCAATGAACATAAACAAGATACATGGAAATGTGATTGGCTTATAGGCCACATAATGTCCATCAAGAAAAGTAAGAGCGATCTTGTTATTCTTGCACTCTACATGGGTTATATTTAGTTAAATGGATGACCTCTTGGGAAGTCCTCTTATTTTAACAAGGGATATTAGTTCCACATGGGTTATATTTTTGTTTCTCTCCCTTTCTCCTCTTTGACTAAAGGTTTGTAATATCTTATTTAATCACTGAATTTAAAGAGGGCTTTAGCATTCACAAAAGTTAATGATCATCAAGAAATCAAAGCAACATCATCATCTACAAACATCACTCAAATCATTGAGTTATATATGTCATTATTCATTTATACCAAGTATGACATGTTCTCTTTGTGAGACAAGGGTGAGTGATCTCATGGTGAATGTAGGAAGACGTAGTACGGTTGAGAGGACAGTTCAACCCATACAAATGCATGCTTTAGTGGGAAGGTATGACAAGCTTCAAGTCAATGAAATCTTCTCAATGAAGGTCTTAGAATTTCAACGAGGTAGCACAATTTCTAATATGTGGGAGGTCAAGCCCTTGATGAGGTGCTGCTTGGGTCAACAAATGAACCATTATATTTCTATTTTTTAGGCATACTTATTTGGGGTTAAACCATTGCTAGGTTTTCTTTCATAGTTTTTGGACCAATCAGTTATGGGAACAAGCCTCGTAGGTTTTTCTTTTTTGGTAAGGGTGAGGATTTGAGGTTGGGGGTCTCAATACTAGATGTAGTGGTGGCCTAGCTCTCCTAAAACAAGATATATCAGTGTGCATTATTGATTTTAAGAGACTAGTAGACAAGTAATTAGGAGACGAAGAAAAAGTAAACATGTAGGCTAGCAAAATAATTTATTGCCTCTTAGTTATCTTAATCACCATAGTTTATTTAAGTTGGTATCAACGCTAGAGGCCATGGGTTCAAATCATAAGAACAACATGTTTTCACAACGCCAAGTTTGGTGGAAATGCTTGGTGCATAGGCGAGCATCAATTGTCATGGGGATTTTTGGAGTAAAGTCCAACATCTTGCCATAACTGAATGTCTTGTGACGCAGCTTGGAATTTGCTAAGAAATAAAGTAGCACCCTTGCTAAAAATGATAGCTTTGGGTCTAGTCGTAGCTGCTTAATTCATTTCAATTTTCATTTCATTTCAATAAATTAATACATTTCATTTCCAACATATATCTCCTTATTTTCATTGATTATCACTACTTTCTTAATCTAAAATATGAAAAATATTCCTTTTTTTAATTTTTTTAACCTTCTTCACTGTAGATTCAACCTCAACTCACCACTATTGTAAATTTCAAATCCAAATTTGAAGAGTTGAGTATAAATTTTGATTTGTGAACTTATAGATTTAACAATCATAATTTTATGCATATTAATTACCTAACCTCATCATCAAGCATTGGACGCCTAAAATCACAACCTCTTATGATTTTGGCATTAATGGCTTGTTCACTACCATTATCTTGGCAAAAGGAAACAATTCATATAATAAAGAAACCAATCAAATAGAAAAAAATCAATGAGAAATATATATATAAAAGGAAGTAAATAATGATAAGAAAAAATAAAATAAAAAAGAAAATAAATTATGGATAGGAAGAACTTGTAGAGAAATTCAAAAAATAACTGTAAACAACAATAAAGGGAAAAGAAGGATCAAGATGAAAGATAGTAAGGATTATAGGAATAAATTTGTGAGAAAATTATAATTCAAAAAGGGGGCTTCAAAGGCATAGAGGACTTCAAATAGAGAGAGAGAGAATTTCAAATTGAAGCAAATAACCATAAATGATGCAAATAAAGAGAGACATGGAGAGATAGATAGATCAAGATGAAAGATAGTAAGTGAAAAATTTTCAAAATGAAAGAGAGAATTTATGAGAGAGAGGGCTTTGTTCATGAATTGCCTTCAAATGATGATTTCTATTATTTATTAATGTTTAATATTATATGTATGGGAGAGTTTAATGAAGGGAGAAAGAGAGTTTCATAGATAGCAGGAGAAACATTTTAGAAGGATAGAGAGAGTTTGACAAAGAGAGGGCCCTTTGTTGATAGTGTCTTCAAACAATGACTTGTATTATTTATTTAACTTGAACAATATTTGTGTGGGGATTTATTTTATTTTTTTTTGACCCACGATAGTCAAATGAGATGTTATACATGGTATTAGAAGGTCAGGTTTCTAATAGTCCTTACAAGTGTTTCTCTTGTTGATATCTTTCAAAAGAGGGAGATGAGAAACCCTTATGAATTAATATTTCCTCAAGTTTATTTCTTTTTTTTCCTCTCTCACTGCCCTCAAATATTTATGAATCCAAAAAGAAGAAAGATTCATGAATATTTGCATAAGATTTGAGAAACAAAGTAATAGACTCAGCCATTTCATCTTGCTTTGAGTCGAAATCATGATATGGTATGAGAACGGACTTTCTAATAACCAGGTGAGATCTTTTCAATTTTTGTGGTCGATCTAGTTCTCAGAATCTAAATCTACATTTCTTGTAGTTTACTATATTTTCTTGATACATTTAAAATTTTATTAATTTATGAAATGGTTTGTAATTCTTGATTGCATGTGCTATCCATTCTTTAAATCCAAATAATTCCAAGAGCTGAAGACTCGTGGGATATTTCTTCCTTATTATTTTTAGTGGTTTAAGAAAAAACTACTCAATTTCGTTGGTCATTAGATTAGACACTATGAAACCTAAGATTTTTAAAACTTTAGGTGTGAGAACTTCTTAGGCTATATGGGAAAATAAATCTAATTTTTCCAAAAAATTTACTTTCTGCCACTAGCAAAACCAATCAAGGGCAAAGGACCATCCAAGAGTATGCAAATGATTAGTCATACTTTGGATAGAGACTCACCTTTACATACCCCAAAATATGGATGGATAATAATGTTTCAACTATAACATACAAATCCTTGGCCATGGGATCTCCAAAATGTCATGGATTCTATACGACATAAAGTCATCAAAGGTGATTGTACAGTTAAGATAGGAATGTCTACCCTTAGTGTCTAAGGAAATTCACTTAAGAAAGATGATGCAATGAAATTCTTGGCCAAGGAAGTAGGAATATTGAAGACGGGGCTCTCGATGATTTCCTCCATGCATCAGTACTAACTTGGGTAATTGATTTGGGTTTAATAGTTGACCATGTCTTAAGTCATTCATGAGTCCCTCTCAGATGAAGGATTATACATACATCATAATTGACGATGATAAGGTTCTAAGTGGGTTTTCTTTTACACTCCATATCTCCTAAAGCACATGGTCTAACTTGGAGCCCAACGGGAGATCAACTAAACTTGCCAATTGGGCTGAATCAATTCTTAGTTAATTAATCTATATGTTGATATAGATAATCAATAAGGTTGACTTATAGGCATTGTTGGGTCTACAGAGTTATTAACTAGCAAAATATATGAATCTAGAGGGTCACATATATGAAGTCGATTGATGTTGGTGAAATTAGGCATAATTCTAAGGGAACTTGAAAAAGTTAATTTGAAGGACACATATATTTATTAGCAAGAAAATAAGATTTAGATATTTTTCTTGCTTAGACCAGTACGGAAAAAAAATCAAATCAAAGTGACAGCTTGATTCAAACAAAGGACCAACATGGATCACTCAATACACAATAAGTCCTCAATATGTAAGGAGAAAAGGATATTTTGATGAATATTATGTGGCCTCAATGCCAATCACACTTTCATCTTTCAATGTATTCATTGAAATGAACTTTTATTTATTGTCATTCTTGTGTGATGTCTGTGATGAAGTCTATGAGCGTATGCAATGTCGAGGTGATTTATAATGAAATCATAATACAATAATCATTAGTCTTTAAATATATTCTAAATATTCGTATTCATGATATATTGTAGAAGAATACTGATATATCAAAAAAGAATAACGCTATTTGATTTGACCCATATAATGAGAATGGCTAATCTTGTGGCCATTAGTATGGATACATCAAGAATAAATAATTGGTGCTCTTTAGAGAAATATTTCAATTAATCCCTAAACAAGAGTATACAAAACTATTAATAAAGTTGATTCGTGTCACTATTGTGTACATGGTTGATAGACATATGACACCAAAGACATCTTATAGATGGATGATTGTGATATGATTATGACTTACGAGTCCCTCGTCACAAGATTTCTAAAATATCTTAGTGCCAATCTTACTAAGAAGACTAAGGGTGGTCTTGTCATTCTTGTGGTCTAAGTGAGTAATATTCTTATGACTGGAAACAATGACATTGGTATTCATGCTACTTACATTTACTAATAGCAAGGTTGAGACGAATTTTTTTGGTTCTTGAAAACACACGGATGCATGTCAAAAAAAATTCCAAACTCACCAATTTTAGGATTGAATCACGAATTAATTAGGATAATGGAGAATAAGGGTTGAATCCACATATAAATAGGGAATTTTTTAGGTATTCTTTGAATTCAATCAAATCGAATGATGAATTGAGGCAATAAATTACAGATTTTATTAAATTTTGAATTAAAACTCCAAGAGGAATATAAGCAATAAAAAATAACTCGATTTGGATCAGGATTTGTGGAGAAATCAAGGAGCAAAATCTTGGTAGAAAAGTTGATAGCAAAGAGAGAGAAAACCATAAAATTGTGCAAAATTTGACTGATCTACGATTCAAAATTTAGGAAGAAGGATTAGAGAGAAAATACATACTCTAATCCAAAATTATGCTCACAATGATCCAATTCATTGCTAGATCAAGGCGTTTTATTCTGCATTTTGAAAAACAAAATTCGATACTGAAGAGGCAAATTTTTTCAAAGAAATCTCACTTTTAAACACTCCTTGGATGTAGAAATGAACTAAAAGGGAAAGAAAGCAAGAAATTCAAAAAATTTCTTGGATGTAGATTGAGAAGTGTAAAAATTTGATTTCTCAAAACATTCGAAAGTACATGTCTTGTGGATGGGGGAAAATTTATAATACTTTAAAATTGGGAGTGAACATCAGATCTTCTCCTTGATGAGATGAATGTTCATAATGGAATCCAAAGAGGCAAATTGTTATGGTTAGGTTGCCGCCATTTGATGTTCATAAAAGCGTCAGGATCATTCCACATGATTGGCTGAAAAGAGAGCATCGTGAAATCTTGTTTGTCTGATCATGAATCAACGTTTCAGATTTTTTGATGACTCTTCAAATCATAGACATTATAACTCCTCAGGTGAATGGCTAGGATTGATCCATTATGTTTTTTCATGAGTGGTTCTAGATTTTTCTTCTTATTTTTTAAGGGATTATAACATTCTAAGTGAAAATAAGGGGCTGAGATTAAATCCATTTTATTTCCACCAATCGTATGATTTTGAGCATGCCACGTTGCCTACATAAAAAACATAAAAACATAGTTCCAAATGACAAAAATCAAGGCAAAAATCGTGTATACAAGGGGTGTGGAATTTAGTGATTATCTCATGCCCCTAAATGCTTAATCACTAATGACCCGTGCTAATAGCGCACGCATGTGTGCCACATGTCGCGCACACACGCTGCCACATGTTGTGACATAAGTGCTTGCCATGACATCTACGATGTCAACACATATATAAAAACTTGTTTTTTATATTTTTAAATAGAAAGAAATTTTAAAAAAATCCAGAAAAATTTACAAAAAGTTTAGAAAAATCCCCAAAAACTAGAAAATTCATAACTTTCAAAGTATAACTTGAAATTTATCCAAATTGATTTTTTTGGATGAGAAATTAAATACTCTATCATTATAAAAAGTGAAATTTAATAAATAAAAAGAGAATACACTTTTATTTAAAAAGTAAACTCTTCTCTCTTTGAAAATAGAACTAAAAAATGAATGAGTATATAAAAATATTTTTTCTTATTATTTAACATTAAAACCCAATTATAATGTCAAATATAGATGAGAATAATCTACTCTAAAATATGTTCTTTAATTTTACACTATTATCCCTTGAATAATACACTTTGAGATTATAGCTTGAAATTGCACAAGATGAAAGTCATGCACTCAAAGTATGATAACATGCATACAAATGAAATGTTTATGTCTTTATTTGCATGAATAATCATATAATTACATGTATAAATTGCATGTTATCAAGCAGCACCTTCCTACCTGTGACTTGGGAAGTCCAAGATTCTCTCTTGGGGTTGAGTTTGCACATCAAGATGGGAAGCTAGCTTTGACCCAACCGAAGTATGCCCTTGACATGCTTCAGGTGTCAGGACTTCTTGGGTGAAACTTGGAGACCTTAGCTATGTAAGCTCTCCCGCAGTTGTGGAATGCCTCGTCTCCACTCCTTAAGGATGCTAGTTGCTATTAGAGATTTTTGGGCAAGCTATTATATCTCACCATCATTCACCTTGATATTGTATATGTGCTTAGTGGTCTAAGTCAGTTCATGCTAGAACCTCGCTCTTCCTCTCCCTCTTTTCTGATCTCTCTCCCATGATCTCTCTTTCTGAGCTTCTTCCCTCTCTCTCCGTCCCTCTCGCGACCGAAATTTTTCTGTCGCGAGGAGTTCTCTATCCTCGTCTTTCATCTCTGTCCTTCCCTCTCTTGCGATGGAAATTTTCCCGTCGTGAGGAGTTCTCTTTCCCCTATCCAACTCTCTCTCTCTCTCTCTCTCTCTCTCTCGTCATGGAAATTTCCTCTCCGCCGTTCTTGTCTCCCCCTCTTCACCATCTCTTCTTCCCCTCTCTTCCTCTCTCCTCACACCTTCTCACTCTCTCCTTCTCCTTCTCCTTCTCTTCCTTCTCTCCCCTCGCGTCTCCTCGAGACGGAAATTACTTTTGTCGCGAGGGAACCGCGGGGAGAACTTCTCTTTCTCCACTCTCCTTCTTTTCTCTCACGCTCTATTTCTTTCCCTCTCTTCCTTTCTCTCTCGCTTCCAATCGCCCTCCTCTTCTTCTCCTCCTTCTTCCTTCTCTCCTCTCCCTTTTCTCTCCTCACCCCGAAATTCTCTTTTCTCTCTCTCTCTCTCACGTGACGGATTTCTCTTCCATCGCGCGATGGATTCCTCTCCCTCTCGTGCATTTCTCGTACGATGGGAATTCTCCTCGCCTTTCATTTCTCTCTACCCAATCATTGCACGATTTCTCCTCCTTCACTTTCGCTTGATCTCGCACTCATCTCGGCATCCTTCGAGAGAAAACCGTCATTGATGAGAGCGGAGAGAGAAAAGAGGTGAGAGAGCTGAGTGCATCTAACATAATTATTTTGAGTTTAAGCGATGTTTGACCGGCGTGGATTTAGCGGATCGCATTGACCACCGCGATTGGAGGAGAGAGAAGAGCAGATTAACGGTCCAGATTCATCAAAATTAAAAGCTTGATATCCGACGATCCTGATGGAGTTAGGAGCTAAAATTTTATGGGCATGATCATCATTTCAAGCTCCACGAATTTGATGGGGCTGATTTAGGTTCTGAGACAAAAAATTTAGGGTTATCAATGTTTTTGTTATTTTCTTCTAGCATTGGCTAGCTAGAAGGAAAGAAAGCACCGATGGATCATTTTTCATGTGTTGAACTTCATTCTTAGTGAGTTTCTTCCCTTTTCTGTTCATTCTTTGTGTTGGATGCAAGACGCCAAGTCCAGGAAAAATATACAGCTCTCGAAGGTATGTTTTGATTAGGGAGCATTATTGGATTTTATTTTCATCACAAATCTTTAAAGTAGGATCATCTTCCATCCATTTCTTATGTTTTTCTCATTTGTTTATCAGAATTTTCTCATATATAAACCCTAAAAATCACTTTTTCCACCCTCGACCAAGGGTTTCCAATCTCTGAAAGGAGTTTGGAAGCACTTTTTGGTTCATTTCATCTCCGTGCTCATTTTCTTCATTTCATCGTTCATTTCCGCTTTCTAAATCTAAAACTACCAAAAAAAATCTTCTGATTTCAATCTCTTAACCTTCCTCCCTGTGGATTCGACCTCGACTTGCCAGTGTTCTAATTTTAAAATCAGATTTGAAGAGTTGAGTATAAATTTGTTTGATACGTAAATTTGTGCATTCAACGACCGCATTTTTACGCTTATCAATAGGTTCTAGTATACATCAAGCAAGCCCTAGGAAGAGGGCTCATCTATCAATGACATGATCATATCTGTATCGAAGCCTACTCTAATGTCGGGTGTACAAGTAACAAGCAAGATGATAAATCTAGTGCATACCATTGCACATATATTGGAGGTGAGCTCATCACCTAGTGGCCACAGAAATAAAAGATGGTAACATGATCTAATGCAGAGTCTGAGTATCGAGCTATGTCTGAGACTGTGTGGGAAATGGTAGGCTAAATAATCGCACCTTATTCCTTAAGTGAATATCCTCTTATACATAGGTAGATGAACCCATATTGACCACTGAATCACCTTGAAGGGCTTCTTGTTATATTTCATCTATGACATTTTTGAGATCTTGTGGCTAGATATTCATAAGTCATATTCAAAACATGGTCATAAATCTTCAAGATGTCTTTGGTATCTCAAGTTTAATAATTATTTATGTAATGTGACATGAATCAACTTGCATGATAGTTGAGTGTTATACTATTCATAGATTCATATGGATCAATTCAATGTACTCTTTCTATTTAGAGCACTTTGTATTTATCTTTGATATCTCCAACACCAATAACCATAGAATTAGCCATATTCATCATGTAAGTGTGATCACATAGAGCTATTCTTACATACATTTGATGTCTTTTTTTTAATATTGTTAGAATGGAAAATTTTAGAACATACATTTAAAGGCAAGTGATTTTTGTAATATGATTTCATCATAATAGACTTAGTCATTTCATACAATTATGGAGTTCAATACAAACATCACACAATAATAACAATGAAAAAAATTTCATTTCAATGAATATCAATGAGAGATAGAAGTGTGACTAGCTTGCAAGCCACATAATATCCATTAGATCTCCTTCTTGATTTTAGGGAGTTTGAAAGAGTCTTTTTGTTATTTTTGAGGGAGAGAGCCCACCATGTGTCTGTCTTTCACTTGTTTTATAGGAAGTCAATTAGAGCTTTCTTTACTCTTTAGGCCTCTATAAAAGGCTTGGTAATCCATTGTATGAATATGTGGTATGCAATCTTGAGTTTTGTTTTCCTCTCTTTGTCTATGTCTATTTTATTTTCTATACCTTTCGTGCTTGGCTTTCTTGTTACACAAAACCTAGGGATGACAGAGGTGTGAATGTCAACAAAAAAGGAAGAAATATGCATTTCATGAGTAGAGTACTCAAGTTAAGGTTTCACCAATATCCATTGACGAGACGAAACCGCGAGGTCATCGATTTCACACGGTATCGCGTCAAAAATCATACCAAACTTACCAATTTGATGAGGATGAATCGAATTCAAGGGTATAATGGTAAATACGGGTCAAATCCACAGGGAATTAAGCAATTTCTTGACGTAATCTTCAAATTTGATCAAATCGGACGAGAAATTGATGGTAGAAATTGGGGAAAATGGTATTTTAAGAAAGTAGACTTCAAATCGATTCCACGGAATCAAAAATCGTCCAATTTGGACTTGATTTTGCGGAGAAATCAAGATTCGAAGTGGCGAGAAATTTCATAACGTCGAAATCGCGATTTTAAGCTAAAATTCGATGAAATTAGAATCTAATATTAATCTAAAATGAAATTAAACACTATAGGAAGGTAATTTGGGCAAAACCGCCTCCACTAATCCCAATTAGCACTTCAAACGACGCGATTAAACCGATTAATCGCGGAAAAAATGAAGAACGCGAAGAGGAGATTCAAGCTACGATTTCTCCCAAGTTACGCCGCCAAATCTCGATCTCAAAGGCTCCGTGAGTGCGGAAATGGAAGAGGAACACGATGGGATCGAGAGATTCGAGAAGAATGGTGTCTAGACAGATCAATTTGGATTGATTTCAACTCAGATGCCTAAGAACGTGAAGAACACATCATTTTATAGGGCGAAATTTTGTAACCGTCCGATCGTTTCGATCGACGGTTACGATGGAACGGTCCATCGTGGACCGTTTCGAAAATATCGTAGCCGTTGGATTTTGATCAACGGCTCAGATAACATCTGATGAAACGCTTTATAAAAACGCTCCGATCGCGCCCCTTGATTTTTGATCCGACGGTCCGGATGTCTCCCGCGAGATTTGATCTGGACCATTATAACGCTTCGAAATAGACACGTGCTTGATCTTCGATCCGGTGGTCCGCGCTCCACGCGATCGACGCGCGTCGATCGATCGCCCGCCAAATCCGACGCTCCTCGCGCCACGTCACCTGAAATAGGTAAGTAAAGTGTGGGTTAGTCCCACACGGGAAAAAAAAAGAAGAGATCGTCGGGTTTATAAGACCCGACGATCTGTAAGGTTATGACCCTTCACATATAGGGAAGGCCAAAGAACCTTATTATATAGAGTTTATTTATTAAAAACGGTTTAAAAATCAAAAATAAAATAAGAAAAACAGTTTAAAAATCCGGAAAAAATCCTAAAAGTAGAAAATTCATAAATTTTAATATATAACGAATTAATCTAAATTTCTTTCATTTGATCTAAAATTTAATTATATATTATTCTAAAAAGTCAAAATTAATAAATAATGAGAATTTTAAATTTTATTTCAAAAATATAGCTATTTTTAAGAGATTTTAACTTAGGAAAATATAAATAAATGTCTATAAATGCTTTCTCTCATTATTTTAACTCTAAAAACATCTATAATCTCAAAATAAAGATGGGTTATTAATTTATTCATCTGAAAATCATTATTTTTAACCCTAATTTAAAGTATTTTTGAGAATATAGTGACTTTTTCATATAATAATAGAAAAATACATATAAGTATGATAACATGCATGAAAATGAAATCATTTATACTTAAATATGCATCAAAAATCATGTTTTATGATGTAAATATCGCATGTTATCACACCCCCCCAACTTAAATTATTGCTAGTCCCTTAGCAATTCACTATATGATCTCCCTAGAAAGTCTTTTCATCCTTTGATCCTATTACTAAAAAGGTGAAGTGTATAAATGTATGATCACGTTTTCCTCATAGTGTATGCCCTAATGATCTAGATTCTATTTCTAGGTTGACTTCTTTAGTGCATGTTAGGGTAGTGCTCATCGGCTAATGCTCAAGTCTAATTCTTGATTGTAATCAAGGTGAGCCTATCTAAGGTATGATGCTATGGTGCTGAAAATAAACTCACTCTCTCATGAGTGGATGTAATTCCTTACCCTCTCCATAAACACATCACTCCTTCCCTCAAATTGGAGGCTACCTAGTACTTAGAATTCCCCTCAACTCGCTGTCCTCCTTAAAAGAGTGCAATTCAAATGGATTCCTATCTTTGGATGCATCGTGTGAGGAGGCTGAAGGAAATAAAAGATGCTATTTCTAAGGGTGTGACTTGGCTAAAAGCAAATATGCTGATAAAACAAAAGTGGATAAAATCAAAGATGGTACCACTTATGATGATTATACTCCCAAGTGAGGTGGATGATGATGGATAGGGTAGATGGTGGAGATGATAGTGGAGGTAGAGATAAAGGTAGAAGATGTTCCCACTTATTTTCCTTCTTGTAACTTCTTATTTCTCTCTTTCTTTTGACTTTGCTCCTCTTTCTTTTCTTCTTCATTTTTTTTTTAAGCATTTGAGAAGACTAGAATGATGATGTGTAGGAGTTTTAGGATTTCTGAAGAGAGTGTGTAGCAAATGAAGTGTAGTGAAGGTATAAGCACATGTGGGAGAAAAAGTGGAAGGTGAAATGGATGTGTGGATTTACTTGGAAGTGTTCATCATCAAAAGCGAAGTTTTTAAAACAAATAGGTGTTACTACTTGACTGCTTTGGAAGAGAAAACTACATGCCTATAAGGAAAAGATAGGTGCTACAAAGATTATGGATCATTGCACTCTTTAAAGGGGAAATTCTAGCATCGAGAAATTCCTTATACTAAGAAGTTTGGGCTAATAATAGGTAGAGGATGGAATTTCATTTTCTCTCAAATACTCTCCTTTTCAATCCCATAGCATTTCAACCTCTTGATTACTCTTTTTCCTTGGTGCCTGTTAGGTACCCAACCCCAAAGAAGTCAACCACTACTCTAATCCATTGGTCTCTCTAGATCATTTAGCTTTATTACTCAAAATGTAATCATATGTACTATAATGTCCTCACTTCTACATCTCTAGTAGGTCAAATCTCTAGATGAAAAGACTTCTAAGGTGGGGTAGATTAGATCAAAGATTTTGAAAAATAGGAGTTTTTAGAAGATAGAATTTTAAAATTTTTGAAAAATGATAGAGCTTTTTCTAAATCCTCACCCCCCCAACTAGAATCATTCATTGCCCTCAATGAATACTACATTCTCATGTGAAAAACTCATCGAATCATGGCATGAAAACAATAAAAATTGCGGTGAGATGGGTTTAGAAAAGCTCATTAGTCCGTGATGCTCGTGGGATTTTCCGGTGCAGGTGCGCCCTTTCCTAATGTAGTTCTTCGACGTCTAAAAGGAAACTGAAATCAAAAATAGAAAACTAAAAGGTAAGATAATCTTGGGATGCCTCCCAAGAGCGCTAAGTTTAACGTCTTCAGCCAGACTAAACAAAATGAAACCTAGACTACTGATGGGTCGAGGGTGATACCATCACGTCCTAGAATGCTCGAGAAGATGCAGATTTACCTTATATGCTGGTGCGGGTGGCTCTGAAGTCAGGTACGGCTTAAGACGATGGCCGTTTACCTTGAATTGTCGACCGGTCTTAGGATCGGAGATGAGTACTGCTCCGCCGTTGAACAATTCCAGAACCACGTATGGACCATCCCATATGGAGCGCAGCTTTCCAGGGTAGAGTTTGAGGCGGGAATTGTAGAGCCAGACCTTGTCACCGATCTGGAATGATCGTCGTCGGATGTGTCGGTCGTGGAAAGCCTTGGTCTTCTCCTTGTAGATCGCCGCGTTCTCGTACGCGTCATGCCTCAACTCTTGTAGTTCCTGGAGCTGGAGAAGTCGTTCCTTGCCTGCTTCGTCCAGTGCGAGGTTGAGCTTCTTGATGGCTCAATAAGCTCGATGCTCTAGCTCAACCGGAAGGTGGCAAGCTTTCCCGTAGGTGAGCCGGAAGGGAGACATCTCGATGGGTGTCTTGTATGCCGTCCGGTATGCCCATAGTGCGTCGGGGAGCTTGTGTGCCCACTCCTTTCCATCTGGACGAATTATCTTCTTAAGAATAGTTTTGACTTCTCGATTACTAACCTCTACTTGCCCATTAGCCTGGGGGTGGTATGGCGTGGTGATGCGGTGGTGTACTCCGTATTTCTTCAACAAAGCTCGAAAGTGCGAGTTGTTGAAGTGTGAGCCTCCGTCGCTGATGATGGCTCTCGGACAACCGTATCGGGCGAAGATGCATCGTGTGATTTCACACAGTCTCGAGGTCGTTGATTTCACACGGTCTCGTGTCAAAAATAAAGCCTAATTTACCAATTTAGGGAATTAAGAGAGAATTGAAGGGTATAATGGTAAATAAGGGTCGAATCCACAGGGAATTTAGGTATTTTCAAGATATCTTTTGGAATTTGGTCAAATTGGACGATGAATTGAGGTGAGAAATTGGGGAAAATGGTATTTTATGATAGTAGACTTCAAATCGATTCCACAGAATCAAAAATCGTCCAATTTGGACTTGATTTCGCGGAGAAATCAAGATTCGAAGTAGAGAGAAATTTTCGGATATGAAAATCTCGATTTTTGCTAAAATTCAACGAAATTAGGTAATGAAAATCGCGTCGATCGATCGCCCGCCAAATCCGACGCGATTTACTTACCTATTTCAAACACGTCACCTGAAATAGGTAAGTAAAGTGTGGGTTAGTCCCACATGGGAAAAAAAAGAAGAGATCGTCGGGTTTATAAGACCCGACGATCTGTGAGGTTATGACCCTTCCCATATAGGGAAGGCCAAAGAACCTTATTATATAGAGTAAATAAATAATTATATGTATATCGCGCCACGTAGGTGCTGTGCGGGTCCGCGTGGCGCTGCCACGTGGCCTTGCGTGCCACGTCCAATCCACGCGGGCCCCGCGCCCAATTTTTTTTTATTATTATTTTTTATTTATTAAAAACGGTTTAAAAATCGAAAATAAAATAAGAAAAACAGTTTAAAAATCCAGAAATATGGGTCGAATCCACAGGGAATTAAGGAATTTCTTGACGTATTCTTCAAATTTGATCAAATCGAACGAGAAATCGATGAAAGAAATTGGGGAAAATGGTATTTTATGATAGTAGACTTCAAATCGATTCCACGGAATCAAAAAATCGTCCAATTTGGACTTGATTTCGCGGAGAAATCAAGATTCGAAGTGGAGAGAAATTTTCGGATATGAAAATCTCGATTTTAGCTAAAATTCAACGAAATTACGTAATGAAAATCGCGTCGATCGATCTCCCGCCAAATCCGACGCTCCTCCTCGCGCCACGTCACCTGAAATAGGTAAGTAAAGTGTGGGTTAGTCCCACACGGGAAGAAAAAGAAGAGATCGTCGGGTTTATAAGACCCGACGATCTGTGAGGTTATGACCCTTCCCATATAGGGACGGCCAAAGAACCTTATTATATAGAGTAAATAAATAATTATATGTATATCGCACCACGTAGGCGCTATGCGGGTCCGCGTGGCGCTGCCACGTGGCCTTGCGTGCCACATCCAATCCACGCGGGCCCCGCGCCCAATTTTTTTTATTATTATTTTTTTATTTATTAAAAACGGTTTAAAAATCGAAAATAAAATAAGAAAAACAGTTTAAAAATCCGGAAATATGGGTCGAATCCACAGGGAATTAAGGAATTTCTTGACGTATTCTTCAAATTTGATCAAATCGGACGAGAAATCGATAGAAGAAATTGGGGAAAATGGTATTTTATGATAGTAGACTTCAAATCGATTCCACTGAATCAAAAAATCGTCCAATTTGGACTTGATTTCGCGGAGAAATCAAGATTCGAAGTAGAGAGAAATTTTCGGATATGAAAATCTCGATTTTAGCTAAAATTCAACGAAATTACGTAATGAAAATCGCGTCGATCGATCGCCCGCCAAATCCGACGCTCCTCCTCGCGCCACGTCACCTGAAATAGGTAAGTAAAGTGTGGGTTAGTCCCACACGGGAAAAAAAAGAAGAGATCGTCGGGTTTATAAGACGCGACGATCTGTAAGGTTATGACCCTTCCCATATAGGGAAGGCCAAAGAACCTTATTATATAGAGTAAATAAATAATTATATGTATATCCCGCCACGTAGGCGCTGTGCGGGTCCGCGTGGCGCTGCCACGTGGCCTTGCGTGCCACGTCCAATCCACGCGGGCCCCGCGCCCAATTTTTTTTTATTATTTTTTTATTTATTAAAAACGGTTTAAAAATCGAAAATAAAATAAGAAAAACAGTTTAAAAATCCAGAAATATGGGTCGAATCCACAGGGAATTAAGGAATTTCTTGACGTATTCTTCAAATTTGATCAAATCGGACGAGAAATCGATGGAAGAAATTGGGGAAAATGGTATTTTATGATAGTAGACTTCAAATCGATTCCACGGAATCAAAAAATCGTCCAATTTGGACTTGATTTCGCGGAGAAATCAAGATTCGAAGTGGAGAGAAATTTTCGGATATGAAAATCTCGATTTTAGCTAAAATTCAACGAAATTAGGTAATGAAAATCGCGTCGATCGATCGCCCGCCAAATCCGACGCTCCTCCTCGCGCCACGTCACCTGAAATAGGTAAGTAAAGTGTGGGTTAGTCCCACACGGGAAAAAAAAGAAGAGATCGTCGGGTTTATAAGACCCGACGATCTGTAAGGTTATGACCCTTCCCATATAGGGAAGGCCAAAGAACCTTATTATATAGAGTTTATTTATTAAAAACGGTTTAAAAATCAAAAATAAAATAAGAAAAACAGTTTAAAAATCCGGAAAAAATCCTAAAAGTAGAAAATCCATAACTTTTAATATATAACTCCGAATTAATCTAAATTTCTTTCATTTGATCCAAAATTTAATTATCTATTATTCTAAAAAGTCAAAATTAATAAATAATGAGAGTTTTAAATTTTCTTTCAAAAATATAGCTATTTTTAAGAGATTTTAACTTAGGAAAATATAAATAAATGTCTATAAATGCTTTCTCTCATTATTTTAACTCTAAAAACATCTATAATCTCAAAATAAAGATGGGTTATTAATTTATTCATCTGAAAATCATTATTTTTAACCCTAATTTAAAGTATTTTTGAGAATATAGTGACTTTTCATATAATAATAGAAAAATACATATAAGTATGATAACATGCATGAAAATGAAATCATTTATACTTAAATATGCATCAAAAATCATGTTTTATGATGTAAATATCGCATGTTATCATCCATTCATCCATATTTTAGGTTTCAAGGTAGGTGGTAGGCTCTTCTTGAGCCAAAAGTATTTCTATTGGATCAATCTTGATCTATTGGGATCCATTATAGATCTCCTCTCGATCTATGAACCTTCTCAATTTCTCCTCTTTAGAGGTTGGATGATGACAATATCCTTGATTTGGAGCATGATATGAAGCATGATCAGAGATTTCTTTATGATCATCATGATATAATTTATGTTCCATAGTGTCAACTGATAACATGTAATTTCATGCATTTTATGCACTTTTTCTTTAAAATCTAATCATAACTGCATGTTATCATTATTTAAAAGGATGAAAATGATAATTTTTATGTTTACGAGAATATTCTTGATTTTTCATGAATTAATAACATTTTAACAGCATTTAATTACCTTGATTCTTCAAGAATATAATTTTTCTAAAAAATGAGATTTGTATTTATTTTATGGATTTTGTGAGATTTTTTCTAGGAGTTTTTAGAAATTAAAATCAATGAGCAAAATAAAAGGGAGAGGCTCTCTCTCTTTCTCCCTCTAGAATTCTCCCAATCTCTCTCTCTCCTTCTTTCTCTTTATCTCCTCACATCTCCTTGGTACAGAAGCAATGAGGCGGGAGGAGAGCCTTCTGCCTCTCCTCCTTACCTTTTTAACCTCTCACCTTCTTCTTCCTTCTTCTCCTTCTTCTCCTTCTCCAATTCCTTTTTCTCCTCTCTCTCTCTCTCTCTACATCGTCTCTCTCACGCGATGAAAGAAATTTCCATCACGTAATTTATTTTTTACACCGATAGTCTCATTCTCTTCCCCTTATGCGCGCGAGTACATTACTGGGATGAGATTCCTCCTCTTCCCTTCCTCTCTCTCACGCGGCAGAAGTGTAAGTTCATTATACGCTCCTTTTCCCTTACTATGCGTTTTTGTCCATCTTCGACCATCAATTCTTCCTTCTTGAATTCTCCCCTTTCGCGCAGTCCTCTCTCCTTCTCTCTCCCACACACGTATGCATGTAAGGGGGAGGAGGAGATCGTCTCTTCTCTCTCGTCTCACTCTCTCCACACCTCCCGCTTCCTCTCCCAAGATGGAAATTTTTCATCCATTGCGCTTTCTTCTTCCTTGTCCTTCCTCTTTTCCTCTTCCTTAACCTTTCTCTTTTCTCTACCTTACATTGCATCCACTTCACGCCTTCCTTCTCTTCCTCTCTCTCTCTCCCCTCTCTTTCACGTGTGAAGGGGAGAAATCTCTTCTCCCTCTCTTCTTCTAATTTCCTCTCTCTTTTTCTTCCTTATTCTTCCCGCGCTCCCTTGATTGTTCATCCACGATGCCCCTCTCTCTCTCCTTCACTCCCCCTCGCTTCTTCATCTTTGTTATTATTGCTGCGATAGCTTTTTCTCGCATTTTTTGCCAGAGAGAGAGAATAGAGTGGAGAATAAAGAGGAGAGAGGAAAATGATTAACCTTTTTTTAGTTTGTGACTTAGCGTGCGGTTTGAAAGGAGAACTTTGACCTAAGCGGTAAATGCTTCAAATCAATGGCCATAAATGCTTCAAATTATAATCGTGATATCTAATGATCTTGATGGAGTTAGGGGCTGAAATTTTGTGGGCATGATCATCATTTTATGCTCTATAATCTAGGGCGGATTTAGATTCACAGACAAAAGGTGAGGGTTCTTATTGTTTTCATTGTATGCTTCTAACATTGGCTTGTCAGAAGGAAAAAAGGCAACAATTGATCACTATTCATGTGTGGAACTCGATTCTCAGTGAGTTTCTTCTCTTTTTTATTGATTCCTCATGTTGGATGCAAGATGTCAAGTCCGGGCAAACTATACAGGCTCTCTAATGTATGTTTTGATAAGGGAGTATCACTAGATTAGGTTTTCATCACGAATCATCATATTAGAACCATTTCCATCATCTTTTCTATTTTTCCCATATTTTTAGAAATATTTTTCACATTTTCAAACCCTAAAATCACTTTTTCCACCTTTGATCAAGGGTTTTCAACTTTCACAAAGAGCTTGGAAGCCCTTGATTGGTTCATCTCATTTCCACACCCATTTTCTTCCTTTCATCGTTCATCTCTGCTTTCTAAATAAAAAAGCCCATAAGTATCTCTTGATTTCAATCTCATAACCTTCCTCATGGATTCGACCTCAACTTTCCACCATTTTATTTTAAAAATCAGATTAGAAGAGTTGAGTATATTTTCTTTGAAACATAAATTTGTGAATCGACCTACCATCATCCACATCAGTCAGCTCTATCTTCATGATTTGTAAGGATCTCCCAATCCCATTGATTATCTTCATTAAAAATCACATCTCTAGTTGCACGGACTCTTCCGGTCAGATAGTCATAGAATCGATAGCCTTTACTACCATTCACATAGCTAAGAAAAATCATAGGCTAGCTGCAATTGTCCAACTTCTTTCATCTTTACCCAAGATCATCACAGACATAAGTGCTTATCATGGATCGGATAGTCATGGATCAGAGATCCAAACACTCCCAAATTTTCCTTTTTGGCTTCATTCCTATCCAAATTTCATAGGAACTCATTCCCTTTAGGCATCTAGAGGCAGCATAATTCAAAATGCAAACATAAGTGCTTATCATGTCACCCCAAAGCTCATGAGATAGACTATTTTTCATCAACATACTTCTAACTATGCCCATTATAGTCATGCTTCTTCTTTCAACGAAACCATTCTTCTAGGGAGAGTATGGAGATGAGAGTTGATGCTCTTTTCCATTTCTCAATACAATATGAAGAGAATTTCAAGAATTTGAATTCTCCCCGTTGATAAGCTTTAAAGCAACCAATTTTCACACCCTTCTTTTCTTTAACTATAGTCTTGAATTTGATGAAGGCTTGAAGGGCATCACACTTTTCTGTACAACTGAAACCCACATTAGTTAAGAATAATCATAAAAAAAGAATAGGAGATGCTTGTTTACCCCCAAATGTGCCACATGATAGTGGCCCATGTATATCATCATGGATGAGCTCCAAGGGTCGACTAGTCGTAAATTTTCTGCAGAATGAAATGGACATCTATGTTACTTTCTAGCATTACAATCTCTATAGAGATTGTTAGTGATTTTAAACCATGGAAATCCTTTACTATCTCTTGAGATGACAGCTTCTTGATGGATTGGAAATTTAAATGTCCATATTTCATCCTGAATACTTCACGATATGATTTAGCCTCAATAAGTAGAGATACTGATAACATGCATTTATAACTTAAATTCTTATCTTATTTAACTCATATTCATGCTTATTTTATGTAATTATGATGCATGTTATCTTAATTTTATGAATTTTCTCCATTGATATGGCATTCTACTAAAGTCCATGTTTATGCATTATTTAGGGTTAATTATGTGCTTTATGAATGTTTAATCTTTTACAAGGTTAAATAAATCAAAATTAATTACCTTACTTTGACTTTAGTAGATGATTTAAAATATTAATTATATTTAAAGAATGATTGGATGATTAAAAGATCAAATATTAATGAATGCCTTGGTGTTATTTTTACTTCATCTTATATTCTTCTTTGAAATCATATTTTAAATGGAATGATATTAAAAATGAAGAAATTTGTGATCCAATGGAGAAAATTTGAGATTAAAAGGAGTTGTATTTCTTAAGTTATGAATTTCTGAAGTTTTTAGACTTTTTCTAATTTTAATTTGATTTTTATTGATTTTATTAGTTTTATTTCTTAATTAAAATCACGAAAATGGGGTATTATTTCCATAGGACCGCGGGGCTGACGTGGCACACATCACAGACGTGGCGCGCGGGACTCGTGCGGATGCGACGCGCTATGCAAGGCCACGTGGCAGAGCCTCACGTGGCCCACGCGGAACTCAGGTGGCGCGAGGTGGTGCGGACGCGTGGCAGGGGCCACGCGAGTCCACGCAGATGCCCAAGGGGGTGCCACGTGGCGAGAGGGGGCTGGCAGTTGGAGGGCCCATGGGTTAGTGGGCCTTGGTATTAGGATTGGGGCGGTAACAAAATAGCGTTAAACTGCCCGTCTTTTATACTTACCCTTTCCCATTTTTTCTTCCACGTGGGACTATGTTCCCGCATAATTTAAGCATTGCAGGTGATGTGGCAGCGCAGTGGGCATCGAATGGGATCACGATACATCCATCACGTGGACACGGAGTCCACCGGATTGTTGATCAAGACACGTGCGTCAAAGGACGTTTAAGTGAGTTTGATCAGCATCTTACCTTACGACACGTGGCATCACGAGGAGCTCCAGATCTTCATCAGATCAAGTGCACAAAATGAAGCCGTTGATCGCGTTAATGAAGATCAGATGGCTTTGATTTAATCACGATCGTGGCGCGTCATGGAGAGACACGTGGACGCATCGGACTCACCTTGAAGATTGATGGTGATCAGACGGCGGAAACCCACTGATCGTGAGATCCTGGCTCACAATCGTCACACGATCGTGGCTTACGATCACCGCACGATCGTGGCTCATGATGGCTGCGCGATTGATGGCTCATGATCATCGTGCAATCGTGGCCATCAATCGACCGTTCACCGGATCAAATGGCCCGCATTTCTCGCGGGCATTCCTCTTTAAATATCGATGTTCTTCCCATTGAACCTTAACTTTTGATTGGTTCGTGAAGCAATTAAGTGAATTTGAAGGAAGATCTTGAGTTCATCAGGATTCCCCTACATTTAGAGTAAATCGCGATCCGATTGGAGCAGGATTCTTTGCGATTAATCGATGGATTGGATCGAATTTTCCCCTTGGAACGCCGAACCTCGATGAGGAAGAAACCGCGCCACCTCACTTCAATCCGTATGAATTGAAGCCCCATCTCCACAGCAATTGGGTTAGCAGTGAGATTCGATCCTTCATCCAACGGTAATTGGAGTTTTTATAAGATTTAGGATGTTAATTTTGTTTTTAATGCCATTTTTGTTCTTCATTTTCACCCAATTTTTACTCAAATTTTTGCTGATTTTGAAAATAGGATATCTCTTTGATCTTGACTTTGAATCACTTGATTCCACTTTCATTGGATTCCTTATTTCGTCAGCTTTCTGTGGATATAAAACTCGTAAAATTCCATGATCATTTGGTCCCTAAATTTAACGTTTGACCAACCACTGTTCATTTTCAATCCAAATTTGGGCGCTAATTTGCGGGATCAATTACTCTTAAAATATAAATTGGAATTTGATGATTTTGGTCTCTTTGAAATCCTCTAGTTCTTAAAGATATATAAATTGCAAGATTTGGATATCATTTGATAAGTCAATTTGAAGATTTTCTCTGAAGTGTTCATTTTGGGATTTTTTTGATCTTTCATTTTCAATAATTCATAATAAATCTATTTATTATCAAAAAATCACAAATTTATATCAATAAATTCCATTTTTCTCTATAAATTCTGAATATACAATTTTTCTAATCTTCTGACCTCTTTTGATTTTTTGATTTTTCATAAAGTCGACTGTTGGTCAAAGTCAACGCGTTGCCTTTGACTTTGCCTTTTCTCTATCAAATCAGAGGTCTAAAATCTTAAAATATCCTATCTAATATATTTATATCATTTCTGTTCATAAAATCTCATTTCCACTTCTTAAACTCTTTAATTAAACCTTTGTTTGACTAAGTCAACTCTACAATAAAAGTCAACCTTGTTTTCTGTGGATCGACCCGATACTTACACTTTACTTGATTTTATATCTTTGTCATTGTGAGTTTGGAATTATAAATTTTGTTTGACCAACATTTGTGTGTTTTAACGACCGCATAAAACGCTCCAGTCAGATACCCTTTGGTGTCTTTCACCATCACTAGAAGTCGGCCCAGATTGCTCATAGAAGAAAACAAAACCCCGATCCAAATTTGCTTTGCAACCTTGATTGTCCAGCTGCTCGAGGCTCAAAAGGCTAGACTAAAGTTTTGGACTATAGTGGACATCTCGGTGCTTCATTTGTTCTCCATCTTGACGCCTCAACATAATGCTTCCTTTTTCTGTAGACCTTGATCATCGAACAATCTTCAAATCTAATTGCGTCAGCCATATACTCATCTAGGTCGTGAAGCAAACTTTGGTCATTGGTGATATGGTTGCTTGCTCTGATGTCTAAAGTACCACATCCCATCTTCCTATCGTTGCTCCTTGATGCCTTGGAGCAAGACATTGGTGGGATCTTCAGCAAACGCTATTAGTGATGACGGTTCCTTACCTTCAACATTATCAATGTGGGCCTTCTCCTTTTATATGCAACATTCATAGGTGAAGTGTCCAAGGTTGTCACCACTATATACCGTACCTTGGAATTATCATGAGGCTTCCCCTCCTCATCTTTCATAGCTCCTCTTATCCACATCCTATTCTTGTACCTCTGCCACGACCTCGTCCACAATCCTATCTTTTCCCTCGAGAGCTTTCACCTTCATATTTCTGGAACTTCCGTGTTGCCTTGATCAGAAGAACTTGCTCATCCCTTTTGGTGCAGCGCTCCTTTATCTTGTCCTCATGAATCTTGAGGGATCAAAGGGCTCCATCCACCGTCATGGTGTCAATGTCAGTGAACTCCTTGATGGACATCGTGAAAACGTCAAACTTGGCCTATGTAGTGCAAAGGAACTTGGCGATGATTAACCTTCTTCAATAACTTCTCCAAGATTTCCCAACTCGGCAACAACTTCATAAAGCTTCCCTGAAAAAATAAGTCACTATTTCATCTTCACCCATTACGAGTGCTTCCAAATCCATCGTAAGAGCCTGAATATATGCTTTTATAACGCAATCGGATGCCAAAATTCTTCTTGCGCAATAGCTCCCATGTCTCCTTGGCATTTTTCCTGCTATTTAGTTTCTTAGTTATTGAAGCATTTTGACAAACACCTTCCACGGCCAGTTCAGCAGGATGAGCAATTCAAGAGCCCCAACAGTCGCTCGAGTCAGCAGTAACTGCTGCCACGTCCAACCAATCGGAAGGCACTTAATTCCTACTAACTCAGACGAGTAACAGATGCCAAAATAAGCTCGCCAACTTTTCGACGGAAATACCAAGTGGACTTCTAAAAACTCCGATTGCAACGACACTCAACAACTCCTATAAGTATGTATCAATAGCTCATTATAAAGTATCAAACATTTTCTTGCCTTTCTCAATTGTGTGTTCAAGCTCTCCTCCTTCTTTCCTATCTTCTTCTTCTATACTCTATTTCTTCTGTTTCTACATGGTACCAGTGTAGTGAAGCTCTACGGCATCAAAAACTTTGATTCATGGAGCAATCAAGCAATACTAGTCTCGTCACCACGCAAGACATTACAACCGTTGTGACTGCCATCATCAATCCGACTTGTTTGACTCTGCCTCTAAAATTTATGAAGGAAAATTTTCTGTTGTGGAAAAAAATTGTTGCATGTTCTTGCGTCCTATGATCTTATGGATCTACTAGATCAAGATCCACCATATTTATCTTATATAGAGAAAGATGGCACAGTTTGTCCAAATCTAGTTTATTAAACATGGTTCAAGAATGATAAAGTAGTACTCTCCATTATCACATCATCTCTATCCGAAAGTTGTTTACCTATATTAGTTGCAAAGTCAATGGCAAAATAAGCATGGATGGCTATAAATATAAATTTTGCATCAAAGTCAAGATCAAAGGTGATGGAACTTCAAAAAAAAATTCATAATATTAGAAAAGGATCTCTGTCAGGTGAAGTCTATGTTCAAGCCATATGAACCATAGGAGAAGAGCTTGAGACGTGGAAACCCAATGCTAGAAAATGACCTAACCTTAGCACTTCTCATAGGACTAGGATCACAATACGATGCCTTCTATGCTAGCACTAGTCAACTTCTGGAGAATGTGACCTTTGATGATGTTGCAGCCAATCTAAACACTTTTGATATGCACTTGTCTCGACAACTAATTGAACAAGTACCATCAAAATTTCTACCTACTGCCAATTATACTCATTCACACCCACATGATCAAAGAACATGAAAAAGGAAAAAGAAGAAATGGTCGTGGCAGAGGTCAAAAAACGGCACCACGTTGTCAAATATGTTTCAAACAAGGACATAGAGTGATCAACTGCTATGAACGGTTCAACAGAAATATTCAACAACCCAATTAAAAGGAATTTGTCAACACTCATAATCAAGGACTATCAAGTCAACAACCTCAAGTCAATTTGACAAATACAAGCAATACTACTGGACAACAAAACACTGGGTGTTTAGATAGCGATTCAACTCATCATGTTACAAATGAAATCACCAAAATTTAGCAGTCAACAGTCTACATAGGTCCAGACCAGCTTTACGTAGGTAATGGTCAGGGTTTGTCCATCTCATCCATTGGCTCGTCACAATTATTTTCAAAATCAAAACAACTACTCCGAAATAGTATATTACATGTTCCACAGATTACTAAAAATCTATTATCCATTCATAAATTCACCATTGACAACAATGTATTTGTGGAATTTCACCCATTTGTTTGCCTTGTGAAGGTCATCCAGACGGGACAAATGTTAGTGCGAGGGGAGCATGAGGATGGTCTTTCTCTTTTGAATTTCCTACAATCTTTTTCTTCTTTTTTTGGTCAAAAGGTTTCACCTGACATTTGGCACAATAGATTGGGACATCTACATTTCCGTGTTTTTCAAAGAATTTTGAAAGATTTTGAGCTTCCAATAGCCCATAAAATCTATCACTCTTATCGTGATGCATGTTGTTCGTCTAAAGCTCATAAATTATCTTTTAATATATCTTTAAAGAAAACCACTAAACCTTTGGAATTGGTTCATTTTGACTTGTGGGGACCAGCCCCCTCTACATCACACTTTGGAAATTGGTATTATGTTATTTTTGTTGAAGACTTTTTTAATTATACCTTGCTTTTTGGACCTGGAAGATAGCTTATTTAGTGCATAAATACCTGAATGTCTTTTAAAAACTGTAATTAGGTGTTTCTTTGAATTGTACTTCATATACCTTTTTTAATTATACCTTGCTTTTTCCTAATCTTCGATCTTATGAACTAAATAAGCTATCTTCCAGGTCCAAAAAATGCCATTTTTGGGCTACCAGTCCAATGCATCTTGGCTACCGATGTTTCTCTCTCTTAAGAAATAAAATGTTCATTTCTTGTGATGTTATCTTTCATGAAAATATTTTTCTATATCATGATTTTATCAACATTCAAACGACATTCTATGACAATTATTTGGGTATTCTGGGACAAGATCCTATTATTATCACTTCACTTCACTTCAAAGCCTAAGAGCACCTCTACCTTATGAGTCAACGTCTTCCTCAACACCCAATTCAACTTCATCTCAACTTGCAGAATTTACCGACACCCTGCTCACACCCACTGCAGCTACTAATTCACCAACCACAGCCTCCACCACCAAAATCTCTACACTCTCTCCTAACTCACCCTCTACTTTGATGGATATTATGTGGCCTATAAGCCAATCACACTTTCATGTATCTTTTTATGTTCATTGAAATGAAATTTATTCATTGTCATTCTTGTGTGATGTTTGCAATGAATAAATTTCATTGTCATTCAGCTCTTTAGTGATGCAGACTTGGCTAGTTCTCCTAACGACCAACCCTCTATTGGAGATAATCATATACCTTGGTAAAAAATCTCTCTTCGTGGAACACTCACAAACAACGAATAGTTGCAAGATGAAGTAATGAAGCGGAATATAAAGCAGTCACAGATGCCACCTCATAGTTTATTTGGATCCGCTCTTTATTTCATGAACTTTGTCTTGCCATCTCTGCCACTCCTATTTTATGGTGCGATAATCTTGGAGCAACTTACTTAGCTACCAATCCCACTTTCCAAGCAAGAACACAACACGTGGAAATAGATTATCATTTCGTTCGTGAACAACTTAAATCACAATATCACCTGATTGGTCACCTCTCTATGAAGGATCAGACAACCGACATCTTGACCAAGGCCCTTCCCAAACAATGGTATCTTATTCTCAAGTCCAATGGTATCTTCTCCCGCGTTTAGACTTGCGAGAGGATATTGAATCATTTCGACAAACACCTTCCGCGGCTGGTTCAACAAGACGACCAATTCAAGAGCCCCAACAGTTGTCTGAGTCAGCAGTAACTGCCGTCACGTCCAACAAATCAGAAGCCACTTAATTCCTGCTGACTCGGATGAGTAACTGACGTCGAAATACGCTCGCGAGCTGTTCGACGGAAATACCTACTGGACTTCTAAAAACTCCGATTGCAACGGCACTCAAAAACTCCTATAAATATGTATCAATAGCTCATTATAAAGTATCGAACATTTTCTTGCCTTTCTCAATTGTGTGTTCAAGCTCTCCTCCTTCTTTCCTATCTTCTTCTTCTACCCTCTGTTTCTTCTGTTTCTTCTACATTAGTGATCCCTTCAGAGATTCCTCCAAGCATAGTTGGCATCGCTTGTCGATATTTCTTCCTCGACACCATCCCGAAGACTAATACCACTTGTGCCCTGAGAAGAACCTCCATCCTCGGGGCCCAATAAGAGTAATTAGTCAACGACAGGGTAGGTAAACTATTACGACTTGTTGAGATGTGACGTTCCCTTCCACAGATGACCCCCGTCACCGGCCAGAGATGCAGCCTGATTCTTCCTCGGCGGTATAGCTTCTTCTCCTCTCTCTTCTTGGATCAGAACCTGGCTTTGATACCACTTTTTGAGATTCACTCCTCCGTTGTCCCCTAAGAGCAGCCTTACGATGTCGTCTCCACCAAGAATGCCAAGCACAGGATGTAGGGGAGAGAGAGAGAGAAAAAAAACTCAAGATTGCATTCCTAAATTCCCACTAGGGATTTCAGGGCCAAGCGAAAGACAGACACGTGATGGGCTCTCCACCTCTCGTTCAAAAACAAGAAAAAGACTTTTTCAAACTTCCCTTAAATCGGAAGGGAGACCGACGTTGCCTGTTCCCTGAAAAAGTGGATTTAACTCAGGATCTCCAAAACCCAACTGGACACCGAAAAACCGACCGAACCGACACCGGCGGTGGCCAAAAACTAGTCAAACCGAAGGTTTCTGTTCGGTTTCGGTTTTCGCTTCCGGTGAAACGGAAAAATTTCTGTTTCAGTTTTGGGAGGGAGATCTGCATGGCTGAGGATAGAGAAAATAAGAGGTTACGTAGGTAACACAGCGGGGGGAGAAAAAAATTTGTCCTTCTTCCTCACCGCGAAGGAGGGCGGCGGGCGGGCGGGAGAGAGGGAGGGAGGGAGGGCGGGCAGTCGGGAGAGAGAGAGAGGGAGAGCGGGAGAGAGGGAAGGATAGATGGAGGGCGGGAGAGAGGGAGGAGGGTAGGAGAGAGAGAGAGGGAGGGCGGGAGAAAGGGATGGAGGGAGGGACGGTGGGAAAGCGAGAGAGGGAGAGAAGGAGGGCGGGGGAGGGAGGAAGGGCGGGAGAGAGAGAGAGGGAGCGAGGGGAGGGAGGGCGGGAAAGAGAGAGAGTGAGGGAGGGATGGCGGGAGAGAGAGAGATAGGGGGGAAGGACGGGAGAGAGAAGAGTGAGGGAGGGCGGGAGAGAGGGAGGGAGGGCGGGAGAGAGAGTGAGAGAGAGGGAGGGAGGGCGGGAGAGAGAGAGTGAGGGAGGGCGGGATGGCGGGATGGCGGGAGAGAGAGAGGGAGGGAGGCGGGAGGGAGAGAGAGCGAGGGAGGGAGGGCGGGAAAGAGAGAGAGCGAGGGAGGGATGGCGGGAGAGAGAGAGATAGGGGGGAAGGACGGGAGAGAGAGAGTGAGGGAGGGCGGGAGAGAGAGAGAGAGGGAGGGCGGGAGAGAGGGAAGGAGGGATGAAGGGCGGGAGGGAGGGAGGGATGGAGGGCGGGAGAGAGAGTGAGAGGGAGGGAGGGAGGGCGGGAGAGAGGGAGGGAGGCGGGAGGGAGAGAGAGCGAGGGAGGGAGGGGCGGGGAAAGAGAGAGAGCGAGGGAGGGATGGCGGGAGAGAGAGATAGGGGGAAGGACGGGAGAGAGAGAGTGAGGGAGGGCGGGAGAGAGGGAAGGAGGGAGGGAGGGAGGGAGGGCGGGAGAGAGAGTGAGAGGGAGGGAGGGAGGGCGGGAGAGAGAGTGAGAGGGAGGGAGGGAGGGCGGGAGAGAGGGAGGGAGGGCGGGAGAGAGAGTGAGAGAGGGAGGGAGAGAGGGAGGGCGGGAGAGAGAGAGAGTGAGGGAGGGCGGGAGGGAGAGAGGGAGGGAGAGTGAGAGAGGGAGAGAGAGAGAGAGAGAGAGAGAGAGAGAGAGAGCGAGAGTGAGGGAGGGCGGGTGATGCAGGACGGGGTGTGAAAAAACCCTCGTACCTGATCAATGAAAGGCGACGACCAGTGGAAGGGCCGTCGGCCGAATCCAATTAGGGTGGTGAAACCTAAGACTCTAACTTGACCACCTAACTTAAGTACAGGCAAGCGTGCCAATCTGCAAAGCCAATACCGGGTGACCCGAGAAGACTCGCGATGATGGATAGGGTAAGACCCTCTCGATCCACGTCCGGAGGAGCGGAGTCGCTCGTCGTGGAGTGGCCGTCGGCTGCAGCTCACGCTCAGTGTTAGACTTGACGCTCACGTCAGAAGTCTCGATCCTATTAATTACTCTACCCTACCGATGTTCGTCCGACGGCGGTGGAAACAAGCCGAGGAAAACCTTCGAAAGATAATTAAACTAAATAGGGAAGGGTACGGAGCTAACCTTCGGGGCTGCGTAGCCCGACGGGTCGTGACGGGCGGAGAGTCGACGCGGGCAGAGGCGTACGATGAAGAGAGACGCGTAGGATCTGAGCTCGGACCCCTCCGGTAGTTGCGTGTTATCGTCGCGGGCTGGCGTAAGAGTGTCGAGGGACACGGAGGGCGCTCGCGAGGCTGTAGCAGTGACGCGCGGGTAGGAGTGGCGTTGACGTGCGGACGTGGGCAGACGAGGTTGATCTCGGGAGTCCGGCCCGTTGACAAGGGACCACGGACGGGCGCAGAGCGCTGTGCGAACTTCCGGAGTCCCGCGGGAAGGGAAGGTCGTCTCCCGACTTCCGTTTGGATGGGTCAAAAAGGGAGGGCGAACAGGTCCGGGACGTACCCGGTGGGCGGAGGGAGTTCCTGCAGCAAACGAATTCAGGTGCAAGTGCCGCGGCGGTGGTAGTAGACGAACCGCGGCGGGGTGGCCGCCGAGTCGCGAGGCAAGGGGAGGACAGGTCACGAGATGGGAGGTTGGCGAGTCACGGGTGGAAGTGGGTGACAGGCGGCCAGGAGGAGAGCGTGTCACGGGAATACGGGAGGCGATGCGCAGGCCGAGGGTGGGCGAGTAGCGGGTGGTGAGGAAGTCGGGTGGCGGGAGAGGTGGAGGTTGTGGGCCAGCGAGGACGGGGCGGTGCAAGTGAGGTGGCGGAGGACGCGTAGCGAAAGTGGAGGGGGAATACGCGGAAGTGGAGGAAGGACAGTCGGCCGTCCTTCCGCAACGCACGTGGTGTGCCAGTGCGGCGAGGTCAGGTCGCTCTCCCGTGAAGCATGCAGGCAGAAAACGGGCGACGACAGGTGGGAGCCTGCGGATCTGCGTTGGCAGGCAGGGAGCCGTTTTTGCGTGCCTCGTGGTGTGCAGAGGCGGTGACGGGCAGGAACCTCTCTCTCCTTCTTCTCTCGACGCTTGCTAGAAGGAAGCGCGACGTGTACGAAAGCGGGGCCTGCGATTCCGCGGTGGCGGGCGAGATGCAGCGTCAGCGGGTCTTGAGGTGTACCGAGGCGGCGAAGCACCTAGGGGAGAGGATGAACTGGCGCGCGGGACTTCTTCTCCCGATGCGCCTTCAGGTGGACGAACTGGGTGAGTGTAGCGCCCGGACTACTTCCGGATGTCGGCGAGGCGCGGCGTTCGCGGGCGTCACCACGCGCGGAAGAAAATTATCCTCCCGCGGTCTGGGAGGGCGACGGAAGTAGGATACCGAGAAGAGAAAGAGAACCGGGGGGGTTGGGCAAATCGCGTGTGGCGATTTGGCGGCGTTGCAGGGGCGGATCTTGCTGGTCGACGCGGGGAGAGAGAGGAAACGGGCCTCCCCCTTTTATCTCCGTCTTGATCTCTCTTCGACCAACAGCTTCGTCCAGAGGAAACGGCCGCACGATGGTCTTCCCAGGTACGTCTCCTTTGAGCCCTCTCCCTCACGAATTCCCTTACGCGAGAGGATAATCGCCTTAAGTGGCTTCCGCGCTATCGCCTGGCGTCAACAGGCCAGCCACGACGAGTTCGCCACACACGTAATTGCGAGCGAAGCGTCCCGGTGTCGTGGACGATACCTAGTATCGCAGCGGACCTTCGTAGCGGGGGTGGGGGGTGGTAAGGGTAGAGGAAGGTAGGGAGGGACGGGGGAGGTCGATAGAATGGGAGAAATCAAAGAGAAAACCGCTACGGCGTGGTGGACGTCGGGCTCTTCTTCCACGCTGCCGGGCGGGGAACGGGTCGTGGCGCTTGGACGGACGACGACCTCTCCTCTTCTCTCTTATTCCTCTGCTTTCTTCCTCTTCTCCTCGTGCACGCAGGCGACGGGAGGGGAAGTCCTCTCCTTCTCCTCGTCTCACCGTCTCCCTCCACTCCTCTCCCTTCCCACCTCGAACAAGACTAAAAAACTACAGTTCTTCTCGAATTCTCAAAACGGCGATTACAAACTTCTCTAGGTTTTGGGGCGGTTCTCGCTCCCTTAAATAGGACCCGTAATGGGCCTAAGGGAGTGGAAGCCCACTTGAGGCCCAAACCAAAAGAAAGCTCTAAATGAGACCAACACATACACATGGACTTAGGGGTCATTTGGGCCCAAAAGAAAAGGCCCAATGAACCCTAAGAGGTGAAATAAAAGAAAAGATAGAGAGATAAGATAATTGGGCCCGCTAAACACAAAAGGGCCCGAAATTTCAGAAAGGAAATACGAAAATAAAATAACGGTAAGATATGTTGAACTCGGGTCGTCGATGTCTCCCGCGATGGTGGCGACGGGTCCCGCTCGCCATCAGCGGGAGAGAGGGAGGGAGGGCGGAAGAGAGAGAGAGGGAGGGAGGGAGTGAGAGAGAGAGGGAGGGAGGGAGGGCGGGAGAGAGAGGGAGTGAGAGAGGGAGGAAGAGTGAGAGAGGGGGAGAGAGAGAGAGAGAGAGAGAGAGGGAGGGGGAGGGAGTGAGAGAGGGAGGGAGAGTGAGAGAGGGAGAGAGAGAGAGAGAGTGAGAGAGAGCAGAGAGTGAGAGAGAGCAGAGAGATAAAGATAGAGAGAGATGATTTTGTAATTTAAACTTTTGAGAGATGATTATCTAAAACTATATTATTTATATTATTTCTTTAAATATATTTAAAAGTTAAAATTTATCTATTTAGGACCTTTATCTTAAAGTCTTGATGTATTATATATTTGTTGTTGAGAAGTGTTAATATATTATCATTCATTTGTGAAACATATATTTATATATTTACGATTTATGGAGTCATAAAAACCTTATATATTTTATTTTCAGTTCAAATGTCAAATCATAGAAAGTATAGGTTTAAACAAACCGACACCGAAAAATACTGTCACCGATACCGACTCGAAGTTAGGTATAGGTTTAGGCTCTCACAAAAAACCGGTACGGACACCGGAACCGGAGAACTCTAGATTTAACTATGACGAAAGCAAGATTACTGCCAACTCTTTCTTTATATCTTTAGGCTATATGAAAAGTCTTAATTTTTGAATTAGCAATTAGAGTTTGATTCCCGTCTAACATGCATAAATAAAAAGTATTAAACTATTTATTGAAACGGTGACCCGAGCCTTAAAATATGTGCCCGAGCCTTAAAATATGCCTTAAAATATGTCAGGATAGACGACTTTCTAGGACGCGCACTTCTTTTCCTTTTAAAAACCATTAATCAGGATGAATTTCCAAGAACCTTCGCAAACGCGTCTTCTTTCAATTTCGCAAACGCGTATTGTTGGTTTTCTCTCTCGGCTCTTGGGTCAGAACCGACCTCGGGCGGTTCAGTGACTCAAGATTTTCGAAACGATGAGCGCCCGAAAATTTCTAAAAGTCGACCCTTCGGAAATCCGATTCCCCTGTAAGCAACACTCCGCGATTATCCTCTGACCCGCATCTTTTGTCCATTACCAGTGTCGAAAATTTAATACCTCGTTTGCATTTGGGCTTACCGTGAGAAGTCGAACTGAAGAAGCAGATCTCAAGCTGCCTCCGGTTCTCCAACAAGACGGGCAAAAATGTTGCATTCAAGGTGACCGCCGAATTCACTACCGAAATACTTTAAGACGAACTCGTGCTTGATAAATTTAGGAACGGCGATCTGAAAATGATCATCACGATCGATCCTTGGTCGCTCGATCCATCAAACAAGAATGATCATCATTTTATCGATGGGTATCGATCACTACTTCCTCGATCGATTAACCAAGGGTGTGATCACATCGAGGGGATTGGTGCCCGTCGGATCAGCTGTCAGATCATTGATCAATTGAATGGTATTGATGTGATCAGTGATCATCACCACTAGAAAATCTGCACGCAAATTTTCAAGTGCCGTTTTTGTTGTTTTCTCCTTGTAAGCCTATAAATAGGCACCCGTAGCGTGTCCTAACATCATCTGAGCATTCCTTTCTTCCTCCAGAGGATTATAAGTGAGTTTTTTAAAAGTTTTTGTGCATTTCTTTTATTTTTTTTCTCATTATTCTTCTTCTTTGAGCGTGTGTGTGCATTTGGGGAGTGTGCTTATCACCTTTTGGAGTGCCCCTTGAGGTGATCAGCTACCAACAAGGTGTGATCGCATTAAGGGGATTGATGCTCATCAAATCCGAGCAGCTGTTGGATCGTCGATCAATTGAATGTTATGGATGTGATCATAGATCAGTGATTGTCACCACTTGAGTATTTGGAAAAAGTTTAAAATCAGTATAAAAGGGATTAACTTCAAAAACTTAATCATCGATCAGATGGTTACTTTCAGGGACTAAGCTAATCGAGTACAGAATCGATCACTCTCTTGATTGACTGAAAGCCAACTTAACGTGATCACCGTTCTGTAGTGATCATTCTACTTCTCTCATTTCTTTCAGATAAAGACTACGAATCCGAGAAAATTATGCCGTTCGACCAAACGTTGGGATCGTGGGGCCTCGATCAAGTTGCTACATAATCGGTACTGCTTGAGCTGAGGGTCAGCGATCTAAGATATATATTTTTCTCGCATTAAAATTCTCCTTGTTTGTAGTGACCATGGAGGCTCAGGAAGAAGCACCGATCGACATGAAGTGCATGGAGAAATTCCTCGTCCAGAGCGTCATCATTGAGTCAGGCAAAGCCGTCACGTCAGATCTGGTAGTCTCCGCCCCAATTTTCACGTTCAACGTAATTCAAGGAAAATTTAAAGTGCTTGAAGTGCAAGTATGTGCAGTTCTCTAAGGAGTCAAGCAATCGAGTGGAGGAGTTGCAGTTGAAGGTGATCTATGTGTCACTGCAAGATCAGCCACCTTCCATCCGATTGGGCGCGGAGAAGACGTCATTGCTTGAAAGTGGAGACGAGGTGCTGGTTGAAAGAGGAGATGAGAGTAGACATGGTTGTTTTGTTCTGTTCTTTTA
>CM044108.1:9990089-10040130 GCA_024174645.1 Lemna minuta
TGGTAGATGGGATGTGGGAGGCGAGATTTTCAAGTGGGAATTCGCAGAGCGCCAGAATGGGGATGAGGTGGACCGTTGGAAGGGGAAGGTTGGGCGTTGATAACATACAATCTTAACATGCAAAAATATGATTATTAATGCAAATTAAGGCATAAAACAATCCACTTTTATGCATGTTATCATACTTTGAGTGTATTTCAATCATTTCATATAATTTTAAGTGATAATCTAAAAATTTACTATTTTAAGGATAATTATGCATTTTTAAGAATAGATTTTAGATTATATTATTCTCATCTAAATTTGAGATTATAATTAGGTTTTAATGTTAAATAATATGAGAAAATATTTATCTACACTCACTTATTTTTCTAAGTTTTGTTTTTCAAGAAGAAGTGAGTGTATTTTTGAAATGAAAATTAATTCTCTTATGATTTAAATATTTTGACTTCTTAAAATGATAGATAATTAAATTTCTGATCCAATGAAAAAAATCTGAATTAATTTGGAGTAGTATTTTGAAAGTTATGAATTTTCTAATGTTTAGGGATTTTTTCTGAAGATTTTCCGGAAATAAATATCATTTTTTCTAATTTAAAATTGATTTTTTGATTTATTATTAGCGCGTAGGTGACGTGGCGCAATGTGGAGCGTCGGATCAATCGCGATTGATGATGTTGCAGCACGTGGAGCGTCCGATCGAGTGTTAAATTAAAACTGTCGATCGTCACTTAAGTGAAGGGGTAAACGATGCTTTTTGATTGGAGGATTCATATTTCAAAATGTTTAAATCTCAGCCATTCATCAAAGGAGTTATAACGGCTGAGATTAAACGCATCCAATGGACTTTTGTGGACACGTGGAGACATTGCAGACATTCAAAGAAGATCAAACGGCAGGCGTTCAAAGAAGATCGAACGGCAGGCGTTACGCGATGATTCAACTTCACGTGATCACGTGACTTCATCTTGGCGCTCCATCTGCGATCCAATGGTAAGGGCTTAAGCGTAACGATTTGCACTCATGCATTTAATTTGAACCATTGATTGAAGATTAAGCGCTCCATCCGACGGTTATGCCCAAATTGCCTATAGATTGAGATGTTCTTCGACATTTTCATGTATTCTTGGATGATTTCGATCAATCAAACCATCTATAAAACTCCATCCTTGAATCTCTTGCTTCTAATCACATCTAGACTCATTTCCGCGTCCACGGAGTGATTGAAAGTGAGATTTCATCGATCGATTAGGGAGAATTCGCCTCTTGAACATCGAGGATCATTTTCAAAATCGTGGAATGAAAAGCCTTGAATCTGGTGATTAATTGGATCATTTTGATCGCTATCTCGGGTTAGATTATGTGTTTTCCTGCTAATCTTTCGTCATGTATCATGAATTTATAATTTAGGATCGTTAATTTAGTTAAATTAGTCTTATAATTTTGGATTTCTCTTAAATCGCGTTTGGAAATTTTTCTCTACTTTGCTCTTTGATTTCTCTGCTAATCCTGATCCATATCGAGTAATTTTTAATTCCGTGGATTCGTCTTTGAGTTCTCTTTCCAAATCTATCATTTTCCCTAATTTCTCACCTCAATTCATTGTCCGAGTTGATCAAATTTCAAAAGATTTCGAAAAAATCCCTTACTTCTCCATGGATTCGACCCTTATTCACCACTATATTATTCAGTTCATGATTAAATCATAAAATTGTTGAGTTTGGCTGTATTTTTGACACAAAACGATGTGCAATTAAGGATCGCATCGATTCGTTCTATTAGACATGAAGACAAATTTTGGCAAAGACGGGAGGGAAATCGGTAGGTTGTGGGGAGTTGATTGGCAAGGGAGATGGGTGGAGGCGAGGGGAAGAGGTTGGGCATGATCGCGAGCTTGGGAATTCACTTGGGCGGCTGCAGGAATCGGGTGGGTGAGGGAGGGAAGCTGGCAAGGACGATGGGGAAGAAAGAGAGTGGCTGAAAGGAAAATCGGGAGGGAGATGGCAACGTCAATGGGATGAAGTTGGGGCGTCGGGAATGGGGAGTGAAGGGGTTAGATGGAAGGGGAAGTTCAGGGCATCAGGGAGGAGAGGAATTTCGTGGGGGGCAGGAAAGGGAGTTGGAGAGGGAGCGGAAGTTGCTGGAGGTGGATCGAGCATTTGAGGGAAGAGGGATGGTGTCGGGGCGAGGACGGGAGGTCAGCAATGAAGGTGGGGAAGTTCGCCGGAGTAGGGTTTGACGGGGGAAACCAGGAAGGGGGGCCAGGGAGGGAGGTGGATCGGTGGAGGAAGGTAGGCGCGGCGGTCCTGAGGCAGCGGCAATGGCGGCAGTCTAAGGCGGCGGCGGCATGGAGCAGCAGCGGTGGCGTCGGCAACGATGACGTCCTCGTGGTCGGGGCAAGGAGTGGCAGCGGTAGCAATGGCAGTGGCGGCACGGATGTGTGCGGCAGCGGTGGCAGTGGCGGCGGCGACGATGATGACGGTTGGACTCCTTCCCCGACCTTCCTTGAGCAGCCACTTGAAAGGGAGGAAATTCCTTTCTTTTCTGAAATGACGGCTAGGGTTTTTGGGGCCGGGGGGGGGTGTCCCTTCCCCTTTGATAGAGTCCAAAATGGGCCGAGAGGGGAAAGGGCCCACTTGAGGCCCATGACCCAAAGGCCTAAACATACTCATAGAAAATAAGAAGGTCCACATAGAGAGAGGGTTTCACGAGTAGGACCCAAAAAAGGAAGAGCCCACCCGGAAGCCTAAAAGGGAGAGGGAAATAAGCGAGGATCCGTTTAAACACGTGCGGGCCGAAAAGTTCACAATAAAGAAAGAAGATAAGTCCACGCGCATGAAAGGGCTCCTTTGGCGCTGTGATATCATGCCTTGGTGGCGACGGAGGTCGCACGCCACCAAATTCACTTAAGATCTGACCAGGTTCTGATGGCCTTGCACTAGTAGCATATAGCGATGTCTCTCCATGTTTGCTGACGAGACGAAACCACGAGGTCATCGATTTCACGCGGTATCGCGTCAAAAATTAATCCGAACTTACCAATTTGGGGAATTAAGAGTGAATTGAGGGGTATAATGGTAAATAAGGGTCGAATCCACAGGGAATTAAGGTATTTTCGAGATATCTTTTGGAATTTGGTCAAATTGGACGATGAATTGAGGTGAGAAATTAGGGAAAATGGTGTTTTTAGAAAGATAACTCAAAGATCTATCCGTGGAATCAAAAATCGATCGATTTGGATTAGTAATCACGGATAAATCAAAGATGGAAGTAGGATGAAATTTTCGGAATCACGAAGAACACAAATTGAAATTAAAATGAAATTAAACTTAAATTGAAATCCTAAACCTAAAATTGATGATACATGATGATAGATAAGAGGATAAACTTGTTTTCTAACCCGAGATAACGATCAAATCGATCCAATTGATTGCCGGATCGACAGCTATTCATTCCACGAATTCAATCGTGAACACCGATGTTCAAGAGACAAATTCTCCTTGCACGATCGTCGAAATCTCTCTTATAAACACTCCGTGGACACGATTTCGAGTCTAGAAGCGATTACAAGAAAGAGATTCAAGAGAGAAGAGGTTTAGATAGGTTGATTAGATCAAATCCCTCAAGAATGATTACAAAAAGACGAAGAACTCGTCTATTTGTAGGGCGAAATGGGGAAAACCGTCCGATCGGTGCGTTAAGCTCGATCAACGGTTCAGATTAAACCGCCTCAGAGTGAATCGTTACGAATATATCGCGATCGTCCGATCGCAGATGGACGCTCCAGATCAATCCTCATGTTATGCGTTATAAAACGCATCAATTTCAGCTCGTTAGATCGCGATCCGACGGTCACGATGCGTTTCGGCGCGTTAAATCATGACCGTGATAACTCCTCATTAATGCGCATGTGTTTGATTGATCTCGGGTGCACCACGCGTCCACGCGATCGACGCGTGTGATGTTGCCACGTCGCAGACGATCTAACCGTTATAACTCCCCTTAATTAGCACGTGCGTTGATCTAGGGATGGTGGACCGCGGTTCACTCGATCGGCGCGTGAGATTGACGCATCATCTCGATCTAACGATCCTCGTCGCGCCTCGTCACCTGCATTATAGAAGTCGTGTGGATTAGTCCCACACGGAAATAAAAAAGGACAATCGTCGGGTTTATAATACCCGACGATCTTAAGGGTCAATAACCCTTCCCATATAGGGAAGGCTGAAGACCCATTTTATATATATAGTAATAAAATATATAATATACGTAAATGCGCCATGTAGGCGCTGCGCGGGTCCGCGTGGCGCTGCCACGTGGCCTTGCGTGCCACGTCACATCCATGCGGGTCCCGCGCGATATATAAGCCCCTTTTTGTAATTTTTTTATTCATTTTAATCTATTTAAATCGAAATTAAATCGGAAAAAAATTTAGAAAAATCCCTAAAATTGTAACAATCATATCTTTTAAAATACAACTCCAAATTAATCCAAATTTCTTTCATTTGATCTGAAATATAATTATCTATCATTCTAAAAAGTCAAATTATTTAAATAACAAGAGATTTAATTCTTATTTTAAAAATACATTCATTTCTTTAAGATTTTAACTTTAGAAAATTAAATGAATATTTATAAAAAATGATTTCTCTTATTATTTAACTTTAAAAACACTTATAATCTCAAGTAAAGATGGGTTATAAAATCTTTAATCTTTAATTCGTCATAATTAACCCTAAATTAATGAATTTTGAGATTATAACATAAAATTGCATAGAATGATAGAAATGCACTCAAAGTATGATAACATGCACATAAATGTAATGTTTTATGCCTTAATTTGCATTAATAATCATGTTTTATCATGTTAAGATTGCATGTTATCATTTGCATTGTTCGAGTTTTGAGCACGTCGAGTTGGATTCCCCCGTGATGACAATCCAAGGTCCATTTCCATTTTGGCAAAACCCTATGACATATCCGGGGTTGAGCCAAGCAGGTAGATCTCACTACTTGAATCAGGGTTATAGTAACACTATTTATTATAACCCATCTAATGCGCAACAATGGAGTGGGCAACACACTTCATACCATCAGCCCTTTGGATCCGCTCAGCAGCCTTTGAGGAACCCGAGGCCGACACCTTTCACCTTTGATCCTCCCCGAGCAGTTACTCTGCCACCAGCATTACCACCTCCAGTACCTTCAGTTGATCCTATCATGAGTGCAATAGCACAAATGATGAGTAAACTGACCAAGGTTAGTGACCGACTTGATAGAGTCGAAGGGGTTAAGACCCAATAGTCCGATGCTTGTGCCAATAAGAGGAAGGGAAAGCGAGTAGAATTCATTGACCAATTACCTTCATGACCTCTAGCAAACCTTAGGAATCTAGCGCAAGTATCGTCGAGCCGCACCCACAATGTGAACCAAGTTCACATTGATAGTGCATCGGAGGAGGCACATGCTCTTTTGGGCCTACTAACGAATTGAGACCAAGTGGTCATTGTAAACACACAATCAAGAGTCAAAATAAAGTCCAAACTTACCAATTTCAAGATTAATTCACGAATTGAGGAGTATAATAGTAAATAAGGGTCGAATCCACAAGGAATTAGGGAAATTTTGAAGGATCTCTTCGAATTTGATCAAATCAGACGATGAATCAGTGAAAGAAATTAGGCGGTTCAATATTTTATGAAGGAGGACTCACGAATCCACAAAATTCAAAATCACTGAATTTGGATTTGATTTCACAGAGAAATCATCGAATGAACAGAGGTGATTTTTTCGAAAATAAAAATTGCAAAAATCAGAAATTAAGACTGAAATTAAATCAAATTACAATTCTAAAATTAAATTAAAAGCTATAAGAAGATAGATTAGGATAAATTATGTTCCCTAACCCACAATTGCGATCAAATTGATCCAATTAATTGCAAGAATCAAGGCTATTCATCAAAATTCAGAAAATCGCGATCGTGGAGTTTGTTAGAGCACTAGTTTTGACGCACGCATTCCATCTTGAATTGCCATCTTGTCTCATGTATGTTATTAATTTTACTTATTACTAAATTATGTATCCCTTGTTTATTTTCCACTAACCTACTAATGTGTCCATGAAGATTTATCTTTTTCAGGAATTTACTGCCTCATGCAGTCATTTTGGTGTTCTATCATGCATATGCAGTTATATAGTTTCATTCATAGATGCATAAACATATATATATATATATATATATATATATATATATATATATATATATATATATAGATATAAATATAGACTTCACAATAATGTTCTTTCATATAGATATACATACATATATGCTTAGTATTATTGTTCTTCTCTATAAATACCTATTAGGGTACTATCATATATATACATATCCCTCATCATGAATAAGATTATTTACTAGTTTATATAGATAGATATCTATGTTTGGTGTTATTTATTTAGATATCTATAAGGGTAGTAAGGTAAATTTTTTTCTTCTATATAGAAACTAGGGTTTCATTTTTCGAACACTTGGGAAGTGCGGGTGAAAAAGTGAAAAGCCTCTCGTCTTTGAAATCGCTCGGCAATCGCTCTCCAAATCGCAATCTCTCCCAAATCGCTTGCAAATCGCTCTCCCACATCGATCTCGCAAATCATTCTGTAGAAAACTCAAACGCTTCCAAAACGCTCTACGAATGCTCTGCAAACACTTTGAGAAGAGAGGGCGATTTTTTTCCCCAACCTGGTGTCGAGGATCAAGTTCTTCAAAGCATAAATCGTCTTTATCTATTCATTGAGCTTGTCTCCCAGGTTTGCGTCAATCTACTCTTCAGAAATCTAGGTCATCATCTCTCGTGTGTTCTCATGGCGGATTTCCTCACTCTGTCATCAATCATCTTTTTCCCTTTTGTGTTATGTTCTATCTCCTTCTATCTGAATCGATTATCAATCAGTCGATATTCATAAATTTAATCTTGCTAACCCTCCGTACCATCCTCAAGCATTTCTCAAATCTCTCTTGAAATCATTCTCTGTATTTCATCCACCTACCTTCTTAGATCTGTGTAACACAGTTGATATATGTTCGTCTCTCGTATTCCATTCTCTATTGTTGATAGTTTTTTTCTTGTTTAGGTGATTACATAAATTGGTTGTGATTCCTGTTGTGATTCTCACAAATCTATTGATATTAATTCTCTGTATTTCTCATATATGTTATCAGTCAACTAATTGGTTCATACCGAAGGACAGATATTTCTTTCATTGTTAGTTTTTGTTTTAAAAGAAAAAAAATTAATCAATTCACTCTCTGTTGTAATTTCTACTCTTCGAACATTCATAGTTGTCAGATTAGCAGTGACAAATACTCGGTAATCCTCATTCTCAAACTCTCACCATTTCCATTAATTTATAAAATCCTCACACATACATGATCGCAGTCATATTCTTTGATCTGCTGTATCAAACACTTGGTAAGGCTTATTCTCAAACTCTGTTATCATTTTAGGTATATTAGAACATTCATATTTAACTGATTAATGTCTTTAAAGTTCATCAATTCCTCTGTTGGTTTGTTTTAGTATTCTCATTGAAGTTATAATTTGTTTAGATTTAATATTTAGTCATATAATTCATTTAGATTTTTTTGTGTTTTCTAAATTTCATCGATAGTCATCTATCACGAATATATTGCACAGTTTTTGATACTGATTGTCTGCCAACTGTTTCAATCTGTTGTAGTTAACATTAGTATCAGTTGTAATTTTCCTTATTCAGTCTATTTAGTTAATCTACTGATTAAACTGATTGCATTAAATCTCATGGTGAACTTGGTTGTTATTTAAACCTGTTTATATAACTTGACAAGTTCAAGTAAGTACTAAATATCTTTACTCAGTCTATTTATTTGATTAATCTCTTAAGTTAATTGCATTAAATCTCATTGTGAAGTTGATTGTGATTTAATCTGTGTAAATAGATTGACAGGTTCAAGTAAGTACTACTCTACCTTGCTCAGTCTATTAATTTAACTGTTTTTAGTTCCTACTTTGTGAGTCATTTAATTTGATTTCAGTACTTACCACATCTCAGTCAGTAACACTCTTCTACTGTTAGTTAAGTAAATTACTTGATTTATTCTGAATCGTGAATATCTTAGAAGAGAGTCAACCAGAGGTCCTCTTTAGGTCAAGTCAATCCAGATCAGTCAAACCCAGAGTTCATAGAAAGTCAACTCAGGTCAGAAGTCAACCTCATACGAAAAGTCAACTTTAGACAGAAAGTCAACACTGTTGGAAAGTCAACGTTATTTAGGAAAGTCAACGTTATTTAGGAAAGTCAACTCTATCAGAAAGTCCACTTTAGATAGAAAGTCAATCGTTGATAGAAAGTCAACTCAGGTCAGAAGTCAACCTTATACAAAAAGTCGACTTTAGTAGAAAAGTCAACCCTTAGCAGTCAAAGTAAACCATCATTAATTAGAAGTCAACCCAGAGTCAATAGACGTCAAAAAGTCAACTCTACGTCAAAGTCAACCCAAAGTCAACAGAAGTTAGAAAGTCAACTCTAGGTCAAAGTCAACCCAAAGTCAACAGAAGTTAGAAAGTCAACTCTAGGTCAAAAGTCAACCTTGGTCAGAAGTCAAACCTGAATAGTTAGAGTCGATTCCAGTAAGTTAAAGTCAACTTCAATTAGTTAAGTCAACCCTATTTAGGCAAAGGTTAACCCTAGGTCAAAGTCAACCCCATAAGGTAGTGCATTGTGTGTCTCACTTATTCGTGAGTTCAGCCTCACTGATTTGCTATTGTCATCTCATATAGCTAGTTGCATTTAGATTACCATACCACTGCATTCATACATTAGGAGGACGGGAGCGTCTCAGTCGTTGAGACGAGAAGGAGTCAAGACTTCGGAGCAAGAAGACCAAGAGAAGCCAGAAGAGGCACGACATGGCGTGAAGGGACGAGCGATCGTGTGGAAATCGGCCTGAGAGAGTCAGAGCGTCCGGGAGCCGAGGAGGTCGAGGCCTAGTGGGTAGTACCGTAGGGACAGGTAAAGGTGAGTGTTAGGTTTGCCGTAGGGGGAAATCTAAAACCTTGTATTCGAACATTGTCCTTCACCCTTTGAGTGGTGAGAGGATTAGGTTTCATTTGGTGAGGAGGAGGCTCCGAGTCTATAGTACTTGGGACTGGATTAAGGGACATTAGGTCCCCCAACCAGTATAATAATATCGGGTGCATCGAGAGGACAAGAAGTGAGTGATTAACCAACGAATCTTAGTAAACAGAAAAAGTAGAGAATAATAATTAAAATTAACACATAACCTAATTCACCCCCTGATAACATGCTATTTATGCATGTAAGTACATAGATATTAATGCAAATTAATGCATTAATCATCATAAATCTATGCATGTTATCATCTTTTTAGCATATTTCTATCATTTTGTGTAAATTCATGTTATGATCTTAAAATACATCAATTTATGGATTATTATGCATAATTAAACATTTCAATCTTTAATCTTAATTATATTTATGATCATAATCATGTTTGAAGAGTGAAAATATGAGAGAAAAGACATTTACTAACATTTATGTATTTATATGAATTTATTTTATATAGTACATAAATGTATAAAATTAAAATAAATTAATTCTCTTATTATTTTTATAATTTGACTTTTTATAATGATAGATTATTCAATTCTGAATCCAACAAAACAAATTTGAACTAATTTGGAGTTATATTTTGAAAGTTATGAATTTTACAATTTTTAGGAATTTTCTGGAAATTTTCTGAATTTAATTTGATTTATTTTTAATTTTTAAATGATTTAAAATAATAAAAAAATAATAAAAAAAAATTGGTTTTAGCGCGCGGGCCCACGTGGACGCGACGTGGCACGCAAGGCCGTGTGGCTCTGCCACGTGGACACGCGCGCCTGCATGCGTGGCATGGATGACGCGTACACGCGTCAGCTTATATATTTATATTAATATAATGTTTAGGGGTCCCCCGGGTATAAGGGGACGATTTACTAATTGCTCTTATCCGCTTCACATTATATACTCGTAATGCTCCATAATCTCTTCCGTGTGGGACTAAACTTTCTGTCTTTTATTTTGATTATAGGCGACGTGGCTGTATCTCGGGCGTTAGATTTGACCAAGATCAACGCGATGACGTTGATGCGGTGGACACAAAGTCCACCGCATCAACAATCAAGCACGTGCGCAATGAGGACTTTAAGTGAATGCATCAGCGCCGTCCGATCAAAAGTATAACGGTTGAGATTATTTGACGCGATGGATCTCCGATCAAATTTCAGCCGCACGATCAACGATCCAACGGTCATCGATAGAGGTGACGATTCGATTAAAAGCACATCCAATCACGATCGTCCATCGCGATGAGTCTTAATCCGACGGCCCACAATCAAATTCATTTTTCTTTAAATACGGTTCTTCGCGACGAAGAAACCGTTCGCGATTAATCTTCAATTACTCCTTGTATACTTCTCCAAATCGCGTCCCGTTTGTTTGAAAGCATTCTTGACTCATTTCCGCTTCCAATGAATGCTTAATATCAAGATTTGATTGAAAGAGAAGGAAGAATTTACATCTTGAACTCCATCTTCGTCTTCGAAAATTCGGAATGAATAGCCTTGCATCCGGCGATCAATTGGATCATTTCGAAGGCTACTTTGGGTTAGGTTGCGTGAATTCTTCATAATCTTTCATCATTTAGTGTTAATTTTAGTTTTAGAATCGTAGATTTAGTTTAATTTAGATTTAATTTCGGTTTTCAATCGTTTTTCGAAACGAAAATTTCTTCTATCTTCAAACTTCGATTTCTCTTCGAATTCTTATCCAAATCACCTGATTTTTGATTCCGTGGATTCGATTTTGAGTTATCTTTCTTAATATACTAAAATGCCCAATTTCTAATCTCAATTCATCTTCTGATTTGACCGAATTTCAAAGATATCTCTCAAATTTCCCTAATTCTCCGTGGATTCGACCCTTAATTACCATTATACTAATTAATTACTTTGATTAATCATAAATTGGTAATATTAGGACTTTATTTTGACACTAAGTCGTGTGCATTCAACGACCATACGATTTAGTCTCGTCACCCCCTCTTAGGTTAAACCACCGCCCTATTGGGACTTTTCAGAGTTCAACCATCAATTTCTTCCTCGTCGATTGTTGAAATCTTAATCTCAAGCGCTCTGAGGATGCAGAAATGGGTCTAGAAACTATTGGGAACTAGAGATTTAAGAGATTTGGTATCCAAAGAGTTCGATTTACTCAAATGGCTATCTAATGCTTTACAATCTCGAAGAACATCTCAATTTATTGGGCGATTAGGGCGTAATCGTCCGATCGGCCTTTAATTCGTGATCAATGGCTCTCATGAAATGCATCGGATAAGAATTTTTATCGTTAAGTCGCATCCGTTGGATCGCCGATTAACCGCTGAGATGATACACGTCGTTTGCGTTATAAAAATGCATCATATAGTCGCTATCGGATCGCGATCGAATGTTTCAGATGCGTTTCCATTGGTTTAATCTCAGCCGTTATAACTCCTTTGATCAACGGTTGGGATTAAGTCATTTAGAAAAAGATTCACCGACGAATCGTGATGCGGCACGTACCCCCCCTCAGTTAAGTGAAGATCAACGGTCTTGATTCCTCGCGTGATCGGACGCTCCTTACGCTGCTACGTCACCGCCCGCTTTAACCGTTTGATCGTGATGCGATCAGACGCTCCAGATTGCGCCACGTCACCTGCGCGCTATAAATAAACTAAAAAATTGGTTTTAAAGTAGAAAAATCGATTTTTTATTCCAGAAAATCTCGAAAAGTTCATTAAAAATTCAGAAAAAAATTCAAAAATCTAGAAAAATTCCTAAAAATTAGAAAATTCATTACTTTTAAACTATAACTCCAAAGTAATCCAAATTTCTTTCATTTGATTAGAAATTTAATTATCTATCATTCTAAAATACATTAATTTCTTTAAGATTTAAAACTTTAGAAAATTAAATGAATGTTTATAAAATGATTTCTCTGATTATTTACCATTAAAAACTACTTATAATCTCAAGTAAAGATGGGTTATGAAATTATTTATATTTAATTCATCATAATTAACCCAAAATTAAAGTATTTTGAGATTATAATGATTTTTTCATAGAATGATAGATAAATACTCATAAATATGATAACATGCATAGGAATGAAATCTTTTATGCTTTAATATGCATTAATAATCATGTATTATCATGTCTAATTAGCATGTTATCACCTACGTAGTGGGAAGGTCTAAGTAGATCCTCATAAGGACCACAAGAGCCACAAGGACCCGCATGAGGAGAAGGATTACCAATCCTCTCCTACGATCATTTTGGAGGAGGACTCTGAAGATGAGGAGACACCTGATGAGGAGCTGATTAGGGCGGAGCCCAATCCCGAGGTTTATAAACCTCTAGTGCCTTATCCTCATTTATTGAGCTGGCTCAAGGTCTCGACAAGCAAGAACAATGATACATTGCTCGAGGCCTTTAGACAAGTCACTGTCACCATCCCACTAGTCGATGCGATTCAACAGATTACATCTTCCGCTAAGTTCTTATTAGCATGTTATCAATATTCCTTGGACGATTTTGGCTAAAAGGATCATTGATAGCATGCAATCTTGACATGCAAAAATATGATTATTAATGCAAATTAAGACATAAAACATTTCATTTTTATGCATGTTATCATACTTTGAGTGCATTTCTTTCATTTCATGCAATTTTACATTATAATCTCAAATGTACTATTTTAGGGATAATTATGCATAATCAACAATATATTTTAGAATAGATTATTCCCATCTAAATTTGAGATTATAATTAGGTTTTAATGTTAAATTATAATAGAAAATGTTTATATACAGTCATTTTTTTTAAGTTTTGTTTTCAAGAAGAAATGAGTATATTTTTGAAATAATAATTTATTCTCTTGTTATTTAAATATTTTGACTTTATAATGATAGATAATTGAATTTTTGATACAATGAAACAAATCTGGATTAATTTGGAGTTGTATTTTGAAAGTTATGAATTTTCTAATTTTTAGGGATTTTTTTGGAATTAAAAATCTATTTTCCTAATTTAAAATCAAATTTTTAGATTATTATTAGTGCGTAGGTGACGTGGCGCAATTTGGAGCGTCCGATCAATCGCGATCGATGATCAAACGTGGGAGATGATGTGGCAGCACGTGGAGCATCCGATCGCGCGATTAAAATGCGATCATCGATTGTCACTTAAAGGCAGGGGTACGTGGCGCATTATTACTTGTCGTCGAATCATTTTAAATACAATATAATCTCAGCCGTTCATCAAGAGAGTTATAACGGCTGAGATTAAACCGACGAAAACACATCCGGAGTGTTAGATCAAGATCAGACGCATGAAGTTTCCAGCGTTATTTCTAAAGTGCGTGACGTCGCTTCATCTCGGCGGTCCATCTTCGATCCAACGGCCACCACTTAACCATAACGATTCGCATTGATTCGTTTCATTAGAGCCGTCGTTCGAAGATGAAGCATTTCATCGAACGGTTACATCCAAATTGGCTATACATGAAGATGTTCTTCGACATTTTCATGTATTCTTGGATGATGTCGATCAATTGAACTATCTAGACACCACCATCCTTGAATCTCTTGCTTTCAGCCACTTCTAGACTCATTTCCGTGTCCACAGAGTGGTTGAAAGTGAGATTTCGTCGATCGATTAAAGAAAATTCGCATCTTCAACACCAAAGATCGTTTTCAAAATCGCGGAATGAAAAACCTTGAATCTGGCGATTAATTGGATCATTTCGATTAATATCTCACGTTAGATTATGTGTTTTCCTCCTAATACTTTGTCATGTATAATTAATTTGTAATTTAGGATCGTTAATTTAGTTAAATTAGTCTTTTAATTTTGAATTTCTCTTAATTCGTATTCGGAAATTTCTCTCTAATTCGCTTTTTGATTTCTCCGCGAATCTTGATCCAAATCGAGTGATTTTTGATTCTGTGGATTCTTCTTTGAGTTCTCTTTCCAAATATATCAATTTTGTAATTTCTCCCTCAATTCATCGTCTGATTTGATCGAATTTCAAAAGATCTCTAAAAAATCCTTTTTTTCTCCGTGGATTCGACCCTTATTCACCACTTTATTATTCAATTCGTGATTAAATCATAAAATTGGTGAGTTTGGCTTTATTTTTTACACAAATTGGTGCGCAATTAATGACCGCATCGATTCGTTCCGTCAATCATCACTACTGTAAAATCAAATCAATACATCGATGAAGTATTAACTTAGCTCATTGAAATCCCACACTCTAACCCAGTTTGTGTTCTATGCTAACTGAAATAAATTTTCATTAAATACAAGAAAAGTGACAAAAAAATAAAGTGGAAGGGTAGGACTAGAGCTGGGCAATTGGATGCCACATTGTCTACTCAATCATCAAGAAGCTGTTGAACAATTTTGAAATTTTCAATTGATCATCAATTGAGCGTATCGATTGATGAGTAAGGGGGTTGGAGAGAGAGAATAATAAAAGTTTTTTTAAAATACATACATTAGTAAAAATAAAGAAATGCAAATGAAAACTTACGAAAATGCAAAAAAATTATAGATAATAAATATAAAGCATTAGACCTTTGAGAGAGAGAGAGAGAGAGATAAATCCAATCAAGTAATATTGAAGTCCATTGCCCATAAATACGGACATTGTAACATTATTTTAATCATCATGGATTTAGAGAGAGAGAGAGAGAGAGAGAGAGATTTCAATTTTAGGGTTGGCAATCTTATCAATTTCATTGACGATCTTTGCTTGATTGTCGATCGATAAAAAAAGACTTGATCCAATTGTTGATCAGGCAAAGATCACGGATCAAATTGTTGACTCAATCCAAAAGGGCCAACCCTAGGTGGAATAACCTTGCTACATCAAATAAGGAGACATAACCTATACCATCTAACTCTATTTCAAATAAAGATGTAATAGAATAACACATCAGGAGAGCGATAAATAAATTATTTTTTTGTGCATCGATGATCATTCACTCGATCCCGAGACACATCATCACCCCCTTTCTATGTGGAAGAAAGCCAAAGCAACATGTGGATCATTGGGTATTCAAATCTCAATGCTATCCTCACTAGATCAAGAAATTTAAAAGACATTCTTCTCTTTGCCAACGTAAGAAAAATTCCATATGAATGGGCAAGAATGAGTCAGTCTTTAATTTGATATTCAAATACAAGTAAATAAGACAATTTGTAATACTAAAAGGTTTTTTTATTATTACAGTAGTAAATAATTAGTAAATTAATAATTTTTTTTTTGCTATTGCCGGTAAGATTTTCGCCGAGTAGATGTTTTTGTGTAAAGGAACGGGAGGTTCTTTCTTGTGGTACCTAGGGCAAAAGTCCTGATCTCTAATTCTCCGCCTTCATATCAAGGTTTTACACCTCTTCCTGCTGGCAATGGACGCGCAGAGAGCTCTGCTAGACGAGCTGATGGGCTCAGGTTTGGGATTTCGATCCTTTTTCTCCCCATTTATCTTTCGTGCCAAACAGTCTAACGTCGGTATTTTCGTCTCACAGCTCGCAATCTAACAGATGAGGAGAGGAAAGGCTTCAAGGAAGTATCCTGGGAAGACAAAGAGGTTTGCAAGCCTTTCATGATCCGCTTCTGTCCCCACGATCTATTCGTCAACACGAAAAGTGACCTCGGTAGGTTTATCCTTCACTGGAAATCTCTTTATTTCCTGTTTACTGGGTTTCTTACTTTCTCTCATTTTTTGCAGGACCGTGCCCTAAGATTCATGATCTGAAGTTGAAAGAGAGGTAACTGAATTGTCCACTTTGTCAAATTGATTCTTCCGAATTTCCTCTTTTGAATAGGCGATTTATCATTCAACCCTAATATTTACTTGAAAGCCGTGTACATGTAAAAATTTGTGAGTTTATCGATCCTTACGGGGATTTCGATTAGAAGTAAAGGATATAACGATGGTTATGAAGAGAGTAATCTCCTCCATTTCTATTTATAGACACTGCTCAGATTCATTTTCTGGGGTAGTTCTTGCAATCAGTGTGTGGAAGGTGTGTTCTGAACCAAATTGTTTATTTGCCTCATTTAGGTGAAAATATTAACTGGATTCCTGGCATTCTTTGCTAAATTAAGACTTTGAAAGTTCTTCTGGCCGGTGTTATGCAATCCCATCTGTTGAGGTAACTAAGTCAAAGCTCTCATCTGGTGTAACATGTGACCATAGTAGGACATCAGATTACTTCTCCAGGAAAATTTCGTAAACACTTAAAAAACTCTAATCCAACAGCTTTTGGAGTTCTAACTCATGAGAAGCAATTTTCTAGCCAGTGTTCAAAAGAGATTCTTGAGTGACTTACATTTATGCAATGGAAAGATATATGCCTTACTTATTATTAATGTAGGGTGCTTCATACATCTCCTTCAAGTACATGGTACTCTTGCGTTGTAGGGAGGTTAAATCAATGTGTTTCATCTTAGAAGTATAAAATGTAATCACCCATATTTTAGGGATAGTATCAGAGGGGTTAATTGATAGGATCATAATCTGTCACATTCGAGATGATTATACCTTGCTAGGTTGTTTGTTCATTGATTCTTTGGCTAGATTATCATACAAGGAAGATAGTCACTGTTTAATGAATATGTTGCTTTTTCTCATCTGGTGTTGTTGCAGTAAAAAACTATTCAGAAAATCTTAATTATCAGCGTGGGCTATGATCCTTATTAGATATACCAATTTAATTTTGAAGCCCTCCTCTCCAATTCATTTCCTCTTTTAATTCCTAGTCTCATTATCAATCATGTGTCGACTTGTCTTTGCATGAACTTGCCTACCTTAATTAGTGTCTGGTAGGCTTGGAGATTGAGTGGTCATGATTAACTGGTCAGTTGATCATCTGATTTCTGCCAGGGCCTCTTGAACAGGCTTTAATTGTGAGAGATTCTCAAGTGCAGAGATTGACTAAGTTCTAAGTAGATTCAGTCTGGGTCACGACTAAGGTCTGGAAGGCCAGAATTAAAGATTCACCACGGAAAAAAAATTGCGCAAGAGGATTTGGCTGTCCATTGTCTGTTCTCTGTCCTTTTCTTACCCAGGCCCCTTACATCCTGTTAAATAATGATGCCATGAACCTGGATCAAGCAGCTGACAGATATTTCACGGTCATTGTCATCTTACCTAAGCCATCTAAAAATCCTAATACTCGAATGAGTTTCTATTTTCTATTTGTAATCTGTAGATTGACTTAAATAGTTTTAATCATATACTGAGTCATAATTTTCTTCTGGCTTTCCAGCTTTGAAAAGTCAGTGAGGTACAATGAATATGTTCCAAAGTTTGAAGCTGAGCTCGCCCAATTCTGCGAGAGACTGGTGAGCTTCTTGCTGATGGTTAGTTTCATTACTTCCTAGAAAAATCCTTCAAATCCAATTTCTACTTTAGGTAACAGACTTGGACCGGAAGATCAAGCGTGGACGGGACAGGTTAGCACAGGAAGTCAACATTCCACCTGCCCCTCTTACTGCAGAACAAGCTGAACAACTCTCTACTCTTGAGGACAAAATAAAGAAGCTTCTAGAACAAGCTGAGAGCCTTGGAGAAGCCGGGAAGATTGATGAAGCTGAAGCCCTGATGCGGAAGGTTCCATACTGCAGAACCTGAGCAAATCCTTTCATTAATTTTTGACTTTTTTTATTCTTAATGGGTTTTCTCTCTCACAGGTGGACATTTTGAATGCTGAGAAATTGACGTTGACTAAGTCAGCTGACAAGATGCTGTTGCTGACTCAAGAGAAGAAGATGGCTCTTTGTGAAATATGTGGTTCTTTTTTGGTGGCCAATGATGCTGCTGAGAGGACTCAAGCTCATGTTACCGGAAAACAGCATATTGGATATGGCATGGTGCGAGACTTTATTGCAGAACATAAGGTATCATTAGTTTGATTAATAAGTTCATCAGTTGAATGACGATCTATGACCAATTAATCTTCTGTGTTGATGAATTCTCTAGGAAGCAAAGGATAAGGCAAAAGAAAAGGAGAGATTGACAAAGGAAAAGGAGGAAGAAGAGCGCAGAAAGCCAAGGGAAGTGAGTGAGAACAGGGGAAAGAGGGATAAATTAAGAGATAAAGACCTAGAAAGAGACAGGCACCGTGAATGGAGAGGGAGCTCATTGAAGCAAGATGGGTATAGAGATGGAAGGGATTATAGTAGAGAGAGAAACCGCAGCCAAAACCTGCCAAGGGCAAGAGGCCGTAGATCTCCCTCTCCAGACAGGCATCGTGGTTACAAGAGGAGAGTATCAAGGAGCCCAACATGATCTTGCATCATTTTTAGAGTGAGGTAGATGTAGAATTCTTGGTATACTTCACCCATCTTTTGTGCTCTTATATCTCAGACACTCAGATTTAAATATTCAACAGCTCCTTTTGAAAAATCATACACTTTTTGGTGGATTATTTAACTCTCCAGCCCCCAAGGCTCCCTTCAAAAGAACTTCAGGTTGGTAGATTATTGTCCAATTTTTTTTATTCCTTTACGATTATTTCCCTAATGAATGAAAATTGTCATTCTCCATTATCCTTCATACATCCACCTGCCCCATCAATTGCCCTAGACTGTGCTTAATTTTATTAACATAGATTTGAAATCATTGAGTGAGTTTGATGGTTGTGGATGACCATGATGATTACGATGATTTGGATGATGCTCATGGCTGAGATGATGCTGCTGCTGATGATGATGATGCATTTTTCTTCCTTGAAGGTAATTCCCACAAAATCATGTTGGAACATATATATGAATGCCGTGACTAATATTTGAGTTTCTATTATAGTCCTTATGGCAATCATTGGGATGAAATTTCTTGCCCTTAACTAATTTAAATTAGTCTAAATTTGTTTCAGGCCATCTAATTTTTGTCCAATATATTTGCTCATGTCTATGCTCCTTTAGTATGAAAGACTAATGAATTATCCTTTGCTGATGACTGTTGTATGCCTGACTTCATTGCTTGATGCTTGGCGTATAAAGAATGACAAACAAATTAAATGTAGGTTTGAAGCGATGTCTTGATGATATTAAATTATTCATAAGTTGCCCTCTTCTTCGCCATAGTTGAGGACAACATTGACTCTTTCATTGGAATCATAACAGTTTACTTTGAAGGACCAACACGAATTTGGCAAGAATTTGAAGATCACGGATTTTGGGTTATCTTCCTTTTATGTAAAAATAAAAATAATAAAAAAAAATTGGTGATAAGGGTATTTTGATTTTTCACATAGCATTAATATTAAGGATGATTGCCGGAATCTATCTACTAGATAAGGATCATCCTGTAATGTTAATGGATAATGATGAAGAGGGGTTTCTGTAAGTTAGTGAAGAAATCAATCATATGTACCCATCTAGAAATCAATGAATGGGACTAGCTGATACAAAACTTTATCTTTAATTTAATATTAATCTACTCGTCTTATTGGTCGCTTGAAAATTACCATTTGCAAGTAAGCACGATGGTTTTCTTTGAATAATAATAATTAAAATCAGTACAATGTATTTTAAGGGGAGTAGCTTCTGTTGGAAGTGGGTGTTTGATCATGCCCCTTTTAGGAGGCCCCATTATCTCCATTTAGGAGGTAGCTAAAGGGGGGGGCATCAAGGGCCAGTGATCCCCACCCTTGAGTCCTCCAAAGCCATTAAGGCCTCACTTATCTCTCTCTCTCTCTCTCTCTCTCTCTCTCTCTCTCTCTCTCTCTCTATATATATATATATATATATATATATATAGATCTTATATTTTCTCTCAATGTTTCTTTCCGCTCTCTTAGCATTAGGCTAACATTAGGAAAAGGAGAGGATTAGGCCCAATCTTGACATAATTTTATGTCTAGATTAGTTGTGGAGGCAAGATCAAGCAAAGGATGAGGTCATAATGAGTCTAGCTTCACCAATCTAGGAGTACCATAAAAAAAGGGTTTGTGTGAGGATTTAGATATGACTTTCCCTTGTAATCCCCTTCATGGATAGTGTAGAAACCATTTCTATAATTTTTTAAAGTTTTGTGTATCATTTCATCACAAAAATCCTTTACATCTATCTATCTCTTTTCATCTTCTCACAACCTCCCCTGTGCCTTTCTCATTTCTCCATTTGATCATTCATATTATCTTCTCATCCTTCCTTATACATATGTATATATGTGTGTGTGTAGAAAAAAATCCATATCATACTCATCATATCAATGCCACATAGTTCTCCATAAGGTAATCTCATCTATCTTCCTTTTATTAGCATCTATTCTCTGACGAAGACTGATCGTGCAGTCATAAAAAACACATGTTCATGCGTCAAAATAAAAACCACAATCACTTAATTTAAGGATTAATTAGGAATTAATTAGGGTAGAGGTGAGTAAGAGTTAAATCCATGTTTTCAAATTTGATCAAATTGGATGACAAATTGAGATGCAAAATTAAAGAAAATTATATATTTATAAAGAAGACTCAAGTATCTATCCATAGAATAAAAAAATCATTTAATTTAGACTTTTATCTACAAAAAAGTAGAAAAGTGAAGTGAGGGAAGAAAATTGTTTGTGAAGAGAGAGAAAATGACTAAATGTATAGAAATTAACCTAATCTAGTCTTTGAAATTAAAAATCCAATGTTAAATGATGAGAGATTAGGATGAAAACATTAACTTTAACCCAAAAATCATGCTCAAAATGATCCAATTAATTGTCGAGTCATGGGTTTTCATTTCACCCTTTTGAAATAAAAAATTTGGAGTTTAATAGCTGATTTCTCCCCCATTTTCTTAACAAAATCTTGACTTTAAGCACTCCTTGGACGCAAAAAGGAGTCTAGAATATGATTGAAGCCAGAGAATCAATAAATGAGATGTCCAAAAGATTTGATTAATCAAAATATCCACAAATATATCTTTGATTGAAGAGAGAGTATAAATGGAACTAAAATTAGGCATGGCTGTTGGAGTGACACTTCACCTTCCATGAATATCTCAAATAAAACGTTGAGATGTGAAGTAATGTTGTTAGATTTCAGTTGTAGGATCTATGATGAAGCACCAAGATTTTGCCACATCAACATGTGAAGAGGGATCGTCGCTTCATTGCATCCATCAAATTTTCATCGAATGCTTTGGATCATGCCGCATGTTAGGGAAGCCAATATAAACTATCTAATATGGACCATTATAACTCCTTAGATTGATGACCAAGATTGTTTGATACTTATAAAATGGATCGTCCACGAATGGCAGCACTCCACGTACCCCCTTCACTTAAGTGAAAAATCAACGGTTAAGATTAAATCCATAGATTCACCTTGATCTAATGCCTCTAAGTGCGCAATGTCCCTTTGATATAAAGAAATAATCCCCCATTAAAAATATTCAAGAAATCGAGCAGTATAAATATAGTGGCAATCCATTTCATTTAATTGCGACCCATTAAGGGCACTTACTGCAATTATCACTCTTAATGTGCACCATTGTGCATCATGTGCATTCGACATGGCATCTTTACATGCTGTTTTATGGCAACACACAAGCATGCATACCATGTCAGCACACACTTATAAATATTAGTTTTAAACAACTTTTAATTAAGATAAATTTAAAATAATTTAAAAATAAATTTTAGAAAATTATAAAATATTCCAAATAATGAGAAAGTTCATATCTTTTAAATTACAACTCCTTTTTGAATCTAAATTCTTTTGCTTGACCAGAAATTAAATAACCTACCATTATATGCACTTTAATTGAAGAAATAATAAAAGAATAATTTTTTGACTAAAAAATATGCTCATCTTTCTCAAAAAATTAAATAAATAATTTTAGAGTGCATTAAAAAAATCTTTTTCTTTTAGCATTTTATACTGAGAATCCAAAAAAAATCTCAAATTGAATTAGGATAATCTATTCAAAGTTAAACTTTTGATTTATGCATGATTAACTCTTAAAAGAATACTTTTTCTAGATTTTTGGTAAAATTTGTATAGAATGATGAATACGCACTCAAAGAGTGATAATATGCATAAGAGTGGTATGAATTATTCCTTAAAATGTACTAATAATCATGTAATCTCAAAAGTAAAGTGCATGTTATCACACCCCCCAACTTAAATAATTTTTAGGCCCTTAGCAATATACTATAGAATCTCTATAAAAAGCTTTTCACCTTTCCGTCCCGCAAACTAGTGAGGTGATTTATGATTGATAACATGCAAATTATACATAAAAATATATGATTATTAATGAAAAATTAAGGCATAAAATATTCAATTCTAATGCATGTTATCATATTCTTGAGTGTTTATCTATCATTCTATGAAAATTAAATTATAATATCAAAAATTATACTGATTTAGGGATAATTATGATAAATTAAGAGAAATATTTTTAAGATTAGATTATCCCTATTTTTATTAGATATTATAATTAGGTTTTCATGTTAAATAATAATAAAAAAATACCTTTTATACACTCATTTATTTGTCTAAGTTTTAAATTCTAAAAGAAATAATTGTATTTTTGAAATAAACATTTATTCTCTTATTATTTATTAAATTTGACTTTTTACAATGATAGATAATTTAATTCTTGATCTAATTAAATAAATTTCTATTAATTTGGAGTTATATTTTAAAAGTTATGAATGTTATAATTTTTGAGATTTTTCTAGAATTTTTGAGTTATCTATGAATTTAATTTGATTAATTCTGAATTAAAATAAATAAAAAATATTTTTTACATCACGTTGCTGACATGGCGTGGAGAAAAATAGTAGCTCCACGTGATGGCATATGAGAACGCCACGTGTCACACTTGTGTACATGTGCGTGCGTGTGTGAGTGCGTGTATCTGTGCTCGTGTGTGCGCTTGTGCGCACGTGTGTGTGTGCGTGTGTGTATAAATAATTAGATAGCAACCTTTTTAGGATTTTAGCTATCTCATTACCTATCACATTTTTGTCATGTGAGACTATTTTTATGTGTTATGTGCGTAGGTGATGTGGCATCATGCATAGGGTTTGATCGCGCGATTTCATCTCGTTCGATCATTACTTAAGTGCAGGGGTACGTGGCGCACTCTGGTTCGTCGATGAATCATTTTGAAATGATTTAATCTCAGCCGTTTATCTGAGGAGTTGTAACGGCTGAGATTAAAATCGAAGAAACGCATTCGGTGCGTTACATAAAGATCAGACGGTGAGCGTTTCACGCGTTTCTTCTTCACGCGTGACGTGACAAAATATTCATAGTTCATCTTCAATCCAACGGACGCAATTTAAGCGTAACGATGTGCATATATGCATTTCATCAGAGCCGTTGATCGAAGATTAAATGCTGAATCCAACTGTTACGCTCAAATCTCTCTTTGAATATAGTTGTTTTTTGACGATGTAAATCATTCTTGGGTTTTTCGAGTAATCAAACTGTCTAGACACCACAATCCTTGGATCTCTTACTTTCCTTTGCTTCTAGACCAATTTCCACTCTGAAGGAGTGTTTGAAAGTGAGATTTCGTTGAGACTATAGGGAGAAATTGATTCTTGAATGCCAACGATCTTCTTTGAAGTTGCAGAATGAAAAGCTTGTGATCCGAGAAGAAATTTGATCAATTCGAGCACTATCTTGGGTTAGAAATCGTGTTTTGTCCTAATCTTTCTTCCTATAACATTAAATTTTAATTTTGAATTGTAGATTTAGTCAATTTCATTTTTAATTTTAGTTTTCTCTCTCTTCGCGATATGAATTTATCTCTAAACTTTGCTTGTCGATTTCTCTGCAAATCTTGATCCAAATTTTGGATTTTTGATTTTGTTGATTCGATTTCGAGGTCTCTTTCCAAATATATGAAAATCCCTAATTTCTCACCTCATTTCATTGTCTGATTTGATCGAATTTAAAAGAATACATATAAAATATTTTAATTCTCACCTCATTTCACTTGTATACTATCTAAGTCATGATTAATCTTTAAAATTGGTGAGTTTGATAATTTTTTTGACACGTGTCCACGTGTTTTCAATGACCTGGTGGATTCGCTCCATTAATGATGACATGATCACACTTCCTCGTAAGGTAGTTAGTATTGCATTGGGTGAAGTCATGTATAGTGAGATGGTGATTAAATTTCAAAAATTTTCCCCCTCAAGAAAATGGATTCTGTAAGTCTGTTGATTGCACAAAAAACTAAGCAAACATTGGTAGTCTCCCCTTAAGGAACATAACTTGGAGCTTGCTCCATAAATACCTGCTCATTTGTAGAGACCAATTTTGATTGACCATCTAAGATAGAAGAATTGAGATGGATTGAATCCTAATCTATTAGGAAGTGCGATCTTCCTGCTTTACAGTAATTATTCATAGTGATTGATTAAGCGGAAAAAGTTATGTGCATTCACTATTAAAAGATTCTACGATAGGGACTTCACCATAGTTGAAACCCCAGCGTGTTATGTGATGGATATTATTTGGCCTACAAGCCAACCACTCTTCCATGTATGTTATTTATGTTCATTAAAATTTATTTATTTATTGTCATTCTTGTATGATGTTTGCAATGAAGTTTATGAGTATATGTAATGACTTAGTGAATTATGGTTAGATCATAATATAGTGATCACTAGTCTTTAAAAATATGGTCTAAATATTATTATTGGTGAGATATTTGAGAAGGGCATCGAATCATCTAGAAAGAATAACACTATTTGATCTAACGCATACGATGAGTACGGTTGATCCCACAACCATCTATATTGAGACACAAAGGATAGATATTTAGTGCTCTTTTGAGAATGAGTTCATTGCATTGATCCATATCAATCCTTGATTGGTATTGTGTCTAATTTTTTATTAGGTTGATTCATGTCATGATTGTGTATGTGGTCTTTTGACTTGAGGCACCAAGGACATCCTATAGATGGATGACCATGTTTTGATTATGAATTACTAATCCCTAGCGATGAGATATCCTAAACATCATGTATTAAATATAACATGAAGTTTTTGAAGATGATTGTGTGGTCAAGATGGGATTGTCTCCCCTCAGTATTTGAGGAGATTGACTCAAGGAATGATATGCGATGAAATCTTTGGCCAAGGTAGTAGAAGTATTGAAAAAGAAGTTCCTGATGATTTTCATACTAAGTTGAGTGATCAATTAGGGTTTGATAGTTGACCATAACCAAAGTCATTCACGAGTCTTGTTTAGATGAAGGATTATACATACATTGTAACTAGTGATGGAAAGGTTTCATAAGGGATTTCTTATACACTTAACATATATCCTAGAGAAATTGGTGTAGCTTGTCACCCAATGGGCTAGCGACTCAACTTGTCGATTGGGTTAAATCGATCCTTGATTACTTAATCAATATGTTGATATGGATAATTAATTAAGGTTAACCAATAAGGTGTTATTGGGTATATAAAGTTATTAACTAGTGATATATATGGACCTAGAGGGTCACGCACATTAGGTCCATGGATATTGGTAGATATAAACATAAATATGAGGGTTTTTATGAAAAATTCACATACCAAATGTCTATACATAGGGGGGGAGCAACCACAACTCAAGGTGCCCATACAAGCATGGTGGAAATTTTCTTCTTTCTTCTCTTTTTCTCTCAGTGAAGAGGTTTGAAAAGGTGACAAAACCATGCAGAGACCATGTGGATACCACTAAAGGCTAGACACTTTAATAGCTTTAAGGACTCTTTCATGAGAACCCTGTAAGTATGTTTTCTAATATATATTAGATGGTAGGATTATCTATACTGGGTGCCTCACTATTTTGAATATCTAATCTAACATATTTCACTGCACTCAATGTTTTGATCATGTATCGTTCCTTTGATTTTTAAATCTTGAGACTAACCCCATATCACTTCTTTGAAGTCATATGGTTGAATTTTCACCTATTTATGATTTTTTTAGAGGCAAGGAAAACATAGAGAAATACATAAAGCCAAATTGCAATGTAAGATGAGAAAATGATCTCTTCATCGTTCTAAGGGCCAAGTCAACTCTAAATTATAGAAGTCAAAGGGTGTAATTAAGGGTCAAAGTGGTCAAAGGTGTGAAGAAAGGTCAAATTATGTCAATTTCATATTTTAAATAATTATAGAGATCATCTTATCTTTTTGGGGTAGCCACTTAACTAACCTAAGTTAGGGTAAGTCAAAGTTGGTCAGTTTTCTCTATTACAAGGAATGTTGACAAACTATATTAAAATACTTTTAAATTAAATTATTTTATATTTAAAATGAAGTGGATGTCACCCTATTAAGGTAAAGTTCTTCCTCATTATAAAGGAGTTGGATGTCACCTTCTCAGGAGGTGCGGCCCATGCTCTTAAGGAGGGTCATTACCTCTTTATGAGGAGGTGAGACTCATTCTTTAAAAAGGGGTTGGGTGACCTCATTGAGGGGTAAGATTAACACTTAAAGGAGGTGACTGATAACATGCAATTTTAACAAACAAATACATGATTATTAATGCAAATTAAGGCATAAAACATTCTATTTTTATGCATGTTATCATACTTTGAGTGCATATCTATCATTTCATGAAAATTTAAGTTATAATCTCAAAATGTACTATTTTAGGGAAAATTATGCATTTTTAATAATAAATTTTTAAAGTAGATAATTCCCATCTATATTTGAGATTATAATTAGGATTTAATGCTAAATAATAAGATAACATACTTTTTCTATACTCATTTATTTTTCTAAGTTTTAATTTTTAAGAGAACGAAGTGTATTTTTGAAATGAAAATTTATTCTTTGGTTATTTAAATAATTTGACTTTTTAAAGTCATAGATAATTTAATTTCTGATCCAATGAAAAAAATTTGGATTAATTTGAAGTTATATTTTGAAAGTTTTGAATTTTCTAATTTTTAGAGGTTTTTTCAGATTTTTTCTCAAATTTTCTGAATTTTTCTAAATTTTTTAAAATTGATTTATAATCGCGCATGTGATATTGCAAAATTTGGAGCATCCGATCGCACAATTAATCGTGACCGTCGATTGTCACTTAAAGCAGGGGGGTATGTGGCACAATCTTATTCGTCAGCGAATCATTTTTAAAATGATTTAATCTCAGTCGTCAATCTAAGGATTTATAACGGCTTCGATTAAAACTGAAAAAATGCATCCAGAGCATTAGATAAAGATCGGATGGATGGCATTTCAAGCGTTACTTCTAATGAGCGCGACATGATGAAATCTCGAGGGTCCATCTTTGATCAAATGGCCATGACTCAACCATAATGATTCACATCTCTGCGCTTCATTAGAGCCGTTGATCGAAGATTAAACACTCCATCCAACAATTACGCCCAAATTAGTTATAAGTTGAGATGTTCTTCGACATTGTAATGCATTCTTAGATGTTTTCGAGTAATCAAACTGTTTAGACACCAATATCCTTGAATCTCTTGCTTCCAATCGCTTCTAGACTCATTTTTGTCTCGACGGAGTGGTTGGAAGTGAGATTTGGTCTATTGAATAGGGAGAAGAATTTGCTTCTTGAACACCGATGATCGTCTTTAAAATCACGGAATGAAAAGCGTAGAATCTGGTAATTAATTGGATCATGTCGATCGCCATCTCGGGTTAGATTATGTGTTTTCCTTCTAATCTTCCGTCCTGTATCATTAAATTGTAATTTAGGATTGTAGATTTAGTTAATTTCATTTCTTATTTCGAATTTCTCTCTCTTCACGTTTCGGAAATTTCTACCTAATTTGCTCTTTGATTTCTCTGCGAATCTTGATCCAAATCGAGTGATTTTTGATTCCGTGGATTTGTCTTTGAGTTCTCTTGCCAAATCTATAAAAATCCCTAATTTCTCACCACATTTCATGATCAGATTCGATCAAAATTTAAAAGATCTCTCAAAATTCTCTTATTTCTCCGTGGATTCAACCCTTATTCACCACTATACTCCTTAATTTGTGATTATTTGATAAAATTGGTGAGTTTATTAGTAATTTTAACATGAATCTATGTGTATTCAACGACTGCGCTGATTCTTTTCATCAAATGGCACCGTTGCTATGGGATTTAAGGCATATTTTTTAAGAAAATTTATCAATTTTGACTTGGTCAACCTTAAAATTTTTCATTTATTTCTTGAATTTAACTCACATCAATCCTACATCGAGTTATCCAAAGTAGATATCCATCTTTGAGATCCTTAGTTTGATGAGAACAAGTGATTTTGACCCCTTTTCTAAGAATTATGGGCAATTATTTTTGAAAATGGCGTTAAGAAAGCGTAACTCGTTTGGATACCAACATCCGGGTATGATCGTTGCCATTATTTGATGATTATAATTATATATATACATTAATTATTTTCATGAGATGTCATTCACTTATAATTGTATATATACAATAATTATGTTCTAATGCCTTCCGAAGATGAAATATATCGTAAGGATCCTCAATTTGATGTCATCTTGAGTAATTTTCCCTTTTCCAAGGATTACAGTCTATTGCTCACATGTATTGTTTTGAGAGGGCCGAGCTCTCACGGAATCACACACGACTTATTTTCTAATCATTGTGGATTTTTATCTTTATTGAAATTCATGATTCTATACGAAAAAGCCTATTGTACTAGGGTTATTTAGAGTTTGTCATCATCCTAGGCTGCATTGAAGCCATTCTCTGCATAGACTTATGACATGATAGACTCAAAGTGATCTAAATTTCAACCACTCAAATGATAGAACTTTTTCTAGAAAATATATCTTTATTTCTATATATATATATATATCTAATATAATATATGTATAAATATATTACCTCCAATAAATTGTGATTACATGAATCTAATTTGATGATATGATTTGAATTTCATGCATAAATTCTGAATTTTACCTTCAAACTGTATAGTATAATTATTATTATTCATAACAAGGATATATATGGCTTGGATCTTGAGGAAATTTTCTTATCATGCATCAAGTTCTTATTCATAATAACCACATCAATTTTTGGAGAAGATGAGCTTAAATGAGTATGGCTGAAGACGTTAAACTTAGCGCTTATTAACACAAAGTTATCCTTTTTGTATTTTTTTGCATTTTAGTTTTTTTTTTCAGAATAAAAACATTGTCGAAGAACTATATTATGAGGGGCGCACGCTCGAGAAATGCCGTGAACAAGCATTAAAAAGCCCAAATGAGTTTTTCTAAACCCTCTTCTCCTCACCACATTTTGTTATCTTTTTCATGCCATGATTGATATTCTTGCCATCTTTCTTCATGAGCAGAATAATTTCATTGAGGACGACGAAGAGTTTTAAATTGGGGGAGGGGGCTGAGAAACTTAGAAAAATTCAAAAAACTTTCAAAAATTTTAAAATTCTAAATTCTAAATTCTAAAACTCCTATTTTCCAAATTTTAAGCACACTTCTCTGACAAATCAAGACTGAGTGGTCTATCAATTGCACACGGTCAAGAGTCAAAACAAAGTCCAAACTTATCAATTTGATGAAAATATCTCGAATTGAATGGGTATAATGGTAAATAAGGGTCAAATCCACAAGGAATTAGGGAAATTTCAGATGATATCTTTGAATTTGATCAAATCGAACAATGAATCGATGGAAGAGATTAGGGAGAAACATGGTAGATTATGAAAGAGAACTTCAAGACGATTCCACGGAATCAAAAATCATTGAATTTGACTTTGATTTCGTGGAGAAATTGAAGATCGAAGTGAGAGGTTATTTCTGAAACTTAAAATCACGATTTAACTAAAAATCTAAACTAAATTAAACTTAATTTTTGAATCTAAACAAAAATTAAATGGTAATAGATGAAAGATTAGTGAAAACCGCTTCCACTCACCCAAGATTGCGATTGGATTAAGCCCAATTAACCGCTGGAATCAAAGACTTTTCATCAAAAATCTGAAAATCGCAATCGTGGAGTTCAAGCGTCGATTTCTTCCGTGTTTTTCATCCAAATCTTGACCTTAAGCACTCTGTGGATGCGGAATTTAGAAGAGGATATGATCAAGAGATTCAAGAGATTTGGTGTCTAAACAGATCAATTTTATTAATTTGCTCTCGAATGCTATACAAATCTGAAGAACATCTCAATTTATAGGGATTTTGGGCGTAACTGTCCGATCGAATTAATCAATGGCTCCGATGAAATGGTCCATCGCGAACTGTTCTGATTAACTCGTGGCCATTCGATCACGATCGGACGCTCAAGATGATGCCACGTGTTCGCGTGAACGCCTTGAAAACGCATCCATCGGATCTTCATCGGACGCCTCAGATGCATTTTGATCCCGTTTAATCTCGACCGTTATAACTCGTGAGATCAACGCCGTGGATTGAATCTGATCCAGTGAACCCCGATTAAGCCACGTGTCCGTCTGATTTAAGTGAAGATCAAGGGCCATGATTCACCGCGCGATCGGACGTCTCTTATGTTGCCACATCATCACTCGCATCAACCGTTCGATCGCGACGCGATCGGACGGCTCTGATTACGCCACATCACCTGCGCATTAGAAAATATTCAAAAAATTTATTTCAAATTAGAAAAATTAATTTTTAATTCTGGAAAATCCTTAGAAATTCATTAACAATTCAGAAAAATTCCAGAAAAATCCCTAAAAATTAGAAAATTCATAACTTTCAAAATATAACTCCAAATTAATCGAAATTTCTTTTATTTGATCAGATATTTAATTATCTATCATTCTAAAAAGGCAAAATTAATAAATAACCAGAGTTTTAATTTATTTTTCAAAAATATATTTACTTCTTTAAGATTTTAGCTTTATAAAATTAAGGAAATATTTATAAAAATGATTACTCTTAGTATTTAGTTTTAAAAACTATTTATAATCTCAAGTAAAGATAGGTTATAAAATTATTTATCTTTAATTCATCATTATTAACCTTAATTTGAAGTATTTTTAGATTATAATGACTTTTTTATAGAATGATAGATAAATACTCATAAATATGATAGCATGTATAGGAATGAAAGCTTTTATGTTTAAATATGTATCAATAATCATGTATTATCATTTATAATTAGCATGTTATCATTCTCCACCTTAGAAGTCTTGAAAGTTTGAGATCCTATATACTAGAGATGAAGAAGTGAGGGCCTTATAGCCCATATGATTAAATTTTGAGTAATAAAGCCAAGTGATCTAGATAAACCATGAGATTATTTTTATTGGTTGACTTCTTTGGGGTTGGGTATCTAACGGGCACTGAGGAAAAATGAGTAATCATAAGGTTATAGTGCTATGAGATTGAAATGGAGAGACCTTGAGTGAAGTTCAAGAAAAATTCATATCCCCTACCTTACATCAGCCGAACCTAAGTGTGGGAATTGCGTGCTTCTGAAATTTCCCTTAAAAGAGTGCAATGAGCCATCATTTTTGAGGCACCTATCTGTATCCTATTAGGCATTGAGTTCCAATTTTTCCTTTCTAGTTAATTAGTTACACCCATTTCAGCCTCACTTATGATAATCACACTCTCAAATGACTCACACATCTATCACATCTCTTCCACATTCCTCTCACATGTACGTATCCCTTCAAACATTACACTTCATATTTTTGCAGAATCTCTTCAAAACTCCGCGAAACAACTCCTCCATATCCTTATTTCATGTAAATTCTTTTGAAATTTTGAAATATCTTTGCAAAAAGATTACAAAAAAACATAAGAAAGAATGAAAAACGAAGGAGAAATGAAAGAAAAATAGAGAAGAAGAAGTGAAAAGAAGGAGAATAAGTTAGGGGAATATCTTCTCTTCTCCCACCACCATCTTTACCATTTCCATCTATCCTTATCCTCCATCATCATCCACATCATTTGGGAGCTAAATTATCATAAGTGGTACCACCTTTGATTTTAGAAATCTATTTTGTTTACATGCATATTTGCTTTTAGCCACATCATTCATTTAGATATAGTGTCCTTTAATTTTCTTTCAGCCACCTCACACACTGCATCCCAAAGGTAGGAATAGGAATACCTTTGCAATTGTACTCTTTTTAGGAGGAAGACGAGTTGAGGGAAATTCTAATACACTAAGTAGCCTCCATTTTGAGGGAAGGAGTGATGTATCTATGGAGAGGGTAAGAAATTACATCTACTCATGAGAGTGTGAGGATCTTTTCATCCCCATAGCATTAAACCTTAGATATGCTCACCTCGATCATGATTGAGAATTAGACTCAAGCGTTAGTCGACGAGCACAACCCTAATATGCAGTAAAGAAGTCAACCTAGAAATATAATCTAGATCACTATGGTCCACACTATGAGGAAGAGTAATCATACTTTTATACATTTCATCTCTTTAGTAGTATGACTAAGAAGTAGAAAGGGCATTTTATGGAGATTCTGTAGTAAATTGCTAAGAGACTAGCAATTATTGGGGGGTGTGATAACATACAATCTTAAGATGCAAATACATGATTATTAATGCAAATTAAGGCATAAAACATTCTATTTTATGCATCTTATCATACTTTGAGTGCATATCTATCATTTTATGCAAATTTAAGTTATAATCTCACAATGCACTATTTTAGGGATAATTAGGCATTTTAAAGAATATATTTCAAAATAAGGTTATTCCCATCTATATTTGACATTATAATTGGCTTTAAAAAAAATCTCACATAAATCTGAAATAAAATGAAAAATCATCATTGAAAGGGTGAAATAAATTGTTGTTGCCCAAAATATACTAAAAATTTCAAGAAAAATAAAAAAAACCAGTCAAGCCATTTGGTGTAATTTTTCCCTTAAAATCCTTTGGTAGATATGATATGTGGGTTAACTAAGGCCACAGGTTACATTTGATATTAGTAAAATCCAATATTAGAAAATCATATACCAATCGTCTTCTACCACGAACCTTGTCCCATATTTGAAAAACAATGACATGTGTTTACACACACTAGACGAATACTCCAAAAACCTAAAGAATGAAATATTTTCTATTATATCTCATTTTGATAAGACAAACTAAACTAAGCAAGGACTCTCGATAACATGCTAATTATGGCTTTAATATCATGCATTATAGGTATTTATTTACATGAAAATGATTATAAATGCATGCTTGCATGGTTTTAAATGGTTATTTCTCTATTGAAAAGCATAATTGAGTTTTTCAAGATTTCTTCATATTTTTTTCAGGAGCTTTCTTACATCTAAAATATACGGAAATAATTTCTTACATCAGAAAAACAAAAATTTTCTATTTATTGGTTATTTCGAATGCATATATTTACATGAAAATATTTATAAATCCATGTTATTGTCCTTTAAACTGATTTATTTTATTTAGAGAAGGAAGTTCTGATTTGTATAGATTTTAGTATTTTTTGGGAATTTATAGAAGTTAAAATCATTTAGAAATGAATTTATAAAACCACAAAATATATATTTTTATTTAAAAAATGATTTTAAAATGATTGTAAGGCCTATTTATTTGATCGCACACAGTGGCATGATCACAATATTGGATTTAACATGTTTCATTTATTAAAACTCAAATGACTTGGAAACTTATGATTGGTTTTTGCTATTCAAAGGATGAAATGGAAATTGCAGTTGACATGATGGCCTATGATTGGCTGCTACTAGTCAAAGGCTGGACTAGGGCCCACAAGCGATACGACGGCCTCCTATTTGCTGTCGCTTTTCTTTGCTCTTAAATTTTAATGAGCCAAGTTACCTCCTTAGTTTTAAAATGTATAGAAGTGAAAAAAAATGATCTCTCACAGATGCACTAACTCTTGACTTGGCAAATTCATCACCACGTCAGAATGACTTATTTGGAGCACTAAAGTTTTTTTTACAGAAAAGAAATGATTCAAAAGTGATAAGAGAGGAGAGAGAATAGACAAAAGGTTCCTTTTATCTTAAAAAGGCTTGAACAATATTTTAGAGATAGACACCATATGATGACTCACGCAAGCACCATGATGTGCACTATGTGGGCATCACTTGGGTTCAACTGGCCCGCACAAGGGGCTCATGAAGCCACATGACAGTGCAACTATGTTAGCATCGAGACCCCCTTTTTTCTAACTAATGTCTAAAAAATCAGGAAAATTATACATAGATTCATGAAAAGTATAGAAAATTTAGCTCTCCCTAAATTTCAAATAAAAATGTTTAATAAATCTCAACATCATTTCAGCACGAAATTGTTGCCATTTTTCTCCCTATTAATATTCTTTAGAATCATTCTAAACTCGTTCCAAATTCAAGCTAAAACGAAGTAGTACATTATGAAAGCAGACAGAGATCAAAAATAGAAAAACCAACTTAGAAGGATTGCCATACAGTCTTGAGCGCGGCCATCCACCCACGCTTCCTAGTGCGTGGTCCCCTCAAACCATCGTGCCTCTCATCTCCTCTTTGAACCAGCACCTCGTCTTCACTTTCAAGCAACGACGTCTTCTCCGCGCCCAATTGGATGGAAGATAGCTGATCTTGCAGTGACACATAGATCACCTTCCACTTCAACTCCTCCACTCGATTGCCTGACTCCTTAGAGAACTGCACATACTTGCACTTCAAGCACTTTAAATTTTCCTTGAATTACGTTGAACGTGAAAATTAGGGCGAAGACTACCAGATCTGACGTGACGGCTTTGCCTGACTCAATGACGACGCTCTGGACGAGGAATTTATCCATGCACTTCATGTCGACCGGTGCTTCTTTCAGAGCCTTCATGGTCACTAGAAACAAGGAGAATATTGATGTGAGAAAAATATATATCTTAGATCGCTGACCCTCAGCTCAAGCAGTACCGATTATGTAGCAAGTTGATCGAGGCCCCACGATCCCAACGTTTGGTCGAACGCAGTAATTTCTCGGATTCGAAGTCTTGATCTGAAATAAATGAAAGAAGTGATCGATATCCTTCGATAAAATGAGGATCATTCTTGTTTGATGGATCGAGCGACCAAGGATCGATCGTCATGATCATTTTCAGATCGCCGTTCCTAAATTTATCAAGCACGAGTTCGTCTTATAGTATTTCGGTAGTGAATTCGGCGGTCACCTTGAATGCAACATTTTTGCCCGTCATGTTGGAGAACCGGAGGCAGCTAGAGATCTGCTTGTTCAGTTCGACTTCTCTCGGTAAGCCCAAATGCAAACGAGGTATTAAATTTTCGACACTGGTAATGGATAAAAGATGCGGGTCAGAGGATAATCGCGGAGTGTTGCTTACAGGGGAATCGGAGTTCCAAAGGGTCGACTTGTAGAAATTTTCTGGCGCTCATCGTTTCGAAAACCTTGAGTCACTGCACCGCCCGAGATCGGTTCTGACCCAAGAGCCGAGAGAGAAAACCAACAATACTAAGTGGGGTCTTTATTAATGGAAATTGAAAGAAGACGCGTTTGCGAAAGTTCTTCGAAATTCATCCTGATTAATGGTTTTTAACAGGAAAAGAAGTGCGCGTCCTAAAAAGTCGTCTATCCTGAACATCACGGAATTATGACATACTTTAAGGCTCGGGTCACCGTTTCAATAAATAGTTTAATACTTTTTATTTATGCATGTTAGACGGGAATCAAACTCTAATTGCTAATTAAAAAATTAAGACTTTTAATGTAGCCTAAAGATATAAAGAAAGCGTTGGCAGTAATCTTGCTTTGGTCATTGTTAAATCACTTTTTCAGGGCAGGGGCAACGTCGGTCTCCCTCCTGATTTAAGGGAAGTTTGAAAAAGTCTTTTTCTTGTGTTTGAACGAGAGGTGGAGAGCCCATCACGTGTTTGTCTTTCGCTTGGCCCTGTAATCTCTAGTGGGAATTTTAGGAATGCAATCTTGAGTTTTTGTTTCTCTCTCTCTCTCTCCCCTAAATCCTGTGCTTGGCATTCTTGGTGGAGACGACATCGTAAGGCTGCTCTTAGGGGACAACGGAGGAGTGAATCTCAAAAAGTGGTATCAAAGCCAGGTTCTGATCCAAGAAGAGAGAGGAGAAGAAGCTATGCCGCCGAGGAAGAATCAGACTGCATCTCTGGCCGGTGACGGGGGTCATCTGCGGAAGGGGACGTCACATCTCAACAAGTGGTAATAGTTTTCCTACCCTGTCGTTGAGTAATTACTCTTATTGGGCCTTGAGGATGGAGGTTCTTCTCAGAGCACAAGTGGTATTAGTCTTCGGGATGGTGTCGAGGAAGAAATATCGAGAAGCGATGCCGACTATGCTTGGAGGGATCTTTGAAGGGATCACTAATGTAGAAACAAAAGAAACAGAGGATAGAAGAAGAAGATAGGAAAGGAGGAGAGCTTGGACACACAATCGAGAAAGGCAAGAAAATGTTTGATACTTTATAATGAGCTATTGATACATATTTATAGGTGTTTTTGAGTGCCGTTGCAATCGGAGTTTTTAGAAGTCCAGTTGGTATTTCTGTCGAACAGCTCACGAGTGTATTTCGACGTCAGCTACTCATCCGAGTCAGCAATAATTAAGTGCCTTCTGATTGGTTGGACGTGACGGCAGTTACTGGTGACTCAGACAACTATTGGGGCTCTTGATTTGGTCGTCTTGCTGAACCAGCCATGGAAGGTGTTTGTTGAAATGCTTCAATATCCTCTCGCAAGTCTAAATGCAAGAGAAGACAGAGTTTGGACTTGAGAATAAGATACCATTGTTTGGGAAGGGCCTTGGTCAAGATGTCGGCTGTCTGATCCTTTGTCGAGAGGTGACCAATCCAGTGATGTCGTGATTTAAGTTGTTCGCGGACGAAATGATAATCTATGTCCACGTGTTTTGTTCTTTCTTGGAAAGCGGGATTGGTAGCTAAGATGGCAAGACGAAGTTCATGAAATAAAGAGCGGATCCAAATAAACTATGAGGTGGCATCGGTGACTGCTTTATATTCCGCTTCAGTACTCCATCTTGCAACTACTCGCTGTTTGTGAGTGTTCCCCGAAAAGAGATTTTTTACCAAGGTATATGATAATCTCCAATGGAGTGTGGTCGTTAGGAGAACTAGCCAAGTCTGCATCACTAAAGAGCTCAAGAGATGAATCAGAATTACGACGGTAAAATAAATTTTCTGCAATTGTTCCCTTCAAATAAAGCAGGAGATGTGTAACATAGCACTAGTCTTCAATAGTTGGATTGTGCGTAGCATGAGACGCACGATTGACTGCATAAGTGATATCCGGCCAACTAATGACAAGATATTATAATTCTCCAACAATACTAGAATATAAAGTGGCATCCGAAAAATTTTCAGCAAATAAGGATGAGATGGAGCAAGAATAGGAATTGGAAACAGGTTTAGTGTTTTTCATTTTTGTCTGACAAATAATTGGGAGGATATAATGAGATTGAGAGAGAAAACAACAGGTTGGAGTATAAGTAGTTCAATTCTGAGGAAAAAATGGGCTTGGCCTAAGTCTTTCATAGAAATTGCCTTTGCTAGTAGACGAACAATATCCTGAATTCCAGTGGAATCAGGGCTGATAACCAATATATCATCAACATAAATAAGAAAAAAATAAGGAGTGTTTCCATGGTATTTAAAAAATAATGAAGGATCAGTTTTGGAATCTCAGAAACCAAGAGAGAGAAAAATTAGTGAGTTTAGGAAACCACTCCCTGAGGACTTGCTTCAAACCATAGAGGTACCTTTGAAGTTGATATACATGCTGAGAGAACCTGTTGTTTGGAAAGCTAGGTGGCTGATCCATATAGATAAGTTATTTTAAATCACCATGCAGAAAAGCATTTGATACTTCAAGTTGATTAATTGGCCAATTGTGACTGATCGCAAGAGAAATGAGAATTTGAGCATTAGTAATTTTTACCACTAGACTAAAGGTAGCATCATAGTCAAAACAGTCTTCTTGTTTGTAGCCTTTGGTTACTAATCACGCTTTATAACGATCAAGAGAACCGTCAGCTTTGCATTTTAACTTATAGATCCATCGACAATTGGTGACATTCATGGTGGACGTCCATGGTACTAATATTCAAGTTTTCTAATGATGCAGGGCATGAAGCTCATCTTTCATGACCTGAAACTGTTGGGGATGTGTGAGTGCTTGATGTAAAGAAGTGGGCTCGGTTAGATTAAGGAGTAAAGTTTGGTAGCATGAAGGTAGAGGATAGTTGGTGATGGGTTTAGTAAGGGCATAAATGTCAGGGAGGTTTTTCATTTTTGGAGGTGGAAAAGTATGTTGGGTTCTGATGTTAATAACTTTTCAAAATTTTGATCAAAACATCAAATGCAACGGAATCCATTGAATCGGGTATTCAAAACATTGAGGCACCAAGATTAGATGATCCTATCATCTAATATCTATGAGAAAAGATACTTACAGGTTTCCTTGAAAGAGTTCTTGAAGCTATTCAAGTGTCTAGCGTCTTGCGGTATCCACATGATCTCTGAATGGTTGGATCTCCTCTTCAAGCTCTTCACCAAGAGAGAAAGAGAAGAAAGGAGAGAATTTCCACAAGGCTTGCAAGGGCACCTTCAATTGTAGTCGTTCTCCCCCTATTTATAGACATTTGGTATCAAGTTTTTTTATAAAAACCCTCATAATTATGTCTATATCCACCAACATCCATAGACTTTATGTGTGTGACCCTCTAAGTCCATATATCTCACTAGTTAATAACTCTATAAACCAAATAACACCTTATTGGTCAATCTGAATTAATTATCCACATCCACATATAGATTAATTAATCAAAGATTGATTTAACCCAATTGATAGGTTGAGTTGCCAGCCCGTTGGGTGCCAAGCTACACCACGTACACTAAGAGATGTGGAGTATGTAAGAACTCACTTGTGGAACCTTCCCGTCATTGATTACCATGTATGTATAATCCGTCATCCACATTAGACTCATGAATGACTTAGGGTATGGTCAATTGTCAAACCCTAATCGGTCACTCAAGTTAGTACTGATGCGTGTAGAAATCATTGGGAACTCCTTCTCCGGTATTTCTACTACCTTGGCTAATGATTTCATCATATCTCATTCCTTGAGTCAATCTCCTCAAATACCAAGGGTGGATGATCCCATCTTGATCACACAATCATCTTCGTGGACTTTATGTCGTATTCAATATATGACGTTTTAGATATCACGGGGCTAGGGATTCGTATGTCATAATCAAAACACGATCATCCATCCACAAGATGTCTTTGGTGTCTCAAGTCAAAGTACCACATATACAACCATGACATGAATAAACTTGATTGACATTTAGGTATAATACTATTCAAAGATTCATACGGATCAATTTAGTGAACTCTTTCTCCAAAGAGCACCCACTATCTATCGTTAGTGTCTCCACATCGATGGCTATAGGATCAGCCATACTCATCATATGAGTTGGATTAGATAATGCTATTCTTTTCGGATAATTTGATGTCCTTGTCACCAGTCCTATATGTCGCCCTTTTGCGGTCTCCAACCATTCCCAGACCATCAATCGCGCCATCGTTCCGCCCCGTCACTGCACGCCTCGAATCAGGTTGCCCCGCAGCGCCTGTGCGCCCACTGACTTTCCACCCCTCCCTCACATGGATTGCCCGACATCCCTATCGTGCCCGACCTGCCCCTCGCACCCTCGCATACGCCTGCGACCATCCCCCCGCCCCCCCTGATTATCGTCCGCACTCGTTCACCCCGCTAGGAGGTCCACCCACGATGACTACAATCCGCGCATGCGCAGTGATCTTCTTGCAGTCTTGCGTGTCCCACGAGCCCACCTCATCTATGCCACGCCCGCATTCCTGTTAACCACTACCGGTTGACCACCCCTGGCTTCTTGTTGACCGCACCCAGTCAGCCCACCTGTTGGCCATGCCCGCGGGCCCCAGTCCTACCCGCACTTTTTTGCGCGCGCCCGCTTGCTTTGCTGGTGATCTTCTTCTCCCCTTCTGCGCCGGGATCCGACGTGATCGCGACATCGACAATTCGGTCTACCTTCTGCTGCTCGTCTGTGCTGCGTACGAACGGGTTCCCCCGTCCGAACCGACCGGGCTCGTGCCCCGCAGGTTAGGCACGCATCCCCTTCTCTTAACTTTGAAGTGCTTTATTTCTTCTAGTATTTCTCGCACTTGTCTCCAGCGCCATTGGGACCTAGATTACGTCTATCGAGAGGACGACTTGAGTAGATAGTTGATAAATTGCATGATAAACTGCATGTGCATGTGCCCACATCTTGATCTATCTATCTATCTATCTATCTATCTATCTATCTATCTCTTTTTATCTCCAAATGCAAGCAAATAAGACATATTTTGGGAGTCACATGCATAAAAAATCTAATAAATCATCATGAAGGATGAATTATTTAACATGTTAATACTATGTTACATCATGATCCTCCATTCTCCATTCATGAAAAAAATTAGAAATACTTGTAAATGATGTACCATCCTGCCACATATAAGAAAGGAGAGCGATAATGGATGAAGTGAGAAGGCAATCGAGAGAGAAAGGGAAAAAATTAAGAGAGAGACAGAAGAAATTCCAAATGGAAAATTTGGGTACGCATATTCATGGTCAAGAGAGACTGAAGTTAAGACCGAACCGTGACCGAGGTGGACCGAGACCGGACCGAACCGTAACCGAGGTGGACCGAGACCGGACCGAGACTGAGACTTGGATCGAATGGTGTGCCAAAAACCGGACCGTGACCGGGACCGCCCAACCCTACTATCAATCACAATTGGCCCATTAAACAACTTGATGTATCAAATGCTTTTCTGCATGGTGATTTAAAATAACTTATCTATATGGATCAGCCACCTAGATTTCCAGACAACAGGTTCCCTCAGCATGTATATCAACTTCAAAGGTCTCTCTATGGTTTGAAGCAAGTCCCTAGGCAGTGCTTTTTTAAACTCACTAATTTGGATATGAGCCCTGATTCCATTGGAATTCAAGATATTCTTCGTCTACTAGCCAAGGCATTTTCTATGAAAGACTTAGGCCAAGCCCATTTTTTTCTCGGAATTGAACTTCTTATACTCCAACCTGTTGTTTTCTCTCTCAATCTCATTATATCCTCTCAATTCTTTGCCGCACAAAAATACTAAACATATTTCCAATTCCTATTCTTGCTCCATCTCATCCTTATTTGGTGAAAATTTTTCGGATGCCAATTTATATTCTAGTATTGTTGGAGCATTATAATATCTTGTCATTAGTCGGCCGGATATCACTTATGCAGTCAATCATGCATGTCAAGCTATGCACAATCCAACTATTGAACACTGGCGCTATGTTACACATCTCTTGTGTTATTTGAAGGGAACGATTGCCGAAAATTTATTTTACCATCGTAATATTGATTCATCTCTTGACCTCTTTAGTGATGCAGACTTGGCTAGTTCTCCTGACGACCAACGCTCCATTGGAGATTATCATATACCTTGGTAAAAAATCTCTTTTCGTGGAACACTAAAAAATAGCGAGTAGTTGCAAGATCGAGTACTGAAGCGGAATATAAAGCAGTCACCAATCCCACCTCATAGTTTATTTGGATCCGCACTTTATTTCATAAACTTCGTCTTGCCATCTCTGCCACTCCTATTTTATGGTGCGATAATCTTGGAGCAACCTACTTAGCTACCAATCTTGCTTTCCAAGCAAGAACAAAACACCTGGAAATAGATTATCATTTCGTCCGCGAAGAACTTAAATCACGATATCACCGGATTGGTCACCTCTCTACAAAGGATCAGACAGCCGACATCTTGACCAAGGCCCTTCCCAAAAAAATGGTATATTATTCTCAAGTCCAATGGTATCTTCTCCCGCGTTTAGACTTGCGAGAGGATATTGAACCATTTCGACAAACACCTTCCACAGCTGGTTCAGCAAGACGACTAACGAGACGAAACCGCGAGGTTGTCAATTTCAAGCGGTATCGCGTCAAAAATAATTCCAAACTTACCAATTTTGAGAATTAATCACGAATTCAAGGGTATAATGGTAAATATGGGTCGAATCCACAGGGAATTTAGGAATTTTCAGAAGATCTTTTAGAATTTGGTCAAATCGGACGAGAAATTGATGGAAGAAATTAGGGAAAATGGTATTTTATGAAATTAGACTTCAAATCGATTCCATAGAATCAAAAATCATCAAAATCGGACTTGATTTCGCGGAGAAATCATGAATTGAATTGGAGAGAAATTTCGGAACGAAGAAATCGCGATTTTAGCTAAATTTTGATTAAATTAACATCTAAATCCTAATCTAAACACAAATTAAACATGATAGGGAGATAACTAAGGTAAAACCGCTTCCACTAAGCCCAATTAGCGATCAAAACGAGGTGATTAAGCCGATTAATCAACGAAATCGTGAAGAACGCGAACGTGAACTTCAAGCGTCGATTTCTCCCTCAATTTTCCACCAAATCTTGACTTCTACCCCTCCGTGGACGCGGAATTGAGAGAGGAAGAGGAAGAACTCAAGAGAAACAGGCAAGGAAGGTGTCTAGACAGTCAATTAGATCGATTCTTGCTTCGATGCTTAAGAACGTCGAAGAACACATGTATATATAGGGGGAATTTTCGTAACCGTCCGATCAAAACGATCGACGGTTACGATGAAACGGTCCATCGTGGACCGTTTCAGTTAAGTCGTGACCGTCGGATCGCGATCGACGGTCACGATTAGATCCGTAACTAAGCGTTTAAAAACGCTAAAAATTGCGTCCGTTGGATCTTGATCTGACGGCCGCGATACTCCCGCTATCTTTTAATCTGGGCCGTTATAACGCCCCGATTTTTATCACGTGCTGATTGATCTCCGGTGCACCCTGTCTCCACGCGATCGACGCGCGAGATGCTGCCACGTCGCGTCAGATCCGACCGTCATAACTCCTGTTAATTAGCACGTGTCTTTGATCAAATCTGGTGGTCCGCAGCTCACGCGATCGACGCGTGCGATCGACGCGTCGACTGGATCCGACGCTCCTTCTCGCGCCACGTCACCTAAAAGGTAAGAAGCGTGTGGAGATTAGTCCCACACGGATTAAATTTCGGAAACCGTCGAGTTTAAATAGCCCGACGGTTTCTAAGGTTAATACCCTCCCCAACTAGGCGAGGCTGAAGACCCATTTTAATATATATAAAGTAATAATAATATTATATATAATATACGCGCCACGTAGGCGCTGCGCGGGTCTGCGTGGCGCTGCCACGTCGCATCCACGCGGGCCCCGCGCCCCTTTTTTTTAAATTTTTATTTATTTATTTTATTATTTAAAATTGAAAATAAAATAAGAAAAACTGTTTTAAAAATCCGAAAAAATCCTTTAAAAATAGAAAATTCATAACTTTTAATATATAACTCCAAATTAATCCAAATTTCTTTCATTTGATCCAAAATTTAATTATCTATTATTCTAAAAGATCAAATTAATTAAATAATAAGAGTTAAAATTATTATTCCAAAAATACATTCATTTATTACAATTTTAATCTTTAGAAAATAAAATGAATGTTTATAAAAGTTATTTCTCTTATTATTTTATCCTTAAAAACAATTATAATCTCAAGAAAAATATGGGTTATCAAATTATGAAACTCCAATTCATAAAAGTTAACCCTAAATTAAAGTATTTTGAGATTATAATGGCTTTTTAAGAGAATAATAGAAAAATACATATAAATATGATAACATGCATGTAAATGAAATCATTTAAGCTTTAATATGCATGAAAAATCATGTTTTATGACGTAAATATAGCATGTTATCAACGACAAATTCAACAGCCCCAACAGTTGTCTGAGTCACCAGCAACTGCCGTCAGGTCCAACCAATCAGAAGGCACTTAATTCTTGCTGACTCGGATGAGTAACTGACGTCAAAATACGCTCGCAAGTTGTTTGACGGAAATACCAACTGGACTTCTAAAAACTCCGATTGCAACGGCACTCAAAAACACCTATAAATATGTATCAATAGCTCATTATAAAGTATCGAACATTTTCTTGCCTTTCTCAATTGTGTGTCCAAGCTCTCCTCCTTCTTTCCTATCTTCTTCTTCTATCCTCTGTTTCTTTTGTTTCTACATTAGTTATCCCTTCAGAGATCCCTCCAAGCATAGTCGGCATTGCTTCTCGATATTTCTTCCTCGACACCATCCCGAAGACTAATACCACTTGTGCCCTGAGAAGAACCTCCATCCTCAGGACCCAATAAGAGTAATTACTCAACGACAAGGTAGGAAACCTATTAGCACCTGTTGAGATGTGACGTCCCCTTCCGCAGATGACCCTCGTCACCGGCCAGAGATCCAGCCTGATTCTTCCTCGGCGGTATAGCTTCTTCTCGTCTCTCTTCTTGGATCAGAACCTGGCTTTGATACCACTTTTTGAGATTCACTCCTCTGTTGTCCCCTAAGAGCAGCCTTACAATGTCGTCTCCACCAAGAATGCCAAGCACAAGATGTAGGGGAGAGAGAGAGAGAGAAAACTCATGATTGCATTCCTACAATTCCCACTAGAGATTACACGGCCAAGCCACAGACAAACACGTGATGGGCTCTCCACCTCTCGTTCAAACACAAGAAAAGACTTTTTCAAACTTCCCTTAAATCAGGAGGGAGACCGACGTTGCCCTTGCCCTGAAAAAGTGATTTAACAATGACCAAAGCAAGTATACTGCCAACGCTTTCTTTATATCTTTAGGTTTTTGGAGGAGATTTCTTACATCAAAATCATAAAGAAACAATTTCTTACATCAGAAAACAAAGTTTCTATTTATTTCTTATTTTGAATGCACTTATTTACATTAAAATATTTATAAATTCATGTTATTGTGCTTCAAACTGATTTATTTTATTTTTAAAGGAAGTTCTGATTTGTATAGATTTTAGTATTCTTTGGGAATTTATAGAAGTTAAAATTATTAAGAAATGAATTTATAAATCACAAAAAATTTAATTTTTTTATTTAAAAAATGATTTTTAAATGATTGTTAGGCCTATTTATTTTATCGTACATTGTGGCATGATCACAATATTGGATTTAACATGTTTCAGTTATTAAAACTCAAATGACTTGGCAACTTATGATTGGTTTTTGCTATTCAAAGGATGAAATGGAAATTGCTGTTGACATGATGGCCTATGATTGGCTGCTACTAGTCAAAGGTTGGACTAGGGCCCACAAGCGATATGACGGCCTCCTATTTGCTGTCGCTTTTCTTTGCTCTTAAATGCTAATGCGCCAAGTTACCTCCTCAGTTATAAAATGTATAGAAGTAAAAAAAAATGATCTCTCACAGATGCACTAACTCTTGACTTGGCAAATTCATCACCACGTCAGAATGACTTATTTGGAGCACTAAAGTTTTTTGTAGAGAAAAGAAATGATTAAAAAGTGATAAGAGAGGAGAGAGAAGAGACAAAAGGTTCCTTTTAAATTTTTTAGTTCTTTTTTAAGGTTTATCTCAATCTTGCCACTTAAGATTTGTGAGATTGTGTAGATTTTGTGACAAGATATTTTTGGAAAATTTTATGGCATTGACGAGGAGAGAGGAGTTGATCAACAGTCTATATTGCTCTACATTCTAAGCTTGATATCCAATGATCTTCATGGAGTTTTGACATGAAGTTTTATGGGCAGCTTCATCTTTTCACCCTCTATCCACCCATTCCCTTTGATCTTTTAAAGGCTTGAATGATATTTTAGAGATAGACACCATATGATGACTCACGCAAGCACCATGATGTGCACTATGTGGGCATCACTTGGGTTCAATTGGCCTGCACAAGGGGCTCATGATACCACTTGACAGTGCAACTATGTTAGCATCGAGACCCCTCTTTTTCTAACTAGTGTCTAAAAATTCAGGAAAATTATACATAGATTCATGAAAATTATAGAAAATTTAGCTCTCCCTAAATTTCAAATAAAAATGTTTAATAAATCTCAACATCATTTGAACACGAAATTGTTGCCATTTTTTTCCCAATTACTATTCTTTTGAATCATTCTAAACTCGTTCCAAATTCAAGCTAAAAAGTAGTACATTATGAAAGCAGACAGAGATCAAAAATAGAAAAACCAACTCAGAAGGATAGCCATGCAGTCTTGAGCGCGGCCATCCACCCACGCTTCGTAGTGCGTGCTCTCCTCAAACCATCGTGCCTCTCATCTCCTCTTTCAACCAGCACCTCGTCTCCACTTTCAAGCAATGACGTCTTCTCCGCGCCCAATCGGATGGAAGGTGGCTGATCTTGCAGTGACACATAGATCACCTTCAACTGCAACTCCTCCACTCGATTGCTTGACTCCTTAGAGAACTGCACATACTTGCACTTCAAGCACTTTAAATTTTCCTTGAATTACGTTGAACGTGAAAATTAGGGCGAAGACTACCAGATCTGACGTGACGGCTTTGCCTGACTCAATGATGACGCTCTGGACGAGGAATTTCTCCATGCACTTCATGTCGATCGGTGCTTCTTCCTGAGCCTCCATGGTCACTACAAACAAGGAGAATTTTAATGTGAGAAAAATATATATCTTAGATCGCTGACCCTCGGCTCAAGCAGTACCGATTATGTAGCAAGTTGATCGAGGCCCCACGATCCCCACGTTTGGTCGAACGGCGTAATTTCTCGGATTCGTAGTCTTTATCTGAAAGAAATGAGACAAGTAGAATGATCACTACAGAACGGTGATCACGTCAAGTTGGCTTTCAGTCAATCAACGATCAAAACCAATTGGTCAATCAGCAGAGTGATCGATTCTGTACTGGATTAGCTTAGTCCCTGAAAGTAACCATCTGACCGATGATTAAGTTTTTGAAGTTAATCCTTTTTATATTGATTTTAAACTTTTGCCAAATATTCAAGTGGTGACAATCACTGATCTATGATCAACATCCATAACACTCAATTGATCAACGATCCAACAGCTGATCTGATTCGATGAGCATCAATCCCCTTAATGCGATCACACCTTGTTGGTAGCTGATCGCCTCAAGGGGCACTCCAAAAGGTGATAAGCACACTCCCCAAATGCACACACACGCTCGAAGAAGAAGAATAATGAGAAAGAATAAAAGAAATGCACAAAAACTTTAAAAAAACTCACTTATAATCCTCTGGAGGAAGAAAGGAATGCTCAGATGATGTTAGGACACGCTACGGGTGCCTATTTATAGGCTTACAAGGAGAAAACACAAAAAACGGCACTTGAAAATTTGCGTGCAGATTTTCAAGTGCTGACGATCACTGATCACATCAATACCATTCAATTGATCAATGATCTGACAGCTGATCCGATTCGATGGGCACCAATCCCCTCGATGCGATCACACCCTTGGTTAATCGATCGTGGAAGTGATCGATACCCATCGATAAAATGATGATCATTCTTGTTTGATGGATCGAGCAACCAAGGATCGATCGTGACGATCATTTTCAGATCGCCGTTCCCAAATTTATCAAGCACGAGTTCGTCTTAATGTATTTCGGTAGTGAATTCGGCGGTCACCTTGAATGCAACATTTTTGCCCGTCTTGTTGGAGAACCGGAGGCAGCTTGAGATCTGCTTCTTCAGTTCGACTTCTCACGGTAAGCCCAAATGCAAACGAGGTATTAAATTTTCCACACTGGTAATGGACAAAAGATGCGGGTCAGAGGATAATCGCGGAGTGTTGCTTACAGGGGAATCGGATTTCCGAAGGGTCGACTCTTAGAAATTTTCGGGCGCTCATCGTTTCGAAAATCTTGAGTCACTGCACCGCCCGAGGTCGGTTCTGACCCAAGAGCCGAGAGAGAAAACCAACAATACTAATGGAAATTGAAAGAAGACGCGTTTGCGAAAGTTCTTGGAAATTCATCCTGATTAATGGTTTTTAAAAGGAAAAGAAGTGCGCGTCCTAGAAAGTCGTCTATCCTGACATATTTTAAGGCATATTTTAAGGCTCGGGTCACATATTTTTTAAGGCTCGGGTCACCGTTTCAATAAATAGTTTAATACTTTTTATTTAGGGTTCTTCGGTACCTATACCTAACTTCGAGTCGGTATCAGTGACGGTGTCGGTTTGGTTAAACCTATACTTTCGGTAATTTGTTATTTGAACTGAAAATAAAATGTAAAGGTTTTTATGACTCCATAAATCATAAATATATAAATACATGTTTCACAAATGAATGATAATAGATTAACACTTCTCAACAACAAATATATAATACATCAATAATTTAAGATAAAGATCCTAAATAGATAAAAATTAACTTTTAAATATATTTAAAGAAATAATATAAATAATATAGTTTTAGATAATCATCTCTCAAAAGTTTAAATTACAAAATCATCTCTCTCTATCTTTATCTCTCTGCTCTCTCTACCTCTCTCTATCTTTATCTCTCTGCTCTCTCTCTCTCTCCCTGTCTCTCTCTCTCCCTATCTCTCCCTCTCTCTCTCTCCCTGTCTCTCTCTCTCCCTGTCTCTCCCTCTCTCACTCTCCCTCCCTCTCTCACTCCCTCCCCCTCCCCCTCTCTCTCTCTCTCTCTCTCTCTCTCTCTCTCTCTCTCTCTCTCTCTCTCTCTCTCTCTCTCTCTCTCTCTCTCTCTCTCTCCCTCTCTCACTCTCCCTCCCTCTCTCTCTCTCACTCCCTCCCTCTTCCGCCCTCCCTCCTCTCTCTCTCTCTCTCTCTCTCCCTCTCTCACTCTCCCTCCCTCTCTCACTCTCCCTCCCTCTCTCACTCCCTCTCTCTCCCGCCCTCCCTCCCTCCCTCTCTCTCTCTCACTCCCTCCCTCCCTCTCTCTCTCTTCCGCCCTCCCTCCCTCTCTCCCGCCCTCCCTCACTCTCGCTCTCTCCCGCCCTCCCTCCCTCTCTCTCTCTCTCCGGCCCTCCCTCCCACTCTCCCGCCTTCCCTCACTCTCTCTCTCCCGTCCTCCCTCTCTCTCACTCTCTCTCCCGCCCTCCCTCCCTCCCTCTCCTCTCTCTCCCGCCCTCCATCCCTCCCTCTCTCTCTCCCTCCCTCCCTCCCTCCCGCCCTTCATCCCTCCTTCCCTCTCTCCCGCCCTCCCTCTCTCGCTCTCCCGCCCCTCCCTCACTCTCTCTCTCCGTCCTTCCCCCTATCTCTCTCTCTCCCGCCATCCCTCCCTCGCTCTCTCTCTTTCCCGCCCTCCCTCCCTCGCTCTCTCTCCCTCCGCCTCCCTCCCTCACTCTCTCTCTTTCCCGCCCTCCTCTCTCGCTCCCTCTCTCTCTCTCTCTCCCGCCCTCCCTCCCTCCCCGCCCTCCTTCTCTCCCTCTCTCGCTTTCCCACCGTCCCTCCCTCCATCCCTTTCTCCCGCCCTCCCTCTCTCTCTCTCCTGCCCTCCTCCCTCTCTCCCCGCCCTCCCTCTCTCTCTCTCCTACCCTCCTCCCTCTCTCCCGCCCTCCATCTATCCTTCCCTCTCTCCCGCTCTCCCTCTCTCTCTCTCCCGACTGCCCGCCCTCCCTCCTTCCCTCTCTCCCGCCCGCCCGCCGCCCTCCTTCGCGGTGAGGGAAGAAGGACAAATTTTTCTCCCCCGCTGTGTTACCTACGTAACCTCTTATTTTCTCTATCCTCAGCCATGCAGATCTCCCTCCCAAAACTGGAAACAGAAATTTTTTTCCGTTTCACCGGAAGCGAAAACCGAAACCGAACAGAAACCTTCGGTTTGACTAGTTTTGTACCGCCGGTGTCGGTTCGGTCGGTTTTTCGGTGTCCAGTTCGGTTTTGGAGATCCTTAGTTAAATCCACTTTTTCAGGGAACAGGCAACGTCGGTCTCCCTTCCGATTTAAGGGAAGTTTGAAAAAGTCTTTTTCTTGTTTTTGAACGAGAGGTGGAGAGCCCATCCTGT
>CM044108.1:10040630-10079958 GCA_024174645.1 Lemna minuta
TTATAATTTAATCACAGAATAGATAGATAAACACTCCTGAGAATATGATGACATGCATTAGAAATCTGAATATTTTGTGGCCTTAGTCTTTCATTTATAATCATATATTGTATGTATAAATTTGCATGTTATCAATCTCAAATCACCTCACTAGATATGCGAGGCTGGAAAAGGTGAAAAGCTTTTCCTTATAGTACATTGCGTTATACCCATTCAAAAATTATTTAAGCTGTGTGTGATAACAAGCACTTTACTTTTGAGATTACATGATTATTAGTACATTTTAAGGAATAATTCATACCACTCTTATGCATATTATCACTCTTTGAGTGCATATTCATCATTCTATACAAATTTTACCAAAAATCTAGAAAAGTATTCTTTTAAGAGTTAATCATGCATAAATCAAAAGTTTAACTTTAAATAGATAACCCTAATTCAATTTGAGATTTTTTTTGGGATTTTAATTATAAAATGATAAAAGAAAAAGATTTTTTAATGCACTCTAAAATTATTTATTTTAATTTTTTGAGAAAGATGAGCATATTTTTTAGTTAAAAATTTATTCTTTCATTATTTCTTGAATTAAAATGCATAGAATGGTAGGTTATTGAATTTCTGGTCAAGCAAAAGAATTTAGATTCAAAAGGAGTTGTATTTTAAAAGATATGAACTTTCTCATTATTTAGAATATTTTATAATTTTCTAAATTTTATTTTTAAATTATTTTAAATTATTTTTAAATTAAATCTTAATTAAAATTGTTTAAAACTTATATTTATAATTGTGTGCTGACATGGTATGCATGCTTGTGTGTTGCCATAAAACAGCATGTAAAGATGCCATTTCGCATGCACATGATGCACAATGGTGCACATTAAGAGTGATAATTGCAGTAAGTGCCCTTAATGGGTCGTAATTAAATGAAATGGATTGCTACTATATTTATACTGCTCGATTTCTTGAATATTTTTAATGGGGGATTATTTCTTTATATTAAAGGGACATGGCGCCCTTAGAGGCATTAGATCAAGGTGAATCTATGGACTTAATCTTAACCGTTGATTTTTCACTTAAGTGAAGGGGGTACGTGGAGTGTTGCCATTCGTAGACGATCCATTTTATAAGTATCAAGAAATCTTGGTCGTCAATCTAAGGAGTTATAATGGTCCATATTAGATAGTTTATATCGGCTTCCCTAACATGCGGCATGATCCAAAGCATTCGATGAAAATTTGATGGACGCAATGAATCGACGATCCCTCTTCACATGTTGATGTGGCAAAATCTTGGTGCTTCATCATAGATCCTACAACTGAAATCTAACAACATTACTTCACATCTCAACATTTTATTTGAGATATTCATGGAAGATGAAGTGTCACTCCAACAGCCATGCCTAATTTTAGTTCCATTTATACTCTCTCTTCAATCGAAGATATATTTGTGGATATTTTGATTAATCAAATCTTTTGGACATCTCATTCATTGATTCTCTAGCTTCAATCATATTCTAGACTCCTTTTTGTGTCCAAGGAGTGCTTAAATTCAAGATTTTGTTAAGAGAATGGGGGAGAAATCAGCTATTAAACTCCAAATTTTTTATTTCAAAAGGGTGAAATGAAAACCTATGACTCTAAAATTAATTGGATCATTTTGAGCATGATTTTTGGGTTAAAGTTAATGTTTTCATCCTAATCTCTCATCATTTAACATTAGATTTTTAATTTCAAAGACTAGATTAGGTTAATTTCTATACATTTAGTCATTTTCTCTCTCTTCACAAACAATTTTCTTCCCTCACTTCACTTTTCTACTTTTTTGTAGATAAAAGTCTAAATTAAATGATTTTTTTATTCTATGAATAGATACTTGAGTCTTCTTTATAAATATATAATTTTCTTTAATTTTGCATCTCAATTTGTCATCCAATTTGATCAAATTTGAAAACATCTCGAGAACTAATAGTAATCCTCCATGGATTTAACTCTTACTCACCTCTACCCTAATTAATTCCTAATTAGTCCTTAAATTAAGTGATTGTGGTTTTTATTTTGACGCATGAACATGTGTTTTTTATGACTGCACGATCAGTCTTCGTCAGAGAATAGATGCTAATAAAAGGAAGATAGATGAGATTACCTTATGGAGAACAATGTGGCATTGATATGATGAGTATGATATGGATTTTTTTCTACACACACACATATATACATATATATATATATATAAGGAAGGATGAGAAGATAATATGAATGATCAAATGGGGAGATGAGAAAGGCACAGGGGAGGTTGTGAGAAGATGAAAAGAGATAGATGTAAATGATTTTTGTGATGAAATGATATACAAAACTTTAAAAAATATATAGAAATGATTTCTACACTATCCATGAAGGGGATTACAAGGGAAAGTCATATCTAAATCCTCACACAAACCCTTTTTTTATGGTACTCCTAGATTGGTGAAGCTAGACTCATTATGACCTCATCCTTTGCTTGATCTTGCCTCCACAACTAATCTAGACATAAAATTATGTCAAGATTGGGCCTAATCCTCTCCTTTTCCTAATGTTAGCCTAATGCTAAGAGAGCGAAAAGAAACATTGAGAGAAAATATAAGATCTATATATATATAAAGAGGGGGGGGCATCAAGGGTGGGGATCACTCGCCCTTGATGCCCCCCCCCCTTTAGCTACCTCCTAAATGGAGATAATGGGGCCTCCTAAAAGGGGTATGATCAAACACCCACTTCCAACAGAAGTGAAGCTACTCCCCTTAAAATACACTGTACTGATTTTAATTATTATTATTATTCAAAGAAAACCATCGTGCTTACTTGCAAATGGTAATTTTCAAGCGACTAACAAGACAAGCAGATTAATATTAAATTAAAGTTATAGTTTTGTATCAGCTAGTCCCATTCATTGATTTCTAGATGGGTACATAAGATTGATTTCTTCACTATATTACAGAAACCCCCACTTTATCCTTATCCATTAACATTACAGGATGATCCTTATCTAGTAGTTGGATTCCGGCAATCATCCTTAATATTAATGCTATGTGAAAAATCAAAATGCCCTTATCACCAAATTTTTATTTTTATTTTTATTTTTATTTTTACATAAAAGGAAGATCACCGAAAATCTGTGATCTTCAAATTCTTGCCAAATTCGTGTTGGTCCTTCAAAGTAAACTGTTATGATTCCATTGAAAGAGTCAATGTTGTCCTCAATTATGGATAATTTAATGTCATCGAGACAGGGCTTCAGACCTACATTTAATTTGTCTGTCATTCTTTATTCGCCAAGCTTCAAGCAATGAAGTCAGGCATCAGCAAAGGATAATTCATTAGCCTTTCATACTAAAGGAGCATAGTATGAGCAAATATATTGGACAAAAATTAGATGGCCTGAAAAACATTTAGACTAATTTAAATTAGTTAAGGGCAAGAACTTTCATCGCAATGATTGCCATAAGGACTTTAATAGAAACTCAAATATTAGTCACGGCATTCATATATATGTTCCAACATGATTTTGTGGGAATTACCTTCAAGGAAGAAAAATGCATCATCATCATCAGCAGCAGCATCATCTCAGCCATGAGCATCATCCAAATCATCATAATCATCATGGTCATCCACAACCATCAAACTCACTCAATGATTTCAAATCTATGTTAATAAAATTAAGCACAGTCTAGGGCAATTGATGGGGCAGGTGGATGTATGAAGGATAATGGAGAATGACAATTTTCATTCATTAGGGAAATAATCGTAAAGGAATAAAAAAAATTGGACAATAATCTACCAACCTGAAGTTCTTTTGAAGGGAGCCTTGGGGGCTGGAGAGTTAAATAATCCACCAAAAAGTGTATGATTTTCAAAAGGAGCTGTTGAATATTTAAATCTGAGTGTCTGAGATATAAGAGCACAAAAGATGGGTGAAGTATACCAAGAATTCTACATCTACCTCACTCTAAATGATGCAAGATCATGTTGGGCTCCTTGATACTCTCCTCTTGTAACCACGATGCCTGTCTGGAGAGGGAGATCTACGGCCTCTTGCCCTTGGCAGGTTTTGGCTGCGGTTTCTCTCTCTACTATAATCCCTTCCATCTCTATACCCATCTTGCTTCAATGAGCTCCCTCTCCATTCACGGTGCCTGTCTCTTTCTAGGTCTTTATCTCTTAATTTATCCCTCTTTCCCCTGTTCTCACTCACTTCCCTTGGCTTTCTGCGCTCTTTCTTCCTCTTTTTCCTTTGTCAATCTCTCCTTTTCTTTTTGCCTTATCCTTTGCTTCCTAGAGAATTCATCAACACAGAAGATTAATTGGTCATAGATCGTCATTCAACTGATGAACTTATTAATCAAACTAATGATACCTTATGTTCTGCAATAAAGTCTCGCACCATGCCATATCCAATATGCTGTTTTCCGGTAACATGAGCTTGAGTCCTCTCAGCAGCATCATTGGCCACCAAAAAAGAACCACATATTTCACAAAGAGCCATCTTCTTCTCTTGAGTCAGCAACAGCATCTTGTCAGCTGACTTAGTCAACGTCAATTTCTCAGCATTCAAAATGTCCACCTGTGAGAGAGAAAACCCATTAAGAATAAAAAGTCAAAATTAATGAAAGGATTTGCTCAGGTTCTGCAGTATGGAACCTTCCGCATCAGGGCTTCAGCTTCATCAATCTTCCCGGCTTCTCCAAGGCTCTCAGCTTGTTCTAGAAGCTTCTTTATTTTGTCCTCAAGAGTAGAGAGTTGTTCAGCTTGTTCTGCAGTAAGAGGGGCAGGTGGAATGTTGACTTCCTGTGCTAACCTGTCCCGTCCACGCTTGATCTTCCGGTCCAAGTCTGTTACCTAAAGTAGAAATTGGATTTGAAGGATTTTTCTAGGAAGTAATGAAACTAACCATCAGCAAGAAGCTCACCAGTCTCTCGCAGAATTGGGCGAGCTCAGCTTCAAACTTTGGAACATATTCATTGTACCTCACTGACTTTTCAAAGCTGGAAAGCCAGAAGAAAATTATGACTCAGTATATGATTAAAACTATTTAAGTCAATCTACAGATTACAAATAGAAAATAGAAACTCATTCGAGTATTAGGATTTTTAGATGGCTTAGGTAAGATGACAATGACCGTGAAATATCTGTCAGCTGCTTGATCCAGGTTCATGGCATCATTATGAAAAGGGCAGAGAACAGACAATGGACAGCCAAATCCTCTTGCGCAATTTTTTTTCTGTGGTGGATCTTTAATTCTGGCCTTCCAGACCTTAGTCGTGACCCAGACTGAATCTACTTAGAACTTAGTCAATCTCTGCACTTGAGAATCTCTCACAATTAAAGCCTGTTCAAGAGGCCCTGGCAGAGATCAGATGATCAACTGACCAGTTAATCATGACCACTCAATCTCCAAGCCTACCAGACACTAATTAAGGTAGGCAAGTTCATGCAAAGACAAGTCGACACATGATTGATAATGAGACTAGGAATTAAAAGAGGAAATGAATTGGAGAGGAGGGCTTCAAAATTAAATTGGTATATCTAATAAGGATCATAGCCCACGCTGATCATTAAGATTTTGTGAATAGTTTTTTACTGCAACAACACCAGATGAGAAAAAGCAACATATTCATTAAACAGTGACTATCTTCCTTGTATGATAATCTAGCCAAAGAATCAATGAACAAACAACCTAGCAAGGTATAATCATCTCGAATGTGACAGATTATGATCCTATCAATTAACCCCTCTGATACTATCCCTAAAATATGGGTGATTACATTTTATACTTCTAAGATGAAACACATTGATTTAACCTCCCTACAACGCAAGAGTACCATGTACTTGAAGGAGATGTATGAAGCACCCTACATTACTAATAAGTAAGGCATATATCTTTCCATTGCATAAATGTAAGTCACTCGAGAATCTCTTTTGAACACTGGCTAGAAAATTGCTTCTCATGAGTTAGAACTCCAAAAAGCTGTTGGATTAGAGTTTTTTTAAGTGTTTACTGAAATTTTTCCTGGAGAAGTAATCTGATGTCCTACTATGGTCACATGTTACACCAGATGAGAGCTTTGACTTAGTTACCTCAACAGATGGGATTGCATAACACCGGCCAGAAGAACTTTCAAAGTCTTAATTTAGCAAAGAATGCCAGGAATCCAGTTAATATTTTCACCTAAATGAGGCAAATAAACAATTTGGTTCAGAACACACCTTCCACACACTGATTGCAAGAACTACCCCAGAAAATGAATCTGAGCAGTGTCTATAAATAGAAATGGAGGAGATTACTCTCTTCATAACCATCGTTATATCCTTTACTTCTAATCGAAATCCCCGTAAGGATCGATAAACTCACAAATTTTACATGTACACGGCTTTCAAGTAAATATTAGGGTTGAATGATAAATCGCCTATTCAAAAGAGGAAATTCGGAAGAATCAATTTGACAAAGTGGACAATTCAGTTACCTCTCTTTCAACTTCAGATCATGAATCTTAGGGCACGGTCCTGCAAAAAATGAGAGAAAGTAAGAAACCCAGTAAACAGGAAATAAAGAGATTTCCAGTGAAGGATAAACCCACCGAGGTCACTTTTCGTGTTGACGAATAGATCGTGGGGACAGAAGCGGATCATGAAAGGCTTGCAAACCTCTTTGTCTTCCCAGGATACTTCCTTGAAGCCTTTCCTCTCCTCATCTGTTAGATTGCGAGCTGTGAGACGAAAATACCGACGTTAGACTGTTTGGCACGAAAGATAAATGGGGAGAAAAAGGATCGAAATCCCAAACCTGAGCCCATCAGCTCGTCTAGCAGAGCTCTCTGCGCGTCCATTGCCAGCAGGAAGAGGTGTAAAACCTTGATATGAAGGCGGAGAATTAGAGATCAGGACTTTTGCCCTAGGTACCACAAGAAAGAACCTCCCGTTCCTTTACACAAAAACATCTACTCGGCGAAAATCTTACCGGCAATAGCAAAAAAAAAATTATTAATTTACTAATTATTTACTACTGTAATAATAAAAAAACCTTTTAGTATTACAAATTGTCTTATTTACTTGTATTTGAATATCAAATTAAAGACTGACTCATTCTTGCCCATTCATATGGAATTTTTCTTACGTTGGCAAAGAGAAGAATGTCTTTTAAATTTCTTGATGTAGTGAGGATAGCATTGTGATTTGAATACCCAATGATCCACATGTTGCTTTGGCTTTCTTCCACATAGAAAGGGGTGATGATGTGTCTCAGACTGAGTGAATGATCATCGATGCACAAAAATAATTTATTTATCGCTTCCTGATGTGTTATTCTATTACATCTTTATTTGAAATAGAGTTAGATGGTATAGGTTATGTCTCCTTATTTGATGTAGCAAGGTTATTCCACCTAGGGTTGGCCCTTTTGGATTGAGTCAACAATTTGATGTGTGATCTTTGCCTGATCAACAATTGGATCGTCTTTTTTTATCGATCGACAATCAAGCAAAGATCGTCAATGAAATTGATAGGATTGCCAACCCTAAGATTGAAATCTCTCTCTCTCTCTCTCTCTCTCTCTCTCTCTCTCTCACACACACACACACACAAAGGTCTAATGCTTTATTTATTATCTATAATTTTTTGCTTTTTGTAGGTTTTCATTTGAATTTCTTATTTTTTACTGATGTATGTATTTTAAAAAACTATTAGTATTCTCTCTCTCCAACCCCCATATTCATTGATCGATATGCTCTATTGATGATCAATTGACAATTTCAAAATTGCTCAACAACTTCTTGATGATTGAGTAGACAATATGGCATCAATCAATTCCAATCCATCAAATTGCCCAACTCTAGTCCTACTCTTCCACCTTATTTGTTTGTCACTTTTGTTGTATTTAATGACAATTTATTTTAGTTAGTGTAGAACACAAACTGGGTTAGAGAGTGGGATTTCAATGATCTAACTTAATACTTCATCAATGTATTGATTTGATTTTACAATAGTGCTGATGCATAATAACATGCAATTTCATGTATTAATCTCATACATTTTATGCATTCTTTCTTGAAAATATAATCATAAATGCATGTTATCATGATTTAAGATGATTAAAATGATAATTCTTATATTTTTTTCATAAATTATAGCATTTTATGAGCATTTAATGATATTGATTTATCAAGAATATTGATTTAATGATATTGATTTTTTTAGCATTTTATTTTCTAAATTTTCTAGAACTTTTAAAGAATTTTTAGAAATTAAAATTATGAAAATCTCTCTCTCTCTCTTCCCCTATCACTCTCTCGTTCTCCCTCTCCCTCTCTTCCTTTCTTCCGCTCGCTCCCCCTCTCTCTCTCCCTTTCTTCATCTCTCTCCCTCCGCAATTTCTCTCTCTTCATATCGCTCTCTCTCTCTCCCGCGATCGCTTTCCCTCTCTCACACGATCTCTTTCTTTCCCTCTCTCTCTATTTCTTTTATTATTCTTTCTCTCTCCCCAACCGCGATCACTTGTCATGAAAGGCCTTGGTCTTTTCCTTGTAGATTTCTGCATCTTCATACACGTCATGCCTTAGCTCCTATAATTCTTGAAGCTGGAGAAGTCTTTCTTTACCTGCTTTGTCCAGAGATAAGTTGAGCTTCTTGATTACCCAATATGCTCAACGCTCAAACTCAACTAGAAGATGACACGCTTTCTCAAATATGAGTCGGAAGGGAGAAATCCTGATGGGTGTCTTGTAAGCTATTCGATACACCCATAAAGCATCAGGAAGCTTGTGGGCCCAATCTTTCCCGTCTGGTCGAATGATCTTCCTTAAAATATTATTAACTTCTCGATTGCTCACTTCAACTTGCCCATTCACTTGGGGGTGGTACGGTGTGGTGACGCGATGATGTACTCCATATTTCTTCAAAAATGCATGAAAGTGTGCATTATTGAAGTGCGAGCCTCCGTCACTGATGATGGCCCTCGGACATCCATATCAGGAGAAGATGTTTATTGTGACGAATCTGAGCACCTCCCGATGAGTATTTGTCCTTGTGGGGATAGCTTCAGCCCGCTTAGACACATAATCAACTACTACCAAAAATATATTCTTTCCCATCTGAAGGTGGGAAAGATCCCATGAAGTCAATCCCCCATAAATCGAATATCTTCATCTCAAGGATAGGCCTCATTGGCAGCTCATCTTGCTTGGAGATGCTTAATGTTGTCTGGCATTGTAAGCACTTCATATAGAAACGGTGGGCATCCTTGAAGATGGTGGGCCAATAAAAACCGCTTTGTAAAATTCTATCCGATGTCTTCCACGGAGCAAAGTGTCCTCCACATACTAATGAGTGACACATCGATAATATATCTCCTTGCTCCTCCTCCGCGACACATCGCCACATGATCTGGTCGTATCCTACATGGAATAGAAGGGGTTCTTCCCAAAAATAATACTTGAGTTCATAGAAGAACTTATCTTTTTCGATGCCGATTCTAATGCTCCGAGATCGATCCAGTCACAAGAAATTAACGATGTGCGTAAACCAAGGAGCGTGACTCGATAATGCAAGGAGATGCTCATCATGAAATGAATCACTAATGTATCCCGTACCTGAAACATGGAGACGCGATAAATGATCTGCCACCGACTTTTCGCTGCCCTTCTTATCTTTTATCTCTAAGTCAAATTCTCAAAGAAGCAGCACCCATCGTATCAATCATGGCTTCCCAAGATGTAAGGCCGAAATTTTTCTAATGCATAGACCACTGCCAAAAGCTCATTCTCTGTAATCGTGTAATTCATCTAGGCTTCGTCAAGAGTCTTACTCGCGTACCAAATGGCAGTTGGCTTCTTCTCTATTCGCTGCCCCAAAACCGCTCCAATTGCAGAGTCTAAAGCGTCGCACATTATCGCGAAGGGTAAGTCCCAATTAAGACTTTGTAGAATCAGTTCTTCGATCAATGCGAGCTTCAACATCTTGAATGCGCGCTTCCCTTCTTTGTCGATGAAGAAGTCCTTATCCTTGCAAAGAAGAGTGGTCAACGGCTTGAAGACTTTAGCAAAGTCCCGTATAAACCTTTAGTAGAAACCAACGTGCCCGAGGAAACTCCATAAATCTTGTAATGTAACCCAGAGAGGAAGGTTTTGGATGACCTCAATCATGGCCTTATCACCTTTAGCCCTTTGCTCGAGACAAGATGCCCAAGCACTACTCCCTCTTGCACCATAAAGTGGGATTTTTCCCAACTCAACACTAGTCATTTCCTGACGCAGACCTTTAAGATCTTTTTCAAGTGAGCTAGACAGTTGTTGAAGTCATCTCCAAAGACAGAGAAATCATCCATGGAGGTCTCAAGACTGTCGCTAAGGAAATTAGAAAAGATTGTCGTCATGCATCTCTGGAATGTCACAGGGACGTTACATAACCCGAATGGCATTCGTCTAAAAGCGAATGTGTCAAAGGGGCATGTAAACGTCATCTTCTCTTGATTTTCCAGATGAATTGTAATCTAGTCATAGCCCGAGTATCCATCCAAGAAACAAAAATAACTCTGACCCGCCAGTCGATCGAGGATTTGGTCGATGAATAGTAAGGGGAAGTGTTCCTTTTTCGTCACTACATTCAACTTCCGGTAGTCGATACAAACTCGCCGCTTTGTCGGAAGGCCTGTTTGGATCTCCTCACCCTTGTCATTCATGGTCACTGTAACTCCTACTTTCTTGGGAACAACGTGTACCGAACTAACCCACTGGCTATCATATATGGGGTAGATGATCCCCGCATTAAGTCACTTCAGGATCTCCTCCTTCACTACATCTCATACCTTAGGGTTTAGTCGTCGATGGGCTTCCCTAACGGGTCTAGACTCATCCTCCAAAAATATGCGATGAGTATATAATGAGGGGTCTAATCCCCTCAAGTCTACTAGAGTTCAGCCGATTGCCTGCTCATTCCGTCACAATACGTTGAGTAATCGTTTCTCATGCTCCTCATTAATCTGGGATGAAATGATCACCGGCTTTGCTTGCTGTGAGTCAAGAAAATCATTCTTGAGTGTAGATGGAAGAGGCTTGAGCTCCTGTGTCGGCTCGTCCAAGGGTAGCTCCTTGAATTTGGCTTCCTCATTGATCGTCATGACTTCTTCAATGCAATTTTCAATGTCTTGATCATCAAAAAGGTTGATGGCGCCCAAATATTTGAAAGCTTGTGAAAGGTACTTCATTAGCTTGTTGATGTTTACCTTCACCGTGTGCTCTCCCACCTTTAGAATTACTTCTCCTTTCCCCTAATCTGTAACGGCTTTTGCGGTAGTTAAGAAAGGTCTTCCTAGGGTTATCGGGGCTTCTTAGTGATTTTCATATCTACTACTAAGAAGTCTACCGGGAAATAATAACCTTCAATTCTCATAATCACATCCTCTACTATGCCATGAGCCTTCCGTACTGATCCATCTGCTAAACATAACTCTATAAGGAAAGGTTGCAACTCCCCTACATGATGAAGATCAAATACTACTTTAGGGAGGATATTTATACTAGCTCCAGTATCTAACAAGGATCTAGTAAAAGTCATTCATAAAATTTTACTCATGATCATGGGCGCTTCAGGATCTCTCTTTTTGATCGGAAGAAAATTCATCATAAGTGAACAAATATTTTCGCTCAATTGGATCCTCTTAGGGTTTCTATGGGGTATGCATATGCCTTTAAGGAATTTCTCATAAGAAGGTATATGATTAATGACATCTACTAATGGGATGGTAATGGTTACCTTCTGGAAGGCTTCTAATAGGTGATCATCAGTTTCACTCACCTTGGCTCTAGGCTTGCATAATGCTTGAGGGTAAGGCACAGCTCGCACCCGTTCTTCCTCATCCTCCAAACTAATGTCTTGCTCTACTACAACCGTTGATGTTTCTTCATCTATCGAGCTCTTGTGTAAAAGATGATCCTTATAAGGATCCGGTAAGTCTTTGCCGCTCCGAACGCTTGATATAGCTAATAGAGTCTCCACTACCTCCTTGTCAATATGAACATGATTCAAATTATGCATTTGACTCGATGATGCCCCTTGATTTCTCAGGTTGATAGTGGCATGCGATGGTAATTGGTCAAAAAAAGGAACCTGCTTACCCTTCTTATTATCAGTCGCGGTAGGAATGTTCGTCTTAACAAAATCATGTATCTCGTTCATGCGCGAGTTCATTCTATTCATTTGCTCCATCATCTGAGAGATCGCACCCAGAATCGGATCTGCATATGGTGCACTTGGTCGTGGAGCTTGATTGTATGATGGCTGTGACGGGATATATCTCGATTGTCTTGTATTCGCGTAGGGTTGCGGTTGCAAATTTTGTTGCTGAATGGAGTTGTAAGATGGAGGATATGCTTGATCGTTATTCCTCCTAAATCCTGCATGCTGCTTAGGATTGTTACAAACAACAGGGTTATTAAAATAATTTGGGTATGTACCCGCTTAATTTAGTCTTCCTTGTTGATTTGGCCCTCCTTGTGGGCCTTGTCTATACATGCCCTGCCCTTGAATTGCCATGACAGGGCAATCCAACTCGACATGGTCGAGTCTTGAGCACTGGGCGCATGGCGACGCTTCTTGTAGAGTGACGGGTGCAAGTCCTTCTAAAACATTGCGGATGTGGAGCCGATCCAATAGAAGGTTCTGGACCTCCGCCATCTTATCGATCCTCTCTAGGAGCATGCCCGTCTTTACTAATTTTGCGTCGATTAATTTTCCATTCGGCGTTGCTTAGGAATGGTTTTGACACATTGTGACGGCTGTTTTCCGCCACCGTCTCGATCAATTCCATCGCGTCTTCTTCAAATTTGCTCATGAAGGTGCCGCCGCTAGCTGCATCTAAAAGATATCTATCTTACAGGCCTAACCCATCATATAATATCTATGTAAGCTCATGGTTAGACACTCCATGGTGAGGATACTCCCTAGTGAGGTCTCTAAGTCTCTCCAAAGCTTTATGAAATGTTTCACTCAGACCTTGGATAAATTCATGAATAGCCTTCCTAACGGATGTGATTTTTCCTACGAAGCAGTATTTCCTAAGAAATTCCTCCTCCATCTCGGTCCAAGTGGTGAATTCTTTCCCTTACTTTAAAAACCAATCTTTAGCTCTATCTCTAAGGGTAGCAGGAAAGAGTTTCATTTTCATCATATCTGCTGGCACATTATGAATTTGACTGATCACACACACTTGACTAAGCTCATCTATGTGACTATAGGGATCCTCAGAAGGTTTACCATGGAAGATAGGTAACATACTCATCACATGCAAATCTATCCTAAAATTCGCATTTCTACTAAGTGGTGCATGAATACAAGTGACGGGTCTCCGTAGGATGGGCCTAGCGTAATCGCTAAGGCATCTCCTAACATTTCCCTCATTGTTCTGGGCCATTTCTAAGGTCGAAGAAGATGCGGAAGAGGAAAGTGATTGAGAGGAACACTCAAAAAGGTCTACATGTAAAGGGTTATTCCTCGCTCTCCAATTAGACTCTCGTCTCATAAATGTGCACTAATATACTAATATATAAGAGATAATTATAAAATTATTCAACAATGACAAATAATCATACATGAGCGTCGCTATCCATGAGAGTTATGCCCACTCAATTTGAGTATGAAGAGGTGATCATCTATAATCCCTAGAGAAGGGATGAACCACTTAATCTCATCAAAATTGAGTATCTAAAAGATATATTTCTGCTTCGAATAGCTCAGAGTAGGATCAATATAAATTAATATCATAAAAGAAAAAGAAAAATCATAGTTGATAGAGTCAAAATCGATGTTTTTTTCTCAAAAATTTGCCTTCACTCCCCGGCAACGGTGCCATTTGACGAAACATTTTCGTGCGATAGTCGAATACACATGATTTCTTGTAAAAACAAGTTTCAAACTCACCAATTAAAGGATTAAATCACTAATTTAGGAGTATAGTGGTAAATAAGGTCGAATCCACGGAGAAATAAGGGAAATTTTTTAGATATTTTTGAAATGCTATCAAATCAGTCAAAGAATTGAGGTGAGAAATTAGAGAATTTAGTATATTAAGAAAGATAACTCCAATACGAATCGACGGAATCAAAACTCACTGAATTTGGATTAGAATTTGTGGAGAAATCGAGATTTGAAATTGAGGTAGAAATTAGATCGCAAAATTTAATAAAAACAAAAATTAAAACTAGATTAAACTTAATTTATGATTCAAAATGTAAATCTAATGCTAAATGATGAAATATTAGGGTGAAAACACGCAATCTAACCCACATTCGCGCTCGAAATGATGCAATTAATCGCCGGATTCAAGGCTTTTCATTCCGCAATTTCGAAAACAAAGTTTGGCTTTCAAGATGTGATTTCTTCCAATTCTTTCGATCAATTTCTGATTCCAAACACTCCTTCAATGCATAAATGAGTCGAGAAGATGTAGAAATCAAAAGATTAACAGATTGTGGTGTCTAAACAGTTCGATTTGCTCGAAAACCCAAGAATGGTTTTCCGTTGGGAAGAATATCTCAATTTATACGCGAATTTGGGCGTAACCGTCGGATGCCTTGATTCCATGCAATCAACGGCTGAGATTAAACGTCGTATGACGAATCGATGTCATTAAGTCGTGTCCGTCTGATCGGAGATGAAGCATCCAGATTTCGTCACGTCATGCATGAAGAGAAGGCGTCAATTGATTTCGTTCATTCGATCTTAATCTGACGATCGCGATGAGTCCATGTGTCTATCAAGCGCATTCAATCTCGACCGTTATAACTCGAAGATGAACGGCTGAGATTAGACATGGTTTCGATTGAATCGTCGTCTAATTGGATGTTGTCACATACCCCCGTAAGTGACATCCGACGCACTTGATTCAATCACGCGATCAAGCGTCTCACACTGCGCCACGTCACCTGAAACATAACGAAATAAAAATAGTCCCACGGATGCTCTAACCCATTTAATTTATAAAACGGAATAATTTATTAGGTTTTATCGTGTATATAAGGAAGACGAGATTAATGGTTTAGCTTAAATCCTAAACGGATGCTCTAACCCATTTCATCACTTGCGCACACGAGCGCACTCACACACGCATACGTGCATACGCGCATACGTGTCACGCACACACGTCACTCACATGAGTATACGTGTCACGCGCCCATGCGTCGCCACGTGGCCATGCTCTGCCATGTCAGCGCACAGTTTTAAATCATTTTTATTGTATTTTTAATTATTTGAAAATCAAAAATAGAGTTTAATAAATTCACAAAAAATTCAAAAAATTCCCTAAAATTTAGGAAATTTATAAATTTCAAAATACAACTCCAAATTAATTTAAATTTGTTTTGTTGGATAAGATATTAAATTATCTATCATTATAAAAAGTCAAAATATTATAATAACAAGAGATTAAATTTTAATTTAAGAAATACACTCATGTCTCCTCTAAAATAAATTTAGAAAAATATATAAGTGTAACTAAAAATCTTTTCTCTTATCATTTAATCATTAAAATATAATTATGATCTCAAATATAAATCGGATTTAGAATTACATTGTTTAATTATGCATAATTATCAATAAAATGATATATTTTTAGATCATAGCATGAAATTACATAAAATGATAGAAATATACTTAAAACATGATAACATGCACACAAATAGAATATTTAATGTTTTAAATTGTATTAATAATTATATAAATTCATGGAAAAATTGCATGTTATCAGACAGCAATGACAAGGGAACATGTTTTGATTGTGCCGTGAAAGGACATTAGAAGAGGAATTGTAAAAAGTATCTCAAAAAGAAAACTCAATGGAAGCATGGTGATGATCTAGGTATCTATATGATAAATACTTACTATTCTTATAGATATTATGTATCTAGGGTATTAGATACTAGATATACTTCTTAAATCTACAATGATTCACAAAGGCTAACAAGTGAGCAAAAGATGAGAAAGGGTGACTGACAAAGCGTTTTATGCAGTCGTTAAAACACACAAACATCGGTCGAATAAAATTTATAATTCGGAACTCACAATAACAAAGATATAAAATCAAGTAAAGTGTAAAGATCGGGTCGATCCACAAAAAACACGGTTGACTTTGATAGCAAAGTTGACTCAGTCAAACTTAAGTTTAATTAGGTTTTCAAAAAGTGAAAATGATATTTAATTAATTAAAATGAGAGAAATATACTAAATAAAATATTTTGAGAATTTAGAAGCTGATTTGATGAAGAAATGTCAAAAGTCAAGGTCAAGCGTTGACTTTGACCAAAAGTTGACTTTCCATAAAATCAGAGAATAAAAAGAGCTCAAAATATAACGAAAACTATATATTTAGAAACTATATAGAAAATAAAAATTTTTAATATAAAATTCGTGATTTTTCGAGAAGAATTGGATTTATAATGAATTATTGAAAATCAAATATCAAAAATCCCGAAAATGAACACTTTGGTATAAATCTTCAAATTAACTAACCAAATGATATCCAAATCATAAAATTCATATATGAATGGAAATCTAACAAAAAGAGGATTCCAAAGAAACTAAAATTATCAAATTTCACCTTATATTTTGAAATTAATTGCTCCCTCAAGTCAACGTCCAAATTCAGATTGAAAATCAATATTTGATGGTCAAACGTTAAATTGAAGGGCCAAATGGTGATGAAATTTTACGAATTTTCTATCCACGGAAAGCTGATGAAACAAGAAATCGAATAAAATAAAAATCAAGTAATTTGGATTTAAGATCGTAGAGAAATCCTTGTTTGAAAATCAACAAAAATCCATAACTCAAATTGGGTAAAAAGATGAATTTAACTATTTCTATACTTTAATTACCTACCTAAATATAATCTAAAGAACCTAAACTAAAAGGATTACAAACGAATCACACTACTAACCCGATTGTCGTGAAGATTTGGCTTCAATTTACGCGGATTGAAGAGTATTTCCCGGGTTTCATCTTTGACGTGCGTTCGGCGTTCAAGGGGAGATTATGATCATTTTCTTGCAATAATTCATAATTATATTGCTTCAATGGATGCAAAATTGACTCTAGGAAGCAAGAGAATCATGAAGAACTTAAGATCTTCCTTCAAAACTGCTTAATTTCTTCACGGTTCGACCAAAAGTTGGGCTTACAAAGGGAAAAAACACAATTTTATAAGGAAATGTCGCGCAAAAATCGCGAGCCGTCTAATTTGGTGAAGACCAATCGACGGCCGCGATCACTAACGAGACGAAACCGCGAGGTCATTGATTTCACGCGATCTCGTGTCAAAAATATTTCTGAACTTACCAATTTAATGATTTAATAGTGAATTGAAGGGTATAATGATAAATAAGGGTCGAATCCATAGGGAATTAAGGAAATTCTTCATATTTTCTTTGAAATTGATCAAATCGAATGATAAACCGTTGATAGAAATTAGGGAAAATGGTATATTATGAAAGATAACTTCAAATTGATTCCACGGAATCAAGAATCATCAAAATTGATCTTGATTTCGCGAAGAAATTGAAGATCAAAGTGGGAGAAAATTTTTGGATGAAGAAACCGCGAAATTGACTAAAATTAAACCAAATTAAACTTGAAATCTTAATTTAAATTGAAATTAAACATTATAGGAAGGTAAATCATGAAAAACTGTTTCCACTAATCCCAAATAGCGATCAAATTGACGTGATTAAACCTCTTAATCGCCGAAAACGGGAAGAACGCGATGTAGAGATTCAAGTGTCAATTTCTCTTGATCTACACGGCCAAATCTCAATCTCAAATGCTCCAAAGATGCGTAAATGAGTGTAGAAGACAATGGGATCGAGAGATTCAAGAAGGGAGGTGTCTAAACAGATCAATTGCTTGATTTCTAACTCTAATGGTTTACAAATCGAAGGAACACCTCGTTTTATAGGAATTTTGGTCGTAACCTTCCAGTCAAAACGATCAACGGTTACGATGAAATGGTCCACCGTGGATCGTTTCGAAAATGTCGCAATCGTTAGATCTGAGATGGAGCACCAGGATGCGTCGTTTGAGATGCATTATAAAACGCATGAGATCGCATCCCTCAGATCGTGATCCAACGGTCGAGTTGCGCCGTGGCAGTTTCAATCATGACTGTTATAATCCCCTTAATAAGTCATATGCGCTGATGTGATCCGGTGGTCCGCGCGTCCACGCGATCGACGCGCGATGTTCTGCGCTCTGCCCGATCCAACGCACCGCGAGTGGCCACGTCACCTGCACTTGAAAACTGTGTGGGACTTAGTCCCACACGGGAAAAATTAAAGGAAACAAACTTGTTTATAACATGCGACGAATTAGTGGGTTCAATAATCTCTTCCGATAATCGGAAGACTATATGTACTATAATCCCCCATATATATATAAATAGATAGCGTCACATCGCCGCGTAGGCGCCGCGTGGGCCTGCGTGGCGCTGCCACGTGGCCCTGAGTGCCACGTCGCATCCACGTGGCCCCGCGCAGAAATAAAACTGCTTTTTGCCTTTATTTTATTTATTTTAATCATTTAAAAATCGAAAATAGTTCAGAAAAAATCCGGAAAAATCCCTAAAAATAGAAAATTCATAACTTTTAAAATATAACCCCAAATTGATCCAAATTTTTTTCATTTGATCTGAAATTTAATTATCTATCATTCTACAAGATAAAAATTGATAAATAATGAGAGTTTTAAATTTTATTTCAAAAACACATTTATTTTTAAGTATTTTTAACTTAAGAAAATATAAATAAATGTTTATAAAACATTTTCTCTCATTATTTTAACTTTAAAACCTCTATAATCTCAAGTAACGATGGGTTATTAATTATTTATCTTTTAAATCATCATATTTAACCCTATTTTAAAGTGTTTTTTAGATTATAATTACTTTTTCATAGAATGATAGAAAAATACACATAAGTATGATAACATGCATGTAAATGAAATCATTTATGCATTAATATGCATCAATAATCATGTTTTATCATGTTAATTTAGCATGTTATCAATCACACGATGATCGTGGGCCACGATCCCATGATCTCGTCGTCTTTCGCCTGTCCGATGAAGCCACATGTCGCGTTGAGCTTTGTTGATGATGCGATCAAATCTAAGCCATCCACCAATATTTAAGTTGTGATTAGAGCACGTGTCCTTAGGATGACCGAGTGGACCAAAATCCACCCGATTAACGCTCGCGACTTAACGCGATTGATCTGATGTGCCAACGTTTCGCCACGTGTCCTGCAAACTTAAGAAATGGATTAGTCACACACGGGAGAAAAGACCGGAAAACATGCATATAAAATGTGGAGCTTTGTAACGCCTTTACGTTACCGCCCCAATACTATTACCTAGGCCCACTAACCCGTGGGCCCATCACCTGGCAGCCCGAAGACACATTTGCCATGTGGCGCCACCCCAGTGTCTGCGTTGACTCGTGTGGCCCTTCCACGCGTCCGCGCCACCGCCGCGCTACGCAGGCGCTCGCGTGGGTCTGCGTGGTGCTGCCATGTGGCCTTCCGTGCCATGTCGCATCCGCCCGGGTCCCAGGCCATGCCACATCAGCTCCGCGGGTCCTGTGGAGAGATAAAACCCCTTTTTGCCATTTTTAAAGAAAATTAAATCCGTAAAAATCAAAATAAAATCTCAAAAAATCCAGAAAAATTCATATCTTTAAAAATATAACTCATTTTTTAATCAAATTTTCTCCATTGGCTCAAAAATATATTCATTTTTAATATCATGTCATCTAAAATATAAATTCAAAGAAGAATATAAGATGAATTCACAGTAAACTTAGATAATCTCTTAAGAAATCTACTTTATATCATCCTAACATTCTCTTTTTGAAATTGATTCTTCTAAACATTTACTAAAGTCAAATTAATTCAAGGAAAGTGATTAATTTTTATTTATTTAACCTTATAAAAGATTACACATACATAAAGCACATAATTAACCATAAATAATGCATAAATATGGACTTTAGCAAAATGGCATACCAATGGAGAAAATTTATAAAAACTATGATAACATGCATCATAATCACATAAAATAAGCATGAATACTAGTTAATTAAGATAAGAATTTAAGTTAAATATGCATGTTATCAGTGATGTGAAACTGAGGATGGGAAACAACGCACGAGTTATTGTTGTGGTGCTAGGGGTTGTGAACCTCAAGCTACCCTCTAGAGATTATCTTTCTTTATAAAATGTCATTATGTTTCTAGCATAGTGAAGAACATCATTTCAATTTTTTGTTTAGACAAGATGGGATATGCCTTGATTATTAAGGACAAGTGTTGTTCTATTTAATTGAGAAGTAAAATGTTTGTTACGGCACCACTAGTCAATAGTTTATATCTAATTGATGTCTCTTCTTACAATCTCCAAAATATGTTGCTCTTAAGAAGAGTAAACATGATCTGAACAAGGCCTACATATGACATTGTAGTCATGGGCATGTTGGTGATGGTAGATTATAAAAGTTGCATAGAGATGCATACTTTGGTGCATTTTATTATAAATAATTTGAAACTTATGAATCTTCTATCATGAGTAAATTACCCAAATCTCCATTCTTAGAGACTGGAGAGCAAGCTAAGGGCATCTTGGAGCTAATACATTATGATATATGTAGCCCAATGTTTGTCCAAGCCAGAGGTGTCAGCTTTTATTTTATAACTTTTAGTGATGATTTCTCTAAGTTTGAATGGGTATACCTTATGAGGTATAAGTTTGAAGCCTTTGAGAAATTCATAGATTTTAAGAAAGAAGTGGAGAAGCAATCTGGGAAGAGTATCAAAACTCTTCAATCAGATTGAGAAGGTGAATGCTTAAGTATATAAATCACACAGTTCCTTATGGATAATGGTATCCTAGCTTAGTTGACTCCTCCTCACAAACCTTATATAAATGGTGTGTTGAAAAGGAGAAATCGTATCATGTTGGACTTGGTGAAGCCTATGATGAGTTTCTCAAAACTTCCAATATCCCTTTGGGGATATGGGCTTGAAACAATAGTGTGTCCTTAATGTCTTACCTAGAAAATTTGTAGCTTCTACTCCATATGAGATATAAAAAGGGAAGAAGCCAGACTTTTATTACTTTAGAGTATAGGGTTGTCCAGCTCATGTTAAGAAACACGATACAGATAAGCTAGAGTCGAGGACTCAGTTATGTAAATTCTTGGGATATCTGAAAGCAACATGTCGATACTACTTTTACCGCCTTGAAGAACAATCAATATTTATTACGAAAAGGGTCTTCTTTGTAAAAGAGGAGTATCTCTTGAGAAGAGATATTGAGAGTAAAGTAGTATTGGAAGAAGTTCCAAATCCAAAAACAAATACTACCTCATTAGATGAGAACTCAACCCCCAAAAATCTTCACATACACACAAAGGCACCCCCCCCCATAGGTCTGATAGAGCACCAAGACAACTAGATTGATGTGTGAGTTACATTGTGATGGATGATGTCAATACTCTCCACCGAAAGGATAGTGATCCTTTAACCTACGATAAAGAGCTGAATGATTCCAACTATAAGAAATGACAAGAAGCAATGAATTAAGAGATCCAATCAATGCATCAGAACCAAGTATAGTACTTGGTCAATCCTCTTCAGGGTATAGTACCTATCAAATGTAAGTGGATCTTCAAGAAGAAAATCGGTGTTGATGGAAAGATTGACACCTTTAAGGTAAGGTTGGTGGCGAAGGGTTATAGTTAAAGACAAGAAGTTGACTATGACGAAACCTTCTTACGACTTGCTATGATTAAGTCAATTAAGATTCTTCTCATTATAGCTGCACACTATGACTTCGAAGATTAGAAAATGGATGTAAAAACCGTCTTCCTCAATAGAAACCTTGAGAAGGAGGTGTATATGATATAGCTTGGGGGTTTTACATTAAAAAAGTTTCTAGAGAAAGTGTGTAGGTTGCAAAGGTCTATTATGAATTGAAGTAAACATCTAGAAGTCGGAATATGAGATTTGATGAAGCGATCAAATCTTATGACTTCATTAAGAATAAAGATGAACCTTATGTGTACAAGGAGATCACTAGGAGAGCGACCACTTTTCTAGTCCTATATGTGGACGACAACCTACTCATTGAGAATGATAAAGGTATTTTATCCTCAGTGAAGGCATTAATGTCAAAGAACTTCTCCATAAATGATTTGGGAGGAGCAACCTAGGTATTAGAAATACATATCTATAGAGATAGATCAAGGAGGTTGCTTAGCTTATCACAATCATTGTACATAGACACCATTATCAAAAGGTTTGGAATGGAGAACTCTGAGAAATGTTTCATACCAAAGAGACATGGAGTGAAGATATCAAAGGAGCATTCACCTAAAACTCTTGAAGATAGAGCGTTGACGGAGAAGATCTCGTATGCATCAATGATTGGATCCATCATGTATGCTATGTTATGTACAAGACCATAGGTGACATTTGCTCTAATTGTTACGAGCAGATTTTAGCCTTACCCGACTGAGAGACATTGGGAAGCTATGAAATGCATCCTTAAGTACTTGAGAAGGACTAAGGATTTTTTTTGTCTATGGAGGAGAATAACTTAAGCTCCAGGGTTACATTGACTCGAGTTTCTGTCAGACCCAAATAATAGTAGATGTACATCTGGATTCATGTTTACTTTAAATGGAGGCAGTCTAATTAAAGAAGTTAATCACTGACAAAACTATTTTGTATGGTCATTGAATGCACACGATATAGTGTCAAAACAAAGTCCAAACTTACCAAATTAAATATTAATTCATGAATATAAGGGTATAATGGTAAATAAGGGTTGAATCCAAGGAGAATTAGGGAATTTTGAGAGATATCTTTGAAATTCGATCAACTCAGACAGCAAATTGAGATTATAAATTGGGAAATTTATGATATTAAGAAAGATAACTCAATTGCAAATCCATGGAATCAAAAATCGAGTGATTTGGATGAGAATTCGCTCAGTAATCGAAGTTTGAAAATGGGAGAAAATTCGGATCGCGAAATTGATGAAAAATAGAAATTAAAATGAAATTAAACTTAATCTCCAATTCAAAATGTGAAATTAACACTAAATCATGAAAGCTTAAGATGAAAACACGGAATCTAACCCAAAGTAGCCTTCGAAATGATCCAATTAATCGCCGGATGCATGGCTTTTCATTCCGTATTTTCGAAGACGAAGTTGAAGTTCAAGATGTGATTTCTCCTCGATCTCTCGATCAAATTTCAATTTCAAGCACTCCTTGGACGCGGAAACGAGTCAAGAATGCAAGGAAATCGATTGGCACTTGAATTGTGGTGTCTAAATAGTTTGATTTATCTCGAAAATCCAAGGGCAAGTTTTTCCGTTCGAAGAACACTCTAATTTAAAGAGAAATTGGGCGTAACCGTTTATCTAACTAACGCCTCGCGATCAACGGTCATGATGAAGTGCCTTTTGATCAAAACGGTGTGATTAAGTCGCATCCATTCGATCGCAGATGTAGGGTTGAGGTCAGTCCACGTGTTTAAGTGAAGAGGCGCGTCGTTTCAGATTGGTCGTTGGATCTTCATCTGATGGTCTTGATTAATCGGAGGGTTCATCGGTCGCGGCGAATCTCAGCCATTATAAATCGTGAGATCAACGGTCGCAATGAATTCACTTAAGTTGATTTTGAACCACGTGCGTGATTAAATATCGGGTGGACCTCGCATCCACCGCATCGACGCGCACCATTTCTCGTGATTTGAATCCAACGCTCCACGCTTTGTCACGCATCCTGCAATCAAAAGAAAAGAAGACCAATAGTCCCACACGAAGGAAATTAAGAGAACATGGCGGGTATATAATATGCGAAAAATCTGAGGGTTAGCTTAAATTTGAAATATGTGTACTATAACCCTATATTATGAGTAAATATAAATATGCACATGTCACATCCGTCCCACGCAGGCACTTGCGTGGGTTCGTGTGGCTCTGCCACATGGCCTTGCGTGCCACGTCGCATCCATGTGGGTCCCACGTTATATATACCCCCTTTTTGCCCATTTTTAATCAATTTAAACACTTTAAAAAAATCGAAATAAATTCAAATAAATTCAGAAAAATTCCAGAAAATTCCTAAAAATTGTAAAAATCATAACTTTCAAAATACTACTCCAAATTAATTCAAATTTGTTTTCTTGGATCAGAAATTGAATAATCTATCATTATGAAAATTTAAATTATTAAAATAATAAGAGAATAAATATTAATTAAATTAATACATTCATGTATTTCTTAAATTAAGTTTATAAAAATACATGAATGTTAATAAAGATCTTTTCTCATATATTTTCATCATTAAAACATAGTTATGATCTCAATTATAATTAGGATTAAAGATTGTAATGTTTAATTATGTATAATAATCCATAAATTGATGTATTTTTAGATCATAACAGGAAATTATACAAAATGATAAAAATATACTTAAAATATGATAACATGCATACATTTAGAGTAATTAATGCTTTTATTTGCATTAATAATCATGTAAATTCATGTATAAATAGCATGTTATCAATCACACGCCTTGGTGTCGTCCCCAAGATCTTAGACCCTATTCTATTGTTCTGTGACAACAATGGTGCAATAGCACAAGCAAAAGAGCCAAGCTCTCATCAAAAGTCTAAGCACATATTTAGGCGCTTTCACTTGACTAGGGAGATCATCTCCAGAAGAGATATAGTGGTGGAAAGAGTTCCATCAACCGACAATATTACACATCCATTGACTAAGCCTTTAGCTCAAGAAGTTTTTTTAGCACCACTACACAACTATGGGTTTGATGGACAAAGGTAATTAGCTTTAGTCCAAGTGAGAAATTGATGGATATTATGTGGCTTATAAGCCACTCACACTTCCATGTATCTTGTTTATGTTCATTGAGATGATATTTTTTTATTGTCATTCTTATGTAATATTTTTAATGAAGTCTATGTGCATATGCAATGACTAAGTAAATTATAATGACATCATAATACAATGATCACTAGTCTTTAAACATATGTTCTAAATATTTCTATTCATGAGATATTCGAGAAGGACATCGAATTATCAAAAAGAATAGTACTATCTAGTTCAACTCATATGATGAGTATGGTTGATCCTATAGCCGTCAATGTGAAGACACTAAGGATAGATAGAAGGTGCTCTTTAGAGAAAGAGTTCACTGAATTTATCCATAGGAATCCTTGAATGGTAATTATACCTAACGGTAAATCAGGTTGATTCATGTCACAATTGTGTATGTAGTCCTTTGACTTGAGACACCAAAGAAATCTTATGGATAGATGATGGTGTTTTGAATATGACTTACGAATCCCTAGCCACGAGGTCTCTAAAATATCATTTATTAAATACGACATGAAGTCCTCAAAGATGATTGTGTGGTCAAGATAGAATCATTCACCCTCGGTATTTGAGGAGATTGACTTAAGGAATGATATACGATGAAATCCTTGCCCAAGGTAGTGAAAATAACATAGAAGTAGTTCCCGATGATTTTGTACGAGTATTAGTACTAAGTTGAGTAACTTAGTACAAATATCTTCTAGATATTTGTTACTCCTTTGACTAATCTTGGTGATTCCTTGTTCTTGTATTGCAACATGTAAACTTCTACCTTGATATGTAACATTTACAAAATCAGCAGTCAATTAACACCAGAATTGCGCGTCAAAAATAATAAAACTCAAACTCGATGATAAATGATGAGAATGTAGTACAGCAACGAGTCAAGGTTGAATCCATCGAGATTTAGGTTTACTCTATTGAACCGATGCATTCAAAACATAATCACAGGGACATGAACCAAAAAAAAGGAAAAAGCACAATTGACGCAGAAAACTTGAATAATACATTGAGAGCTTTACAATGATACCAAAATCATGAAAATTGGATAAGTATAAAAAAAGTGATTGATGTTTGAAGTTTTTGGCTAAAAATGAAATCACCGCCTATTTACATGCCAAATCAATAGAAGGAGGACAAAATCATATGGATGCATGAAGATGAGTCTTTGAACGGCTTTGAAACGATTGATTCGCCCTCACAAAGCTCCATGAATAGCTAACAAGACTTTCACCGCTTTTGGCTCCTCCCAGCTGATGGACATTATGTGGCCTATAAGCCAATCACACATTCATATATCTTGTTAATGTTCATTGACGTGAAATTTATTCATTACCTTTCTTGTGTGATGTTTATAATATGAAGTCCATGAGCATGTGCAATGACTAAGTGAATTATGATGAGATCATAATATAGTGATCACTAGTCTTTAAACATATGTTCTAAACATTCCTATTCATAGGATATTCGAGAAGGACATCGAATTATCCGGAAAGAACATCACTATCTAATCCATCTCATATGATGAGTTTAGCTGATCCTATAGCCATCGGTGTGGAGATACTAAGGATAGATAGTGGGTGCTCTTTAGAATAAGAGTTCACTGAATTGATCCGTATGAATCCCTTAATGGTATTATACCTAACTGTCAATCAGGTTGATTCATGTCATGGTTGTGTATGTGGTCCTTTGACTTGAGACACCAAAGACATCTTGTGGATGGATGATCGTGTTTTGATTATGACTTATGAATCCCTAGTCACGGGATATCTAAAACGTCATATATTGGATACGACATGAAGTCCACGAAGATGATTGTATGATCAAGATGGGATCATCCACCCTCGGTATTTGAGGAGATTGACTCAAGGAATGAGGTGTGATGAAATCCTTGACCAAGGTAGTAGAAATATCGAAGAAGGGGTTCTCGATGATTTCTACACGCATCAGTACTAACTTGAGTGACCGATTAGGGTTTGACAGTTGAACATACCCTAAGTCATTCATGAGTCAAATGTGGATGAAGGATTATACATACATGGTAATTGATGACGGGAAGGTTCCATAAGTGAGTTCTTACATACTCCATATCTCCTAGTGTACATGGTGTAGCTTGGCACCCAACGGGCTGGCAACTCAACCTATCGATTGGGTTAAATCGATCCTTGATTAATTAATCTATATGTTGATGTAGATAATTAATTAAGGTTGACCAATAAGGTGTTATTTGGTCTATAGAGTTATTAACTAGTGAGATATATGGACCTAGAGGGTCACACACATAAGGTTTATGGATGTTGGTACATATAGACATAATTATGTGGGTTTTTATGAAAAAACCTCATTTGTGGGTTTTTATGATAATTAATTCCAAATGTCTATAAATAGGGGGAGAACGAACAACTCAAGGTGCCCATGCAAGCCTTGTGGGAATTCTCTCCTTTCTTCTCTTTCTTTGTTGGTGAAGAGCTTTGAAGAGGAGATCCAACCATCCGCAGACCGTATGGATACCGCTAGAGGCTAGACACTTGAATAGCTTCAAGAACTCCTTCAAGGAAACCTGTAAGTATATTTTTCTCATTCATACTAAATGATAGGATCATCTGTTCTTGGTGGCTTGGTATTTTGAATGTCCGATTCAATGTTTTCCATTGCATTTGATGTTTTGATCAAAATTTTAGAAAGTTATCGACCTCAGATCCCATCACCAGAAACAAATCCATCAATTTCTAGGGGGGTTTTGCCTAAGATCCATCAAAAAATCAATCCCCAAGATTTTTCCACCTAAATTCCCACATAAATAGTCCATCAAAAATCCTAAAAAATTAATTAAAAAAATTCCACTAGTTCTTGACTCCCCTTTGTTTGGGCATTTAAGGGGTCGCAGGCACTCCTAGCCGTTTGATAGCCTGGTCATTGGCAAGCAGCCAGGATTGAGCGATGTCACTGATAACATGCAATCTTCAGGTGCAAAAACATGATTATTAATGAAAATTAAGCCATAAAACATTCCATTTTTATGCATGTTATCATACTTTGAGTGCATTTCTATCATTTCATGCAATTTTAAGTTATAATCTCAAAATGCACTAATTTAGGGATAATTATGCATAATTAAGAATATATTTTAGAATAGATTATTCCCATCTAAATTTGATATTATAATTAAGTTCTAATGTTAAATAATAAGAGAAAATGTTTATATACACATTTATTTTTCTAAGTTTTGTTTTTCAAGAAGAAATGAGTGTATTTTTTCAATAATAATTTATTCTCTTGTTTTTTAAATATTTTAACTTTTTATAATGATAGATAATCGAATTTCTGATCCAATGAAAAAAAATCTAGATTAATTTGGAGTTGTATTTTCAAAGTTATGAATTTTCTAATTTTAAGGGATTTTTCTGGAATTTTTTTGAATTTTTAAGGATTTTCCTAACTTAAAAATCGATTTTTTGATTTACTATTTGCGCGCAAGTGATGTGGTAAAATTTGGAGCGTCCAATCAATTGTGATCGATCATGTGACAACACGTGGAGCGTCTAATCGCGGGATTAAATCGCAATCGTTGATTGTCACTTAAGTGATGGGGTACGTGGCGCATCATTACTCGTTGGTGAATCGTTTTAAATACGATATAATCTTAGCCGTTCATCAAGAGAGTTATAACGGGTGAGATTAAACCGACCAAAAACGCATCTAGAGCGTTAGATCAAGATCAGGCAGATGACGTTTCAAGCGTTATTTATAAAGTGCGCGACGTGGCTTCATCTCGGCAGTCCATCTCCGATCCAACGGTCATGACTTAATCATAACAATTCACATCTGCGCATTTCATTAGAGCCGTTGATCAAAGATGAAATGCTCGATCAGACGATTATGCCCAAATTCACTATAAATTCAGATGTTCTTCGACATTTTCATGTATCCTTGGATGATTTCACTCAATTGATCTATCTAAACACCTCTATCCTTGAATCTCTTGCTTTCAATTGCTTCTAGACTTATTTCCGCATCCAGGAGTGGTTGAAAGTAAGATTTTATCGATCGAATAGAAAGAATTCACCTCTTGAACACCGAAGATTGTTTTCGAAATCGCGGAATGAAAAGCCTTGAATCCGGCGATTAATTGGATCATTTCGATTGCTATCTCGGGTCAGATTATGTGTTTTCCTCCTAATCTTCCATCATGTATCATCAATTTTTAATTTAGGATCGTTAATTTATTTAATTTAGTCTTTAATTTTGGATTTCTCTTAAACTCGCGTTCAGAAATTTCCCTCTCATTCGCTCATCGATTTCTCCACGAATATTGATCCAAATCGAGTGATTTTTGATTTCGTGGATTTGTCTTTGAGTTATCTTTCCAAATCTATGATTTTCCCATAATTTTTCACCTCAATTCATCGTTTGACTCGATCAAATTTCAAAAGATCTCTCAAAATCCCTTATTTCTCCGTGTATTCGACCCTTATTTACCAATATACTATTCAATTCTGGACTAAATCATAAAATTGGTGAGTTTGGCTTTATTTGACACGAATCGGTGTGCAATTAACGACTGCATCAATTCGTTCCGTCAATCGCCCCTTACACGTAAGAGAGAGAGAGAGAGAGAACGTCACCGCTTTTTGGCCGTCAAATCCAGGACATTCTCTTCGCGATGGTTTAGATTGTGTCACATGACGGCTAGTGATTGCGCCACATGTCGGCCAATGATTGCACCACGTGTCCTCCTTTGATTGGAGGCCGCAATTTGAACTTGAGTGGTTTTTGTGACAATCTTGATTCGCGAGGCATTGATTGTGTGGTTTAGAATGGCTAAACAATTTTTTTATCTCTCCTTTTTTTCAGTGTATCAAACCAATTTTTAATAATCTGAAATTTTTTTCTATCTGCTACAGATTTCTCACACTATCACTTCACTGCAGATCTTTATAATTTCAATTCACTAAAAAAATTTTCAATTTGCTACAATTTCATTTCGCTACAATTTTTTTTGTTCACTACAAATATTCATCCTATCTATCTCGATTATTTTTTAATTCTTTGTTTGAATATAAAATCTCTCCTTCCTTAAATCTCTCTATCTACCCTCTGAATATCTCCTCAATCTAAAATTTCTCAAATCTGATTTCTAAAAATCAGCTCTATATCATATTTCTGATTTTTCTCCTTCTAATGATTATAATCATTATTTTCTATTTTTTATTTATTAAAGATTTCTGATTTTTCAATTCCCAATCTAATTGTTTGATTAACTCTCTTAATTCCTATGTTTTGTAAAACTAAAATTATGTATCCTTTATATACATAATCCCTATTTTTCTTTAAGTTTCCTTTGGAATAGAAAATGAAAATAGGAGTGCTAACCATTTTTATTTCTTTTCTTATCTGATTTTCTATTTTAAATTTTTGACTTTCTAATTTTATAGTTTTTTTATTTTAGAGTTTCTCATAGAATCACTACTAGATTGGACAAGTCTAGGGAGATGACCGAAAAGTCAACTCGAGGCTTACTTGCTCTCTACCTTTTAGGATCACGCAAGACTGGGGACAAGTGACCTACTTAGAGCGTGCATAGATCAGTGGCAAGATTTAGAAACTTCAAAGACACAGGCTAGCCAGAAGGGGAGTAGGGAGTGACGCGTAGAGCTCTAGGATTCAGCTCGTGGGAGATGGGGCGAGTGGCAGCATACCCAAGGATGGAAACAAAGTGAGGTCATTGACTGAGAGCATGAGCGAGTCAAATCGAAAGCTCTTGTTTAAACTTTGATCTGACTAACCCGGCCAATTAGTAATTGCTATTGGGAGATTGACAAAGTGAGGAGTGACTTTGGGGGGACTGTCTCCTCCTTAAACTGGCTCGGGGATTTTGGATACCTTGTCTAATATAAAAAAAGTTGGTGCACGAGCAACATGAGGATTTGAGCGGATAATCAACTAATACATAAAAGAATTATAAAAATAGAAATATTCAAAAGATATAAATTGAACCCCTCCCCCTTGCGGTAAATTTACACTCTAATTAGGGAATTTTGATTTTTTACATTGACTTTAGATAGGTCTAATAGATACATAGTAATGAATTTTGATGAAAATAGCATTTACCTCCACTGACAAAGATAATTTTAAGTTTTTCCCAGCTTCCAAGTAATCCTAGGGAGCCCATAAGAGACTTCAAAGTATGAAATTGATTCGAATCAAGATAACATCCATATAAAGAAAGTCTCATCCCTTGAAAATTCCAAATGGATACCACATTGATAAATTAAATTTTCCTCCATTAAATTCATCTCATTTATCTTAAAATAGTTTGAGATGATTATGTAGGAGTGAGAAATGGTGATTATGTCACATGATATATCTTATTTTATTTTATAATAATTACAAATAATTGACATTAGAATAATTAAATATCATCTAGAATACAATGATTTCATTCATGATAGGAGTAGAGATTAAGTGATTGGGCACCTAACAACTAAGTTTGAATTACAACTAGTTAAATGATAATTGATCTAATAATACATAACTTCTCCCTTCTAAGAAACTATTCCTTTTTTTTTCCAATAACTCAATAAACCAAATTTATCTTACACCCCCACCAATATGCCCATCAACAATCTAATTATTATAAATTCTCAATTCAACTAGTAGCCAAAACTTTCTACATTTGTTGATTCATATATACTTTGAGCCATATCTATATTTTATGAAAAAAATTAAATAATAAACCCAAACTAAGTGTTTTTGGTAGAGAAAACACAAAATGGTAACTTTGTATGATATCAGAAGTCTTCAATTGTCTGGTTTATAGAAACAATTTTTCATGTGACATGGTTTATAGAAAGATTCATATTGTCTGGTTAAGACGATTAGACATTCAACAAACTGTTACAAGAATAATAAGTTAATATATCAATGCTATTAAATTATACGCAAAGAAAGCATTTTGGATCAATGTCAAACAATGAAATAGTTGAACATTTTATTATATGTTGTAGGTGTTTTTGTCCTCTAGACTTTGTTTGTAGATCACTAAGGTTATATGACATCATGGATTGGTTGACTTTGTGAACCCTTGGTTTGCGATTTTTTTTGCTGAAAACTATGCATTGATTATTAATATTTATTATGCCACTACAATCATAGTTGCCTAACAACATGTTGGACACAAACACAAATGTCAAAATTTTCTAGTTACTTTGTTAACATTAAAGGAAAAGTACTCCTAACCCAAAAGGCCACTCATCCCTCGACAGCCCAATCCTGGGCACCATTAACCCTAGAGGTTTTCTCACCCTGACATCCCTATTCCTAGGAAGTCACCCATCCTCCAAATGCCAAAGCTTGAGCAAGCTTAAGTCTCATGTTCTTTTCCACCCTAGAGCCCATCTTCCCCAGAAGACATACTCTACGTTTTGAAATATAATTTCTAGTAAGTACCCCATGCGAGACAATGCAAAGATTTGACTAATCAGGATTCAATCATCAAAATCATTTCTTCAAGCTCAACTATCAAGAATGGAATCATTGCATATACTTGCAATGCAAAATTACTATTGTGACACTGAACTGCCAAGCACACAGTGTAAAAGCCTATCAGGGTCCAACACTTACCTATCTCTATTTATCTCTCTCATGTAGCATTACATGAGAGCCTCCTCAAATTATCCTCTTTCTACCCTAATACATTGTCAAATTTCAACTCTCCACATGGTATCAGAGCAGGTCACTTCTTAGGGTTTCATATCATCGTCAGCCTTCCTCATGGGCAACGGAGGCTTCCCTTCTGACATCCTGCAAGTCAGCAGCTCATCTATTCTGACATCCTGCATTTATTTTGCAACATTAGAAGGAACACTCTATTTTGCAGTGGCATGTGCCTGCCAATTCTGTCAGCTCATCTATCATCTCTCTTTGCGAGGAATTGTCAGTGGCAATGACACTAGTGCTTCTCTCTCTCACGGCGCCACATCAGCCCCTTTCTCTTCTCTCTTGTGGACCATGCGGGCACCCTGATTGCATCTACAGTGCAAGGATTTCCCAAAGAAAACCCTAACAGCGCTGGGGTTTCCCTTACTGATCGTCATGCTGGGCAACCAGTCTAGCTCAGGCTGGCTGGACTGCCAGCCCAGCCGAACAGACTGGTCCAATTTTCTTTCCGAAAAAAATATATAAGGAAAAAATGAGAAAAGAATGATGAAAAAGAGAAAAAAAAATAGAGAAACAAAAGAAAAGAAAGGAAAAGAGAACAAAAAGGAGAACAGAAGGGAAAAAAATTAAAAAGGAGAAAGAGAAAAAGGATGAAAAATGGAGAAAATAGAGAAAAAGATGAAAAACTGAAAAGAAAGAACAAAGTAGGAGAGAATGAAAAAAAGGGAAAAAGAGAAAAAAAATGCACATATTTTTTTGGTTTCTTATTTTCTCATTCCTATGACAACTCTCCTCAGCAAACATCTTCATAAGTGATGATGACACTTGCATGGGACACTTGCATGCAAGTTGATCTAGGAGATGACCATAAGTGGTCTGCCAAGGAGACAATGTCTTGAGTAGGTAGTTGAGGAGATGATTGCTCTTAAAAAGGTGCAGCTGGGGAGCAGGGGGGGTGGGGGGTTGATGTAGAAGTTTTGCCGACAACGACGATGATGACAGCGATGACAATGATGGCTATACTAAAAAAATCAACAAGAGAAAAATTGATGTTAGAAGTGGACGAATGCAAGCTGTATCCACGCTCCAGCTTGAGGGGGAGTGTGAAAGCCATAAGGGCCCAACACTTACCTATCTCTGTTTTCTCTCTCCTCCGATGCCCTATATAAGAGCTTCCTCATATAACCCTTAATCTAGCTTTGTATATTATCTTATTTTCTCATTTCATCTCTTCACACACAGAAATTTCCAATATCTACAGTGAGTCAACTGCTCGTCAAGAAATACATAATCTTGATGAAATCAGGTCATCAATAAGATCTAAAACCACTTATGAAAAATCCTTTTCCTCGTCCTCAAATCTAATCAATGGTCAAATTAGAGCACTGACAATGCATGTTCCAAATGAAGAAATCATAGTCCAATGAACACTTATTTGAAAAAAAAAAAATCATCAATCCTTCTCTTTTTTTTAGGTGACACATTCCCCAAAACTTAATGCTCCTGAGAAATACAATATGAGAAGAGAGAGAGAGGAAGGGGGGAGAATGTGAGAGAAGGAGAGAGAAAGAAGGGGAGGAAGGAGTGAGAGTAGGAGAGAGAAGGTGAGGAGGGAGTGAAAGAGGGAGAGAGGTCTGTTTCCTAAAGGGCAGGCAAACCTCAAGTTTAAGAGCCAACATTATTAAGAAAACTACACAAATAATGTCAATCCAGGGAAGAAAGAGGGAGAGAGGTAGTGAGAAGAAGGCACCTGTTCAGACATTTTACATGATGCAACAGTTGGAAGACGGCCCCAAGTTATCCACCGATGCACTACAAAAATAAGAGAAAAATTATAGAAAAAACATATTCTTGTAAACAAAAGAAAGCCCACCATTATTCTCAACAAACTCAAAAATTAAGCTCTTACAGTTGACTGAGGGCTGAAAAGTCAAGATCAGGGGCAAGCTCTTGTACGATATCATTTGGGGGCTGTCCGCATTCCTGCATCTTCTGCATGATATCAAAGATCTTGGAGAAATTCTCTGGATCATTTTCATATACTTCATTGAGATTCACTATGAACTGGTATTGACTATGATAACGATTGTAATCTTCCAGCGGCAATTCATTCAAATGGTCCTCCAACCACTTCGGGTACTTTTTAGCTATCTCCTTCATGGGCTCATGGAGGATCTCCTTTGACAGCAATTGCTGCATCATGGTGTCAACAAGGGATTCCATATCCTACAAACGGCAGATCATGATATTAAGGACAAAAATGGACATATTTAAAATTGTCAAAATATAAGCTCAAACTGTGAACTTAGATGGAAACACTTCAACTGAAAAGAGACAGAAACTCATTAGAAGCATGTCTGATTCCTTTCGTGCAAGTATGCAATGTGTAGAAATCTAATTGAATCTCTTAAAGTATAGTAATAATTTTGTAATTAGTAACCTAGGGACATTACTTGTTGCACTGTAGGCCAACACAAAAGGTTGGGCAAATTATGATCGTTATCATTGGATCAAGATTTTACCTGATCAATAATCAAGATCATTAACTGTTATCTCATGAGCATGCTTATCAGATTTCATGTAAGGATTGTAAGCACTATTGAGCAAGATCAAACATCCAATGGTCCACATGAAGAAAGCAAGTTTTTCAATACTCTTCTCTTGCGTCCTCCCTCCTCCCTCCTCCTTCCTCCCTCCTCCCTCTCTTCAATCTTCTCAAGTCTCAGTGTCACCATCGCCAGTACTGATGCCACAGCCACAGAGAGAGAGAGAGAGAGAGAGGGGCGAGGGAGATGGGAGAGAGAGGGAGGATCGCCACAGTCAACCAATCATGGGTTATCTTAGTTAATTTCTTTGTTTTATTCATCTGTTCTCACCAAACCTCATAAGCTGAGATTCTGATATAAACCTCTTGTGCGGTTCTGGGTAGAAGTGCAAGACTGCAAGCTGTGGATTTCTTTCAAGAGGGCTGCTTTGCCAATTGAATGAGGTTCTTCTTTTAATCAGAACCTCATTCAATCAGAGAGTGAAAGCACTTGTTTAGCCCAGGGAAGACAGCCGAGGCCCACTGTTTCAAAGGTTCTGAGGGAACAAGGAAGAAGGTTTTGAAGGTTATCAGGTTTTTATCAACCGCCTCAAAGAACTTTTTCTTCTTCAAGAGAAAAAGAAGTTTTCGGATCACAATTCACAAAATTTATTAGATTGTCGAGGATCACATGATCAAATCAACTATCCAACCATGGATCATCAAGCCTCTCTTCAACAAAAAAGAGCAATGCGTTTTAATAAGTTTTCCACAAAACAATGTAATTTAACCCTAGGCAATACCAAAGTCCAAAGGAACTCAATTACAACAAGACGATAGACAAAGGATTCAATATAATTCAAAGATGTAAAATATATTCCTTCAACAACAAATATAATTCAGGGAACCAGACAATAGAATAGAATGAACTTTCAATAAAAGACAAAAGTTCCTCTATACCTGAGAGCTCGCCATCTCCTCGAATTTCTTGACCAAGTCCTCAAAGATAATATCTTTTTCCATATCTTCTTCCCCCTGAAGTCCTTGGGAACCCAAAGTTGACTCAAGGCCCATAAAAGCGTGTTGGGTCTGCTGAGTAAGCATAGCAAGGGCTTCTGAGGCATGAGAAGAATCTCTTAGGCTGTTCATTTCGCCTTTCGGAAGCTGCCTAACTTTTTTCTTAGACTTTTGAAGCGGAGACAATCCCGCCCCAAACCCTAAGCCCTGGACAGTTTTATCCTCTACTTTTCTGCCGCTGATAGTTTCACTAGCACCTCCTCTGGATCAAAAGAAGAATTCCAATAATACTATAGATAATACACGTAATAAGTATCAATTAAGGACGTGATTTTAGACCTTCGAGGAGCGTCTAGTTCGAGCTTGTTGAAGTCATCCAGAGCACCTGAGAAGTAGAAGTGTCAGAGAAATTATTAGAAGAGACGGAGAAAATGCATCGAGGAAATTTACTGTCGAGAAGATTGTCCAAATCATCGGCGGAGGAATCGGCCATGGCGGCGAAGAATTGAGAGAAGACGATAAAATCGTGAATGCTCCTCGTTCTGCAATCTCTCTCGCTCTTCCCGGTCCAAGCCAGGCGAGTTCTGAATGATTCGGCTCGGACCGATCCGATCCGAAGTCATCTACTGCCCATTAGTAATTGGACCTAAAGAGGGCGTCCGGAGGTTTAATTTGATCAAATAAGTCAAAATTCCAAGGTCTTGAGATCAGTTTATAGAGGAATGTCAAAGAAATTCCAAAGGTTAGAGAAAGAGATTAGAGCAGTTAGATCTTGCAATGTCTTTGTCTTAAGTTTAAATTTTCAGCCTATCTTCTCTTTTTGAGAATATCATGAGAGTTTGTGATGTGCTCGTCAATGTCTTTGGCCTGCTCTAAGCCCCTTTTCACTCTTTGACTCATTCTAACCCTCTCGCGTACAAAATAGCTTGAAAACTTGGGGTTGATCCTTCTCCCATGATAGTTTCCATGTTTAGGCCCCTGTAAACTAAAGCAAACCTCCATCTTCATCTATAGAGTTATTTGAGTGGTCGTGGTTCCGAGCACTAGCTTTGAGGATCCAAATAGTTGAAGTTATCACCTAGGCAAAACAGTGCTATGAGACTTGAGAAAAACTTTCATGAATGTTCAACATTGAGGCAATGTCATGGTCGCTTTTATTCATATTAATATAAATTGAATGGTGCATGACCATGAAATATCCTGACAAATATGACCTACATATCAAAAAAATTAATCATTCGAAAAGGTTCATTGAGACTTAAGTCCAATCACTCAATTTAAGAATAATTGGCTTTTTCATTGCATGACCATAGTTCCGAGTTCCATGGGCTAGAGGAGCCTTCAAAAAATTTAACAGAAATACTTGGATCACAAGAATAATCAAATGAATAAGAAGTAGAAGAAAATTATGGGTTGATGTCTCTGACTCAATGATCCACGAAGTAGGACAAGAAGCAATTAGAGCAATCTTACATGAGGTAGAAGTGAAAGCATGATGCACAAGCTACTCAAAATAACTATCATCTTTGGATCCCGTCCATCAATCAGATTCATCTAGGGTCATCATTAGATAAAGGGAAATGATTAAACAGGCAATCTCGATTGTTTTGTTGATTTTCTTCCAAGACCATTTCCACCAATGTCCATGCCCTCTAGAATGCCCGTACGGAGGGTAAAAATTTCAAAAGACAAGGTCATCCCCCTCAAAGAAAATTTTAATCTAATAACTCAAATCCTTTAATGGGTCATGGGTAATCTTAAAGGTGATTCATTACACAGTTTTAATGAAGAATACATTAAAAATTATAGAATTTAACATATCTACTTTTGATTAGGTTTGTTCGATCAAATTATTGATGAATACACATAATTGGTGACAATATGCAACTTATAATTAAGATAACATGACTATTAGTACATTTTTGGACATAATGCATATCATTCTTGTGCATGTTATCATATATAGATTATTTAATTTATGATCAAATAAAAAAAATTGGATTAAAAATGAGTTGTATTTTGAAAGATATAAATGAGGTGAGGAGGGTAAGCGATTAAGGAGGTAGATGGAGGTAATCAGCCCAAAGATAATGGGGAATATCCATTTCTACCAAAAGAGTGTGGGTCATGTGAAGAAGGTGGCAATGTTTGTGTTCAACAATGTCATTCTATTGAGAGGCCTGAGGCTATATAGTCTAATGGAGAATGACAAAGGAGATGTAGAGGTCCTATAAGGTAGTTTGAACAAACTCAAGAGTATTTTAAATTTGAAAAATTTTGGGTGTTTTGGAAGTAATGAGAAGGGATTTCTTGAAAAAATTGACGAATGGATGGCGATAAATGAGTATGGTCTTTGAGGGGATACACCCAAGAAGCATGAAATAAATCATCTGCAAAGATTTGGTATTTGAATCCTAACATTGATGTAAGATAGGAGGGTGCCTGCACATCATAATGAACAAGATCAAAAAGATTTTTACTAGGAAGAGAGTCAAGTCGAGGATAGGAGGCACAAAAATGTTTGCCTAGGTGACATTGACTCACACTCAAAAGGGATAATAGAAATCCAAGGAAGAGCTTGATAGAGCTTAGAGATGCTAGTGTGGCCCAACCTCTAATGCCATTGAAGTGAAAACCAGATGAGAAAGGCCAACAGAAAGTGGACAAGAACACGCTCTTAGAGGCCATGTCCAATCTCACACCCCAACCAATCTTCTTGCCCGTCCACAAATCTTGAAAGTGTAAAGACAAGTAAAAGCTGAAACAAAAATAAGTGATGGTGTTGATCGATAAAGTTGACAGGAAAATGGGAACATAAAGGACATAAGATACTAGAAGCAAGGATGTGGATTAGCCTTGTGGTATTCCCGGACAATTATGGGATTTAATGCTTGATAGGCTCTCAAACTTTTTGACTTAAACATTGAAAGCAACAAAAATACATTGAATCAAATATACAAAATATTGAGGTGCCAAGAATTGAAAATACCTTATCCAAAATAGTACAGATTAAAATCTATACTTTCATGACTAGTTCAAAGGAGTTCTTGGAGTTGTTCCGAGTGTCCAACCTCCGGTGATATCCACACGATTGTCAAATCGTGAATCTCCCTTTTCAACGCTCTTCACCGACGCAATAAGACCGAGTGGTCATCAATTGC
>CM044108.1:10080458-10175693 GCA_024174645.1 Lemna minuta
TTAATCATCCACTAAAGTCAAAATAAAATCAAAGAAAATGATTAATTTATAATTTTTTGACCTTACAAAAGGTGAAAGATCAATAAAACACATAATTAACCCTAAATAATGCAAAAATGTGGACTTTAATAAAATGGCATGCCAATGCAGAAAATTCATAAAACTATGATGACATGCATCATAATTACATAAGATAAGCATGAATATTATTTAAATATGATAAGAATTCAAGTTGAGTATGCATGTTATCAAAGACCCAAGTATCAAAGTCAAAGGTAAAAGTCAAAGTCAAAGCAATATTTTAAGGAGTTTATATTTTTATTTAGCAATTTACTTTTTATAGTTTCTATCTTTGAAATTTATACTATTTTTTACTATTTTTTCTCATTAATTTAGTTTGAATTCCCTTTTATGCTAATACGTCGTGTGAGTTTTTCTTAAGAATTAAGGATAGTTAGGAAAATTTGCACACAATAGCTTGACTCTAGGCGAGTCGTACTTACCCATGAGGGTAAGAAAGAGTTTCTCATAGAATCACTACTGGATTGGACGAGTCTAGGGAGGTGACTAAAAAGTCAACTCGAGGCATACTTCCTCTCTACCTTGTAGGATCACGCAAGACTGGGGACAAGCGACCTACTTAGAGCGTGCATAGATCAGTGACAAGATTTAGAGACTTCAAAGACACAGGCCAGCCCGAAGGGGAGTAGGGAGTGGCGCGTAGAGCTCTAGGAGTCAGCCCATGGGAGATGGGGCGAGTGGCAGCATACCCAAGGATGGCAACAAAGTGAGGTCATTGACCGAGAGCATGAGCAAGTCAAATCGAAAGCTCATGTTTAAACTTTGATCTGACTAACCCGACCAATTAGTAATTGCTATTGGGAGATTAACAAGGTGAGGAGTGACTTTGGGGGGACTGTCTCCTCCTGAAATTGGCGCAGGGGTTATGGATACCTTGTCTAATATAAAAAAAATTGGTGTACGAGCAACATGAGGATTTGAGCAGATAATCAACTAATACATAAAAGAATTAGAAAAACATAAATATTCAAAAGATATAAATTGAACCCCCCCCCCCTCTCTGGTAAATTTACAATCTAATTAGGGAATTTGGATTTTTTACACTGACTTAAGATAGGTCTAATAGATATATGGTAATGAATTTTGATGAAAATAGCATTTACCTCCACTAACAAAGATAATTTTAAGTTTTTCCCAGCTTCCAAGTAATCCTAGGGAGCCCATAAGACACTTCAAAGTATGAAATTGACTCTAATCAAGATTATATCCATAAAAAGAAAGTATCATCCCTTGAAAATTCCAAATGGATACCACATCGATAAATTAAATTTTCCTCCATTAAATTCATCTCATTTATCTTAAAATAGTTTGAGATGCTTATGTAGGAGTGAGAAAAGGTGATTATGTCAAATTATATATCTTATTTTATTTTATAATAAATATAAATAATTGACATTAGAATAATTAAATGTCATCGAGAATACAATGATTACATTCATGATAGGAGTAAAGATTAAGTGATTGGGCACGTGACAACTAAGTTTGAATTACAACTAGTTAAATGATAATTGATATAAGAATACATAACTTCTCCCTTCTTAGAAACTATTCCTTTTTTTTCCAATAACTCAATAAACCAAATTTATCTTACACCCCTACCAATATGCCAATTATCAATTTAATGATTATAAATTATCAATTCAACTAGTAGCCAAAACTTTCTACATTTGTTGATTCATATATATACTTTGAGCCATACGTCTATTTTATGAAAAAGATTAAATAATAAACCCAAACTAAGTGTTTTTGGTAGAGAAAACACAAAATTGTAACTTTGTATGATATCAGAAGTCTTCAATTCCTTAGATACAATTTTTCATGTGACATGGTTTATACAAAGATTCATATTGTCTGGTTAAGACAATTAGACATTCAACAAACTGTTACAAGAATAATAAGTTAATATATCAATGCTATTAAATTATACGCAAAGAAAGTATTTTGGATCAATGTCAAACAATGAAATAGTTGAACATTTTATTATATGTTGTAGGTGTTTTTGTCCTCTAGACTTTGTTTGTAGATCACTAAGGTTAAATGACATCATGGATTGGTTGACTTTGTGAACCCTTGGTTTGCGATTTTTTTTGCTGAAAACTATGCATTGATTATTAATATTTATTAATAATCAATCATAGTTGCCTAACAACATGTTGGACACAAACACAAATGTCAAAATTTTCTAGTTACTTTGTTAACATTAAAGGATGATCACCCAAAATTGATGATCGCCAAGCAAAAGTACTCCTAACCCAAAAGGCCACTCATCCCTCGACAGCCCAATCCTGGGCACCATTAACCCTAGAGGTTCCCTGACATCCCTATTCCTAGGAAGTCACCCATCCTCCAAATGCCAAAGCTTGAGCAAGCTTAAGTCTCATGTTCTTTTCCACCCTAGAGCCCATCTTCCCCAGAAGACATACTCTACGTTTTGAAATATAATTTCTAGTAAGTACCCCATGCGAGACAATGCAAAGATTTGACTAATCAGGATTCAATCATCAAAATCATTTCTTCAAGCTCAACTATCAAGAATGGAATCATTGCATATACTTGCAATGCAAAATTACTATTGTGACACTGAAGTGCCAAGCACACAGTGTAAAAGCCTATCAGGGTCCAACACTTACCTATCTCTATTTCTCTCTCTCATGTAGCCTTACATGAGAGCCTCCTCAAATTATCCTCTTTCTACCCTAATACATTGTCAAATTTCAACTCTCCACATGGTATCAGAGCAGGTCACTTCTTAGGGTTTCATATCATCGTCAGCCTTCCTCATGGGCAACGGAGGCTTCCCTTCTGACATCCTGCAAGTCAGCAGCTCATCTGTTCTGACATCCTGCATTTATTTTGCAACATTAGAAGGAACACTCTATTTTGCAGTGGCATGTGCCTGCCAATTCTGTCAGCTCATCTATCATCTCTCTTTGCGAGGAATTGTCAGTGGCAATGACACTAGTGCTTCTCTCTCTCACGGCGCCACATCAGCCCCTTTCTCTTCTCTCTTGTGGACCATGCAGGCACCCTGATTGCATCTACAGTGCAAGGATTTCCCAAAAGCCCTAACAGCGCTGGGGTTTCCCTTACTGATCGTCATGCTGGGCAACCAGTCTAGCTCAGGTTGGCTGGACTGCCAGCCCAGCCGAACAGACTGGTCCAATTTTCTTTCCGAAAAAAATATATAAGGAAAAAATGAGAAAAGAATGATGAAAAAGAGAAAAAAAAAATAGAGAAACAAAAGAAAAGAAAGGAAAAGAGAACAAAAAGGAGAACAGAAGGGAAAAAATAAAGGAAAAAAGAAAGAGAAAAGGATGAAAATGGAGAAAATAGAGAAAAAGATGAAAAACTGAAAAGAAAGAACAAAGTAGGAGAGAATGAAAAAAAGGGAAAAAGAGAAAAAAATGCACATATTTTTTTGGTTTCTTATTTTCTCATTCCTATGACAACTCTCCTCAGCAAACATCTTCATAAGTGATGATGACACTTGCATGGGACACTTGCATGCAAGTTGATCTAGGAGATGACCATAAGTGGTCTGCCAAGGAGACAATGTATTGAGTAGGCAGTTGAGGAGATGATTGCTCTTTAAAAAGGTGCAGCTGGGGAGCAGGGGGTGGGGGTTGATGGTAGAAGTTTTGCCGACAACGACGAGTGATGACAGCGATGACAATGATGGCTATACTATCAACAAGAGAAAAATTGATGTTAGAAGTGGACGAATGCAAGCTGTATCCACGCTCCAGCTTGAGGGGAGTGTAGAAAGCCATAGAGGGCCCAACACTTACCTATCTCTGTTTTCTCTCTCCTCCGATGCCCTATATAAGAGCTTCCCTCATATAACCCTTAATCTAGCTTTTGTATATTATCTTATTTTCTCATTTCATCTCTTCACACACACAGAAATTTCCAATATCTACAGTGAGTCAACTGCTCGTCAAGAAATACATAATCTTGATGAAAATCAGGTCATCAATAAGATCTAAAACCACTTATAGAAAAATCCTTTTCCTCGTCCTCAAATCTAATCAATGGTCAAATTAGAGCACTGACAATGCATGTTCCAAATGAAGAAAATCATAGTCAATGAACACTTATTTGATCATCAATCCTTCTCTAGGTGACATTCCCCAAAACTTAATGCTCCTGAGAAATACAATATGAGAAAGAGAGAGAGAGAGGAAGAGAATGTGAGAGAAGGAGAGAGAAAGAAGGGGAGGAAGGAGTGAGAGTAGGAGAGAGAAGGTGAGGAGGGAGTGAAAGAGGGAGAGGTCTGTTTCCTAAAGGGCAGGCAAAACCTCAAGTTTAAGAGCCAACATTATTAAGAAAACTACACAAATAATGTCAATCCAGGGAAGAAAAAGAGGGAGAGAGGTAGGTGAGAAGAAGGCACCTGTTCAGACATTTTACATGATGCAACAGTTGGAAGAGCGGCAAGCTATCCACCGATGCACTATAAGAGAAAAATTATAGACATATTCTTGTAAACAAAAGAAAGCCCACCAATTATTCTCAACAAACTCAAAAATTAAGCTCTTACAGTTGACTGAGGGCTGAAAAGTCAAGATGAGGGGCAAGCTCTTGCACGACATCATTTGGGGCTGTCCACATTCCTGCATCTTCTGCATGATATCAAAGATCTTGGAGAAATTCTCTGGATCATTTTCATATACTCTCATTGAGATTCACTATGAACTGGTATTGACCATGATAACGATTGTAATCTTCCAGCGGCACCATTCAGTCAAATGGTCCTCCAACCACTTCGGTACTGCTGGCTATATCTCCTTCATGGGCTCATGGAGGATCTCCTTTGACAGCGATTGCTGCATCATGGTGTCAACAAGGGATTCCACATATCCTACAAACGGCAGATCATGATATTAAGGACAAAAATGGACATATTTAAAATTGTCAAAATATAAAGCTCTCAAACTGTGAACTTTAGATGGAAACACTTCAACTGAAAAGAGACAGAAACTCATTAGAAGCATGTCTGATTCCTCTTCGTGCAAGTATGCAGTAATGTAGAAATCTAATTGAATCTCTTAAAGAAAGTATAGTAATAATTTTTGTAATTAGTAACCTAGGGACATTACTTGTTGCACTGTGAAGGCCAACACAAAAGGTTGGGCTGGAAATTATGATCGTATCGTTGGATCAAGATTTTACCTGATCAATAATCAAGATCATTAACTGTTATCTCATGCAGCGTATGCTTATCAGATTTCACGTAAGGATTGTAAGCACTATTGAGCAAGATCAAACATCCAATGGTCCACATGAAGAAAGCAAGTTTTTCAATACTCTCTCTCTTGCGTCCCTCCTCCTCCCTCCTCCCCTCTCTTCAATCTTCTCAAGTCTCAGTGTCACCATCGCCAGTACTGATGCCACAGCCACAGAGAGAGAGAGAGAGAGAGAGAGAGGGAGCGAGGGAGATGGGAGAGAGAGGGAGGATCGCCACAGTCAACCAATCATGAAGGTTATCTTAGTTAATTTCTTTGTTTTATCATCTGTTCTCACCAAACCTCATAAGCTGAGATTCTGATATAAACCTCTTGTGCGGTTCTGGGTAGAAGTGCAAGACTGCAAGCTGTGGATTTCTTTCAAGAGGGCTGCTTTTGCCAATTGAATGAGGTTCTTCTTTTAATCAGAACCTCATTCAATCAGAGAGTGAAAGCACTTGTTTAGCCCAGGGAAGACAGCCGAGGCCCACTGTTTCAAAGGTTCTGAGGGAACAATGAAGAAGGTTTTGAAGGTTATCAGGTTTCTATCAACCGCCTCAAAGAACTTTTCCTTCTTCAAGAGAAAAAGGAGTTTTCGGATCACAATTCACAAAATTTATTAGATTGTCGAGGATCACATGATCAAATCAACTATCCAACCATGGATCATCAAGCCTCTCTTCAACAAAAAAGAGCAATGCGTTTTAATAAGTTTTCCACAAAACAATGTAATTTAACCATAGGCAATACCAAAGTCCAAAGGAACTCAATTACAACAAGACGATAGACAAAGGATTCAATATAATTCAAAGATGTAAAATATATTCCTTCAACAACAAATATAATTCAGGGAACCAGACAATAGAATAGAATGAACTTTCAATAAAAGACAAAAGTTCCTCTATACCTGAGAGCTCGCCATCTCCTCGAATTTCTTGACCAAGTCCTCAAAGATAATATCTTTTTCCATATCTTCTTCCCCCTGAAGTCCTTGGGAACCCAAAGTTGACTCAAGGCCCATAAAAGCGTGTTGGGTCTGCTGAGTAAGCATAGCAAGGGCTTCTGAGGCATGAGAAGAATCTCTTAGGCTGTTCATTTTCGCCTTTCGGAAGCTGCCTAACTCTTAGACTTTTTGAAGCGGAGACAATCCCGCCCCAAACCCTAAGCCCTGGACAGTTTTTATCCTCTACTTTTCTGCCGCTGATAGTTTCACTAGCACCTCCTCTGGATCAAAAAGAAGAATTCCAATAATACTATAGATAATACACGTAATAAGTATCAATTAAGGACGTGATTTTAGACCTTCGAGGAGCGTCTAGTTCGAGCTTGTTGAAGTCATCCAGAGCACCTGAGAAGTAGAAGTGTCAGAGAAATTATTAGAAGAGACGGGAGAAAAATGCATCGAGGAAATTTACTGTCGAGAAGATTGTCCAAATCATCGGCGGAGGAATCGGCCACTGGCGGCGAAGAATTGAGAGAAGACGATAAAATCGTGAATGCTCCTCGTTCTGCAATCTCTCTCGCTCTTCCCGGTCCAAGCCAGGCGAGTTCTGAATGATTCGGCTCGGACCGATCCGATCCGAAGTCATCTACTGCCCATTAGTAATTGGACCTAAAGAGGGCGTCCGGAGGTTTAATTTGATCAAATAAGTCAAAATTCCAAGGTCTTGAGATCAGTTTATAGAGGAATGTCAAAGAAATTCCAAAGGTTAGAGAAAGAGATTAGAGCAGTTAGATCTTGCAATGTCTTTGTCTTAAGTTTAAATTTTCAGCCTATCTTCTCTTTTGAGAATATCATGAGAGTTTGTGATGTGCTCGTCAATGTCTTTGGCCTGCTCTAAGCCCCTTTCACTCTTTGACTCATTCTAACCCTCTCGCGTACAAAATAGCTTGAAACTTGGGGTTGATCCTTCTCCCATGATAGTTTCCATGTTTAGGCCCCTGTAAACTAAAGCAAACCTCCATCTTCATCTATAGAGTTATTTGAGTGGTCGTGGTTCCGAGCACTAGCTTTGAGGATCCAAATAGTTGAAGTTATCACCTAGGCAAAACAGTGCTATGAGACCTGAGAAAAACTTTCATGAATGTTCAACATTGAGGCAATGTCATGGTCGCTTTTATTCATATTAATATAAATTGAATGGTGCATGACCATGAAATATCCTGACAAATATGACCTACATATCAAAAAAATTAATCATTCGAAAAGGTTCATTGAGACTTAAGTCCAATCACTCAATTTAAGAATAATTGGCTTTTTCATTGCATGACCATGGTTCCGAGTTCCATGGTCTAGAGGAGCCTTCAAAAAATTTAACAGAAATACTTGGATCACAGGAATAATCAAATGAATAAGAAGTAGAAGAAAATTATGGGTTGATGTCTCTGACTCAATGATCCACGAAGTAGGACAAGAAGCAATTAGAGCAATCTTACATGAGGTAGAAGTGAAAGCATGATGCACAAGCTACTCAAAATAACTTTCATCTTTGGATCCCGTCCATCAATCAGATTCATCTAGGGTCATCATTAGATAAAGGGAAATGATTAAACAGGCAATCTCGATTGTTTTGTTGATTTTCTTCCAAGACCATTTCCACCAATGTCCATGCCCTCTAGAATGCCCGTACGGAGGGTAAAAATTTCAAAAAGACAAGGTCATCCCCTCAAAGAAAATTTTAATCTAATAACTCAAATCCTTTAATGGGTCATGGGTAATCTTAAAGGTGATTCATTACACGCTTTTAATGAAGAATACATTAAAAAAATTATAGAATTTTAACATATCTACTTTTGATTAGGTTTGTTCGATCAAATTATTGATGAATACACATAATTGGTGACAATATGCAACTTATAATTAAGATAACATGACTATTAGTACATTTTTGGACATAATGCATATCATTCCTGTGCATGTTATCATATATAGATTATTTAATTTATGATCAAATATTGGATTAAAAAAATGAGTTGTATTTTTGAAAGATATAAATGAGGTGAGGAGGGTAAGCGATTAAGGAGGTAGATGGAGGTAATCAGCCCAAAGATAATGGGGAATATCCATTTCTACCAAAAGAGTGTGGGTCATGTGAAGAAGGTGGCAATGTTTGTGTTCAACAATGTCATTCTATTGAGAGGCCTGAGGCTATATAGTCTAATGGAGAATGACAAAGGAGATGTAGAGGTCCTATAAGGTAGTTTGAACAAACTCAAGAGTATTTTAAATTTGAAAAATTTTGGGTGTTTTGGAAGTAATGAGAAGGGATTTCTTGAAAAAAATTGACGAATGGATGGCGATAAGTGAGTATGGTCTTTGAGGGGATACACCCAAGAAGCATGGAATAAATCATCTGCAAAGATTTGGTATTGGAATCCTAACATTGATGTAAGATAGGAGGGTGCCTGCACATCATAATGAACAAGATCAAAAAGATTTTTACTAGGAAGAGAGTCAAGTCGAGGATAGGAGGCACAAAAATGTTTGCCTAGGTGACATTGACTCGCACTCAAAAGGGATAATAGAAATCCAAGGAAGAGCTTGATAGAGCTTAGAGATGCTAGTGTGGTCCAACCTCTAATGCCATTGAAGTGAAAACCAGATGAGAAAGGCCAACAGAAAGTGGACAAGAACACGCTCTTAGAGGCCATGTCCAATCTCACACCCCAACCAATCTTCTTGCCCGTCCACAAATCTTGAAAGTGTAAAGACAAGTAAACTGAAAAAAATAAGTGATGGTGTTGATCGATAAGAAGTCGACAGGAAAATGGGAACATAAAGGACATAAGATACTAGAAGCAAGGATGTGGATTAGCCTTGTGGTATTCCCGGACAATTATGGGATTTAATGCTTGATAGGCTCTCAAACTTTTGACTTAAACATTGAAAGCAACAAAATACATTGAATCAAATATACAAAATATTGAGGTGCCAAGAATTGAAAATCTTATCAAATAGTATAGATTAAAATCTATACTTTCATGATTCATTAAAGGAGTTCTTGGAGTTGTTCGAGTGTCCAACCTCCAGTGATATCCACACGATTGCCAAATTGGTGGATCTCCTTTTCAACGCTCTTCACTGACGCAACAAGACCGAGTGGTCATCAATTGCACACTGTCAAGAGTCAAAACAAAGTCCAAACTTACCAATTTGATGAAAATATCTTGAATTGAGGGGTATAATGGTAAATAAGCGTCGAATCCTCAGGGAATTAGGGAAATTTCTAATGATCTCTTCGAATTTGATCAAATCGAATGATGAACCCATGGTAGAAATTGGGAAAAATGGTATATTATGAAAGAGAACTTCAAGACGATCCCACGGAATCAAAAATCATCGAATTTGACTTTGATTTCGCGGAGAAATTGAAGATCGAACTGAGGGGTGATTTCCGAAATCGTAAATCGTGAAATTAACGAAAATCTAAACGAAATTAAACCCAATTCCTAATCTAAACAAAAATCAAATGGTAATAGACAAAAGATTAGTGAAACCCGCTTCCACTAACCCAAGATTGCGATTGGATTAACCCAATTAATCGTCAGAATCAAGGCTTTTCATCAAAAATCCAAAAATTGCGATCGTGGAGTTCAAGGGTCGATTTCTTCCTCGTCTTTCGCCCAAATCTTAATCTTAAGCACTCCGTGGACGCAGAATTGAGTCTAGAAGAGATTAGGATCAAGAGATTCAAGAGATTTGGTATCTAAACAAATCAATTTGATTGATTTGCTCTCGAATGCTTTACAAATCGGAAGAACATCTCACTTTTTAGGGATTTTGAGCGTAACAGTCTGATCGAATCAATCAACGGCTCTGATGAAATGGTCTATCGTGAATCGTGACAATTAAGTCCCATCCGTTGGATCGCCGATTGACGCTCGAGATGAAGCCACGTGTTTGCGCGTTATAAAACGCCTTAATACCATCGCCGTTGGATCGCGATCTGACGTCTCCGATGCGTTTCGATGCATTTTAATCTCAACCGTTATAACTCTCGCAATCAACAGTCGAGATTATCTGTGATCCGGTGTACTTGATTAAGCCACGTGTCCATCGATCTTAAGTGAAGATCGACGGTTGATATCGCACGCAATCGGACGTTCCACAAGCCGCCATGTCACCTGCGCTTTTAAAATATTCTGAAAAATCAATATTAAATTAGAAAAATCAATTTTTAATTCCAGAAAATCCTTAGAAATTCATTAAAAATTCTGAAAAATTCTGAAAAAATCCCTAAAAATTAGAAAATTCATAACTTTCAAAATATAACTCCAAATTAATTGAAATTTCTTTCATTTGATCCAAAATTTAATTATCTATCATTCTAAAAAGTCAAAATTAATAAATAATGAGAGGTTTAAGTTCTATTTCAAAAATACATTTATTTCTTAAAGATTTTAACTTTAGAAAATTAAATAAATGTTTATAAAAATGATTTCTCTCATTATTTTAACTTTAAAAACACTTATAATCTCAAGTAAAGATAGGTTATAAAATTATTTATCTTTAATTCATCATATGTAACCCTAAATTAAAGTATTTTGAGATTATAATGACTTTTTCATGGAATGATAGATAAAGACTCGTAAACATGATAACATGCTTAGGAATGAGATCATTTATGCCTTAATATGCATCAATAATCATATATTATCATGTATAATTAGTATTTTATTATTCACCAAGATAGAAAGAGAAGGAAGGAGATATTTTCTACAGTACTTGCACAAGCACCTTGAGTTGTGGCCATTCTCCCCCTATTTATAAACATCAGGAATGTAAACTTTTCACAAAACCCTTATAATTGTACCTATATCCATCATCATCTATAGACTTTTTACATGTATCCCTTTAGGTCTATAAAACTCGCTAGTCAATAAATCTATAATATTAGGGATCTAAGGTCGATAAGCCTTTGAAAACTTCAACCAAAATATTGAATGCGGTAGAATATATTGAATTGAACACTCAAATTACCAAAGCACCAAGAATCAATGATCTTATCATCTACTATATATTAGAATTCATACTTATACGGTTCACTTGAAAGTGTTCTCAAATCAATTTAGGTGTCTAGCTTCTAGAGGTATCCAACGCTCTAGCTCTTTGACAATTGCTGGCAGAAATGCTTTGACAATCACTAGTGATGGCACTTTGATGATCACAAACGACAAAAATCTAGCAGTGGTGGTCATACTCCAGTATTGGAGCTCTAGTGACCCTTTCTCTTGATGATGAACTAAACTTTAAATGGACATATCTATCTCATTTATCATTTGTTTTAGACATTCTTGAGCTCTTTGGAAAGCTTATGAAGAGTAAAACCTAGATTTGAAGCTTATGGGATATTAGTTCTATAAGTTTTCCAAAACTTTGATCAAAATATTAAATGCAGCGGAATACATTGAATCAGATATTCAAAATACAAAGGCACCAAGAATTGATGATCTTATCATCTACTATGTATGAAAAGAAATATAGCTATAGGGTTAAGTTGAGGGAGTTCTTGAAGCTATTCAACTGTATAGCCTCTAGCGATTTCCACAAAATTGTTTGACGGTTGGATCTCATCTTCAATGCTCTTCACCAAGAGAAAAAGAGAAGAAAGAAGAGGATTCCCACAAGGCTTTCAGGGGCACCTTGAGTTATAATCATTCTCCCCTATTTGTAAACATTAGTTATGTAAATTTTTATATAATAAAATATTATAATTTTATCTATATCCACCAACGTTCATAGATCTTATGTGTGTGACCCTAAAGGTCCATATATCTCACTAGTTAATAACTCTATAGACTCAGTAACACCTTATCAGTTAACATTTTTTAATTATTTAAATTAATATACATATATATATATATATATTAATTAAGGATTGATTTAAGCCAATCTACAAGTTTGAGTTGTCAGCCCGTTAAGTGCCAAGCTACCCCCAAGTACTCTAGGAGATATGTAGTGTAGAAGAACTCCCGTATGGAACCTTTTCCTCATCGGTTATCATATATGTATAATCCTTAGTCTACGTGAGACTCATGAATGACTTAGGGTATTAGCAATTGTCAAACCCCAATTGGGCATTTAAGTTAGTACTATTGTGTGGAGGAAATCATTAGGAGCTTATCAAATATTTATATGACCTTCACAAAGGATTTCATCGCATCTCATTCCTTGACTCAATCTCCTCAAATATAGAGGACAAATGATCTCATCTTGACCACACAATCATCTTCGTGGAATTTATGTCGTATCCAATACATGACGTTTGAGAGATCATGTGGCTAGGGATTCGTAAATCATAACTGAAACACGATCATCCATCCACAAGATATCTTTGGTGTCTCAAGTCAAAGAACAACATATACAACCATAACATAAATCAACTTGATCACATACGCAATTAAGTATAATATTGTTCAAGGATTCATACGGATCAATTTAGTGAACTCTTTCTCCAAAGAGTACTCACTATATATCTGTGGCGTCTCTACATCAATGGTCATAAGATCGTGCTCATCATATGAGTCGGTTAGATGGTACTAAATTTTTAGGATAATTCAATGTTTGATATGCATAAAATTAAAGTCGTTGAAAGTGCAAGCTCTTCTAAAATGAAAGAGGTCTTAGCAAAAAATGTAATAAATTGATCAAAATCTTTTGAAACTCCTTTTGAAGATTAAAAATACTTATTTCAACAATAGAAATGTGATTTAGGTTTTAAAAATACAATTATTTTTTAAGAAAAGATTTATGAAAAATGATTATAATCTAGCGATGCATGATGAAAACACACTCTAGTACTGCTCTCCAATCAAACGCACCTACAAGACCCCCAATACATTTCACCTGGACTTGGCGGCTTATATATAACATGAAGAATGAATTGGAAAGAGAAGAAAATTACTAGAAATGATGGTCCATACACAAAGAACGATCGACAGGTGCCCTCTTTCATCTTGGCTAGTGATAACATCCAAATTAAACCTGAAAATACATGATTATTAATACAAATTCAGGCATAAAACATTCAATTCTAATGTATGTTACCATATTTTGTAGTGTTTATCTATCATTCTACAAAAAATCAATATTCTCAAAATGCAATATTTAAGGGTTAATAATGATAAATTAAGAATAATATTGTTATACCCATCTTTACTTGAGATTATAATTAGTTTTTAAGGTTATTTATGAGAGAAATCATTTTATATACATTCATATATTTTTTATAAGTTTTAAAATATAAAAGAATGAGCGTATTTTTTAAAAAGAAATTTATTGTCTTGCTATTTATTAAATTTGACTTCTTATAATGATAAATAATTTAATTTATGATCCAATGAAATAAATTTGGATTAATTTAGAGTTATACTTTATAAGATATGAATTTTCTAATTTGTAGGGATTTTTTGGGATTTTTTTTGAATTTTTTTGAATTTATCATTGTTTTACTTGAATTAAATTCATTAATATCTATATATATATCACATGCTTACGTGGTGACGAGACTAATTCGTATGGTCGTTGAATACACACGACTTAGTGTAAAAAAAAAGTCCTAAACTTACTAATTTATGATTAATCCATTTAATTAAAGAGTATAATGGTAATTAAGGGAAATTTTGGGATATATTTTTGAAATTCGGTCAAATCGGACAACGAATTGAGATTAGAAATTGGGAAATTTACTATATTAAGAAAGATAACTCAATTGCGAATCTACGAAATCAAAAATCAAGTGATTTGGATGAGAATTCGCTGAGTAATCAAAGTTTGAAAATGGGGTAGAAATTTGTATCGCGAAATTGATTAAAATCGAAATTAAACTAAAATTAAACTTAATCTATGATTCAAAATGTAAAATTAACACTAAATGATGAAAGATTAAAATGAAAACACGCAATCTAACCCAAAGTAGCCTTTGAAATGATCCAATTAATCGCCGGATGCATGGCTTTTCATTCCGCATTTTCGAAGACTAAATTGAAGTTCAAGATGTGATTTCTCTTCTCTCTCTCGATCAAACTTTGATTTCAAGTATTCCTTGGATGCAGAAATGCATTAAGAACACAAGAAATCAAATGGCACATGAAATTGGTGTCTGGACAGTTCGAAATTTCTCAAAATTTCAAGGGCACTTCTTTCTGTCGCGAAGAACAAGTATTTATAGAGTTAATTTTTGGGCGTGACCGTCCGATGAAGAGACGCCTTACGATCGACGGTCGTGATGAGGCATCCATCGATCGAATCATCGCGATTAAGTCAGGAGCGTCCGATCGACGATGAAAGGCTGAGGTGAGTCCACGTGTCTTCATTTGAAACGTCGCATCGCATCGATCATCCATTGGATTTTAATCCAACACTCGTGATATGTCGAAAGGTTCACCGATTACTAGCGATCTCAGCCGTTATAACTCGCGAGATTAATGGCTGAGATAGGCTCACTTAAGTGAGAATTGAAGCACGTGCGCTCATTTAGATCGGTTGGACCTCGCGTCCATCGCATCCACGTGTGATATTCATCGCGATTTCCATCCGACGCTCCATATCTCGCCACGCGTCTTGCAATCAAGATAAAAGAGGGGAACATAGTCCCACACGGAGAAAAACAAAGAGATGCATCGGGTTTATAAGGTGAGACGTATTATGCGGTTAGCATAGTCCTCTATGGATGGCTTATATGTACTATAACCTCTGTAATAAAGAAATATATATGTAATACGTCACCTCAGTGCCACGCAGGCACTCGCGCGGGTCCGCGTGGCGCTGCCACGTGGCCTTGCATGCCACATTGCATCCACGTGGGCTCGCGCGAAATATGCACCCAATTTTGCCATTTTTTAAATGTTTTAACTAATTAAAAATCGAAAATAAATCTAATTAAATTCAGAAAAATTCCAAAAAAATTCCTATAAATTGTAAAAATCATAACTTTCAAAATACAACTCCAAATTAAGTCAAATTTGGTTTTTTGGATCAGAAATTGAATAATCTATCATTATAAAAAGTCAAATTATTAAAATAATAAGAGAATGAATTTTAATTAATTTAATACATTTATGTATCTTATAAAATAACTTTATAAAAATACATAAATGTTAATAATGATCTTTTCTCTGATATTTTCATTCTTAAAACATGATTATGATCTCAATTATAATTAGGATTAAACATCATAATGTTTTAATTATATATAATAACCCATATATTGATGTATTTTAGATCATAACATGAAATGATACAAAATGATAGAAATATACTTAAAATATGATAACATGCATATATTTGGAATGATTAATGCCTTTAATTGCATTAATAATCATGTAATTTCATGCATAAATAACATTTTATCACTTGCAGGTGATGTGGCATGGACAAAAAATGTGCCCCCACGTGGCGACATATGGACACGTCATGCGGCAGCATATAGATGTACACGCGTGTGCACATTTGTGAGCGCTTGTGAATAGAGAGATAAGCTTCCTTTTCAAGATAACGCTCTCATGTGCACTTACCTTATATACGCGCGCATTTTCTTGATTTTTGTCGTGTGGGACTTTGTTTTGTTTTAAATGCGCTCAGGTGACGTGGCAGCACAAGGAGCGTCTGATTCACACGATTAATGAAGACCATTGATCTCCACTTACGGCAGGGGGTACGCGGCACAATTCTATTCATCGGTGAATCATTTTTAAAATGATTTAATCTCAACCGTCGATTTGAGGAGTTATAATGGATGATATTAAAACCGACGAAACACATCTGAAGTGTCTGATCAAGATCAAATGGCGAGCGTTTGATGTGTTACTTATAACGCACGCAATGTGGTGAAATCTCGACGGTTCATCTGCGATCCAATGGCCATGACTTAATTGTAACGATTTACACTTTTGCATTTCATTAGAGAGATTGATCAAAGATCAAATACTTCATCTAGCGGTTACGCCTAATTTGTCGTATAAATTGATATGATCTTCGACATTGTAAACCACATTCTTGGGTAATGTGAGTAATCGAACTGTTTAGATACCAAATCCCTTGAGTCTCTTGCTTCCAATTGCTTCTTGATCAATTTTCGCGTCCACAGAGTGCTTGAAAGTAAGATTTTGAAGAGAGAATAAGAAGAAATCGACTCTTGAACATCAACGATCGTTTATCGAATTCGAGATGAAAAGCCATTGATCCGGCGAGTAATTGGATCAATTTGAGCACAATCTTGGGTTAAAAATCAATTTTCATCCTAGTCTTCCTTCGTATAGCTTTAGATTTCAATTTCGAATCATAATTTTAGTCAATTTCAATTTCAATTTCAGTTTTTCGTGATTTTCAAATTCCAAAATTTCTATCTCATTCACTCTGTGAATCTTTATGCAAATTCCGTGATTTTATATTCCATTGATTCGCCTTCGAGTCTTCTTTCCAAAAATATCAATTTCCCTAATTTCTCATTACATTTCATTATTGATTTGATTGAATTTTAAAAGATATCTCAAAATTCCCTTATTTCTCTGTGGATTCGACCCTTATTCACCACTATGCTATTCAATTCATATTAATTTCCTTAAATTGGTGAGTTTGGTATTAGTTTTGACATGATTTTGTGTGAATTCAATGACCACAAAAATCATTGTATCAGCTATCCAATATTAGAAGCACACAATGAAACATTGATGTTGATGAGAAGATGAAGAAACCCTAGAATCGTATATAGAAATGAGAGTACATAGGTCCTAATATAAGAGAAGATGAGAGGAGAAGATAAATGGCCCGAGAGTCCCAATACCACTATCGGACACTCCCCCTCAAGCTGGAGCATATAAATCAAATAAGTCCAGCTTGGTACATGTGGTGTCATATGAGATCCTGGCTAGACTCTTTGTGAAGGCGTCCGCAAGCTGATAAGATGATGTCACATGAGGAGTGGAGATGACTCCGGACATAACCTTGTCTCGTATGTAGTGGCAGTCAATCTCAATGTGCTTTGATGCTCATGAAAGGTGAAATTGTTGGCGATGAAGATAGCGGCTTGATTATCACAATGCATGGGCATTGGAAAAAGAGATGAAATGTCGAGATCTTCAAGAAATGATCGAAGCCAAACCATCTCCTGTGCGGTCTCAGCTATAGCTCGATACTCGGACTCTGCGCTGGAGCATGATACCACCTTATGTTTTTGGGATTTCCAGGTGATGAGGTTACCTCCAATGTAAGTGCAATAGCCTGTAGTAGATTTACGATCTCTATAGCCGGCGTCAGAATAGGCTTTGATACGGAGATGACTGTGTCGTCGATAGATGAGCCCTCTGCCTGGGCTCGCTTGATGTATGCTAGAACCCGTAGAGCTCCCTCCCAGTGAACTCGTCTAGGTTCCTGCATAAACTGACTCAAGTCACTAACCACGTATACAATGTCGGGGTGAGTGACAGTGAGATATATCAACTTTCCCAACAATCTCTGATAGCGGTTAGCATCCTCAAAGAGTGGAGACCAAGTATCCCAAAATTGTGGGCGAGCTTCCATGGGTGAGGTCTCTGGCTTGAACCCAAGAAGTCATGTCTCTTTAAGTATGTCAAGGGCATACTTCCGTTGGGTCAAAGCGAGCTTCCCGTCTTGATGAGCAAACTCGATCCCAAGAAAGTATCTAGGACTCCCCAAGTCATGAATGCTGAGGTGTTGCTGTAAATAAATCTTCGTAGCAAGAATACCAGTGTCATCACTCCTAGTCAAAATAATGTCATCAACATAAACTACAAGAATGACAAGACCACCCTTAGTCTTCTTAGTGAGACATTATGTGAAGACAAAGGCGGAGAGAAGGCCACTAAACTTAGAAAACCAAGCACATGGACTCTGCTTGAGTCAGTAAATAGCTCGTCGCAGAAAACACACCTTAGATGATTCCCCCTTAGCAACATACCCAGGAGGTTGCTCCATAAAGACCTGCTCCTCAAGATCACCATAAAGAAAGGCATTAGAGACATCTAATTGGTGGAGAGACCAAGCTTGATTAACAGCTAGAGAGAGGAGCATACGGACAGAGTTGAGACGAACAACTGACAAGAATGTCTCGATATAGTCAATGTCATACACCTGAGTAAATCCATGAGCAACCAGACGAGCCTTTTGACTGGCAATAGGACTACGAGGATGATATTTGATGGTGAAGACCCATTTGCACGTGACGATGTTGGCATTTGCTCGACGGGGAACCAAGGTCAAAGTCCCTCGAGAAACTAAGGCCTCGACCTCATGGTCCATCGCCGCTTTCCATTCATGTACCTATGCTACCTCAACATGCGATCGTAGAATTGTCTCGGAGGCTACCAAAAGGGCAAAGGCACAAAAGGATGGAGAAAGACGATCATAGGAAATAAAGTAAGAAATGGGATGGTGAGTACAAGCGTGTGTTGATAACATGCTAATTAGACATGATAATACATGATTATTCATGCATATTAAGGCATAAATGATTTCATTTCTATGCATGTTATCATATTTATGAGTATTTATCTATAATTCCATAAAAAGTCATTATAATCTCAAAATACTTTAAACTAGGGTTAAATATGATGAATTAAAGAAATAATTTTATATCCCATCTTTACTTGAGATTATAGGTGTTTTTAAAGTTAAAATAATGAGAGAAGTCATTTTATAAACATTTATTTAATTCTCTTAAGATAAATCTTTAAGAAATAAATGTATTTTTGAAATAGAAATTAAAACTCTCATAAATTATTAATTTTGACTTTTTATAATGATAGATAATTAAATTTTGGATCAAATGAAAGAAATTTGGATTAATTTCGAGTTATATTTTGAAAGTTATGAATTTTCTAATTTTTAGGGATTTTTTCTAGATTTTTCTGAATTTATTTTCGATTTTTAAAGTATTAAAATCAATTAAAAAGGCAAAAAGGGGGTTAATTTATCACGCGGGACCCACGTGGATACGACGTGTCACGCCAGGCCACGTAGCAAAGCCATGTGGACCCACGCGAGCGCATGCGTGGCGCGGATGTGACACGTGTGCATATTTATATTTACTCGTAATATAGGGTTATAGTACATATAAGCATCTGTAATCGGATTTACGCTAACACCTTATTTTGTCGCGTGTTATAAACCCATCGCTTCCCTTTTATTTTTACCGTGTGGGACTATGTTCCACTCTTATTTTAAAATGAAGGTGACGTGGAGCTATGTGGTGCGTTGTATGTGATTGCAAAACGTTGATGCAAAGGGACGCGAGGTCCACCGGATCACGAATCAAAGCACGTATCTTAAAATCAAGTTAAGTGAAGCCTTACGATTAATCTCGACCGTTCATCAACCGAGTAATAACGGTCGAGATTAATCGCGATCGGTGGACTCATCGAATCATCAAAATGCATCTAAAGCGCCTGATGAAGATCCGACGGATGCGTTTTCAAGGCGTTTTCATGGCGTTTTATAACGCAAGACACATGGCTTCATCTGAGCGCTCCATCGGAAATCGGAAATCGGACGATCAGCGACTTAATCGTAATGGTTTGTTCCATCAGAACCGTCGATTAAATCTGATCAGACGGTTACGCCCAAATACAGTATAAATAGAGATGTTCTTGCGATTGGTAAACCATTCGAGAGCAATCAATCAAATTAATCTGTTTAGACACCAATACTCTTGAATCTCTTGATCCTATTGCTGGGATCTGATGCTCGAAAAACTCTCCAAATCTTTGTCCAAGATAATGATTGCAGCGGAAGGTGTTGAATCAAAACATTCAACATCGTTGAAGCACCAAGAATAGATGATCTCATCATCCATTCTAGGTGATCCTATCATCTAGTATAGAATAAAATTTATACTTACTTGGATCATTTGAAAGAGTTCTTCAACCGTTCAAGCGTCCGGCCTCTAGCGGTATCCACACAGTCTCCAGATGATCGGATCTCCTCTTGAACACTCGTCACCACGAGAGGAAGAGAAGAGGGAGGAGAAGTTCCACTAGGCTTGCATGGGCACCTCTATTATGGTCGTTCTCCCCCTATTTATAGACTTTGGGAATGTGAACTTTTCACAAAAACCCTTATTATTATGTCTATATCCACCGACGTCCATTGACCTTATGTGTGTGACCCTCTAGGTCCATATATCTTGCCAGTTAATGACTCTACCAACCCAATAACACTTATTGGTCCTCCTTATTAATTAACTATATCAACATATAGATTAATTGACTAAGGATCGATTTAACCCAATCGACAGGTTGAGTCGCCAGCCCGGTGGGTGCCAAGCTACACCACGTGCTCTAGGAGATATGAAGTATATTAGAACTCTTTCATGGAACCTTGCCATCATTGGTTACCGTGTACGTATAATCCTTCATCCACACGAGACTCATGAATGACTTAGGGTATGGTTAATTGTCAAACCCTAATCCGTCACTCAATTTAGTATTGATGCGAGTAGGAAATCATTGAGAACAACTTCTCTAATATTTCCGCTACCTTGGCCAAGGATTTAACCGCATCTCATTCCTTGAGTCGATCTCCTCATATACCAAGGGTAGATGATCCCATCTTGACCACACAATCATCTTCGTGGACTTCATGTCGTATCCAATATATGACGTTTTAGATATCCCGTGACTAGGGATTCGTAAGTCATAATCAAAACACGATCATCCATCCACAAGATGTCTTTGGTGTCTCAAGTCAAAGGACCACATACACAATCATGACATGAATCAACCTGATTGACAATTAGGTATATTACCATTAAGGGATTCATACGGATCAATTCAGTGAACTCTTTCTCCAAAGAGCACCCACTATCTATCCTTAGTGTCTCCACACCGATGGCTATAGGATCGGCCATACTCATCATATGAGATGGATCAGATAGTGCTATTCTTTCCAGATAATTCGATGTCCTTCTCGAATATCCCACGAATAGGAATGTTTAGAACATATGTTTAAAGACTAGCGATCACTATATTATGATCTCATCATAATTCACTTAGTCATTGCACATGCTCATGGACTTCATTTTAAACATCACACAAGAATGATAATGAATAAATTTTATTTCAACGAACATAAACAAGATTGATGAAAGTGTGATTGGCTTATAGGCCACATAATATCCATCAATCTCCCACTTGGACTAAAGCCAATTGCCCTTGTGCAACAACCCTATAGTTGTGCAATGACGCTCAAAGACTTCTTGAGCTAAAGGCTTAGTCAGTGGATCTGCAAGATTGTCGGTTGATGGAATTCTTTCCACCACTACATCTCCTCTGGCAACGATCTCCCTAATCAAGTGAAAGCGCCTCAGAATGTGCTTAGACTTCTGATGAGACCTTGGCTCTTTCGCTTGTGATATTGCACCATTGTTGTCACACAATAATGGAATAGGGTCTCGAGATCGTAGGGACAACACCAAGGTCCCGTGATGAACTTCTTCAACCAGATCGCTTCCTTGGCGGCATCACTCGCGGCAATGTACTCGGCCTCTGTCGTTGAATCTGCAAAGTGGTGGGCTGCTTGGAACTTTTCCAAGACACCTGCTCCCCCATTCAAAGTAAACAGAATCCGGATGTAGATCTACTATCATCCGGGTTTGACTGAAAACTCGAGTCAGTGTAACCCTGGAGCTTAAGCTCCTCTCCTCCATATACCAGAAATAAATCCTTAGTCCTTCTCAAGTACTTAAGGATACATTTCACGGCTTCCCAATGACTCTCACCTGGGTTAGCCTGAAATCTGCTCGTAACACTTAGAGCAAATGCCACATCTGGTCTTGTACATAGCATAGCGTACATGATGGATCCAATCGCCGATGCATACGGGATCTTTTCCATCAACGCTCTATCTTCAGGAGTCTTAGGCGAATGCTCCTTAGATATCTGAACTCCATGTCTTATTGGTATGAAACCTCTCTTGGAGTTCTCCATGCCAAACCTTTTGACAATGGTGTCTATGTACATGGATTGGGATAAGCCAAGCAACCTCCTCGATCTATCTCTATAGATACGTATTCCCAATATGTAGGTTGCTTCTCCCAAATCCATCATGGGGAAGTTCTTTGATAGCCACGCCTTCACTGATGATAACATACCTACATCATTCCCAATGAGTAGAATGTCATCCACATAAAGGATAAGAAAAATGATCGCGCTCCCACTGATTTTCTTGTACACACAAGGTTCGTCTTCATTCTTAATGAAGTCATAAGATCTAATTGTCTCATCAAATCTCATATTCCAACTCCTAGATGCTTGCTTCAATCCATAAATAGATCTCTGCAACCTGCACACCTTTTCTGGAAACTCCTTGGATGTATAACCCTCAGGTTGTATCATATACACCTCTCCCTCAAGGTTTCCGTTGAGGAAGGCAGTTTTCACATCCATTTGCCAGACCTCGTAGTCATAGTGTGCAGCTATGGTAAGAAGAATCCTGATTGACTTAATCATAGCAACTGGTGAGAAGGTTTCGTCATACTCAACTCCTTGTCTTTGACGATAACCCTTCGCCACCAACCTTGCCTTGAAGGTGTCAATCTGTCCATCAGCACCAATCTTCTTCTTGAAGATCCACTTACACCCGATGGGTACTATACCCTCAGGAGGGTCGACCAAGTACCATACTTGGTTCTGATGCATTGACTGGATCTCTGAATCCATTGCTTCTCGCCATTTCTTAGAGTTGGAATCATTGATCGCTTCACTATAGGTTAAAGGATCATTATCCTTTAAGTGGAGAGTATCGACATCATCCGTCACAATATGTCCCACATATCAATCTGGTTGTCTCGGTACTCTACCAGTCCTACGCGGTGCCTCTGTGTGTACTTGAAGACTTTCAGAGACTGAGTTCTCATCTAAAGAGGTAGCATTTGTGTTCGGATCTAGAACTTCTTCTAGTACTACTTTACTCCCACTATCTCTTCTCAAGAGATACTCATCTTCTAAGAAGATGGCCCTTTTTGTAACAAATATCGATTGTTCCTCAGGGCGGTAAAAGTAGTATCCTGATATTTCTTTCGGATATCCCACAAATCTACAAAACTCAGTCCTTGATTCCAGCTTACATGTATTATGTTTCTTAACATGAGCAAGACAACCCCATACTCTAAAGTAAGAGAAGTCCGGCTTCTTCCCTTTCCATATCTCATATGGAGTAGAAGCTACAGATTTGCTAGGTAAGACGTTAAGGACACGCACTGCTGTCTCAAGCGCATATCCCCAAAGGGATATTGGAAGTTTCGAGAAACTCATCATAGATCGCACCATGTCCAACAAGGTACGATTTCTCCTTTCTGAAACACCATTCATCTGAGGTGTGTAAGGAGGAGTCAATTGAGCTAGGATACCATTATCCTTAAGGAACTGTGTGAACTTTGTACTTAAGTATTCACCTCCTCGATCTGATCGAAGAGTCTTGATACTCTTTCCAGATTGTTTCTCCACTTCATTCTTAAACTCTATGAATTTCTCAAAGGCTTCAGACTTATACCTCATAAGGTATACCCATCCAAACCTGGAGAAATCATCAGTAAAAGTGATGAAGTAGAAACTGCCACTTCTAGCTTGGACAGGCATCAGACCACATACATCAGAATGTATTAGCTCCAATACACCCTTGGCTCGTTCTCCAATCCCTGAGAATGGAGATTTGGGTAATTTACCCATAATGCAAGATTCACAAGTTACAAATGATTCATAATCAAATGCTCCCAAGTATGCATCTTTATGCAACTTCTGTAATCTTCCATCACCAACATGCCCAAGTCTACAATGCCATAAGTAGGCTTCGTTCACACCATGTTTACTCTTCTTAAGAGCAACATCTATTTGGAGATTATAAGAAGAAACATCAATCACATATAAACCTTATGACTAATGGTGCCGTAACAACCAATTTACTTCCCAAGTAAATAGAACAACACTTGTCCTTAATAATCAAGGTATATCCCATCTTGTCTAAACAAGAAACTGAAATGATATTCTTAATTATGCTAGGAACATAATGACATTCTTCTAAAGAAAGATAATCTCCGGATGATAGCTTGAGGTTCACAACCCCCTAGCGCCACAGCAGCAACTCTTGCGTCGTTTCCCATCCTCAGTTCCACCTCGCCTTTTCTCAGCTTTCGCTTACTTGTCAACCTCTGCGAATCATTGCAGATGTGAGAAGTACATCCAGTATCTAATACCCAAGATGCAGAATCTCTATAAGACAAATAAGTATCTATCATATAGATACCTGGAGCATCATCATGCTTCCGCTGAGCTTTCTCGTTGAGGTACTTTTTACAATTCCTCTTCCAATGTCCTTTCATGCCACAGTGGAAACACGTTCCCTTGTCATTGCCATCCTTCTTTGTCAAAATTGCTTTCACTTGCTTTTTCCCTTTGCCCCTTTTTAAAGCAAAAGCTACCTTCCTCTTCTTGTTGATCCCACCAACAAAGAGGACTTAGGGCTTTTTCCTTCGAAGGTTCCCCTCGGCAGTAGTAAGCATGTTTAGCAGCTCCGGGAGAGAGGTCTGAATTTTGTTCATGTTAAAGTTAACAATGAACTGAGAAAAGGAGTCCGGAAGAGACTGAAGGATAAGGTTCGTGCTCATCTCAACAGGGAGTTCAACTCCAAGCACTGCCAACCTCTCGATCCACTCGATCATCTTTAGTACATGTGATTGTACAGAAGACGACTCAACCATCCGAGCCCTGAATAGACTCTTCGATATCTCATATCTCTGAGTTCTACTCTGCTCAGCAAATAACTCCATCAAATGGAGTAGCATGGCTCTTGATCCCATGTCTTCATGCTGCCTTTGCAACTCATTGCACATTGAGGCCAGCATATAACATTGAACTGTAGTGGAATCTTCTTGCCACTTTTGGTACTCCCATACCTCATCCTCAGACACATCTGATGCAGGCCCAACGAGGCCATCTCCCTCCAAGACATAGGCGATGCGCTCAGACTTAAGTAAGATCTTTAAGTTCCTTAGCTAATCAGTGAAGTTCGGGCCAGTCAAATGATTGGCATCCATAATGCCACGAAGAGGGTTAGTCGACGACATCTTTGCCTGTAGGAGGTGAATAAGAATTAATCATTAATTATTTGCAGATATTGTGTTCATTGAAAATAATGCTCCCACTAAAATTAAGCAATTCACACAACCCTCATGTGCATGAAAAGGGAAAACCGACAATCTCCTATTGGGGATCAGAATCTCAACAACTATATTATGACCTGGAGCGACTCCACCAATCACAATATATTTTTGAGCACTCATCTCATGAGACTTACAACATTTTGTAATATATGATCATACTTTAGTCCCCGATGCTCATGTGGCCTGGAGCGACTCCACCAACCACTGAGTTAGGTCTAGGCGGTACCCTTGTTACTTGACGGGAATAGATTCGTGAGTAGTCCTGGAGCGACTCCACCAAACTAAACGATTCCTCTACCCCGGCCTTGTGTCATACACTAGTTCTTAGTTCCTCATCTTCAATAAGTGGGCCTGGAGCGACTCCACCAACCCAACTTAAGGTGACTTGGATACTAAGGCTATAACAAGGGAGGACCACGCGTGAGTTCGTAACTCTTGCGTTTCAGCCTAGATTTTAATATGTGAGGGGTTTTTATGTTTTTATCGGGTCTCTTCGTTAGGGTACATCATGGTTATCTATATAACCATACCCAAAAAAATATGATTATCTCAATAATCATATACATATATCACATATATGTCATATATGATGTTATATCAATAAACCAAAAACATATAAATAGGGGATCCTATGATAGGTCCATCTATGTTATTGGTTTCACATCCAATTTAATAACATCACAATTAAATAAATAAATTTAATTCAATGCAAAAAGTTAATCATATTAATATTTTGCAAATTAAACATGACTATCATGCTTAAAATTAAGGAAGTAATCATTTAAACACTTTAAAATGATTATAAGAATTTCATGAATTTAAAAATAACTTAACCCTTAAATTATTCAATTCAAAATTCCAAAATATAACTCTTTATATTTTCCCACCATGTGGGCTTTCCAAGTGTCGCCACATGGCGTCATCAAGGGGCGCCACATGGCTTTCCTTGGTCGCGCCTCATGGCCTTCCCAGGTGGCGCCACATGGCGTTCCCATATGGCGGCACATGGCCTTCCTGAATGACGCCACATGGCCTTACCGGGTGGCGCCACATGGCATTCCTGAGTGGTGTCACATGGTGTTCCCAAGTGGCGCCACATGGCATTCCCGGATGGCGCCACATGGCGTTCCCAGATGGCACCACATGGCATTCCCGGATGGCGCCACATGGCCTTCCCAGATGGCGCCACATGGCTTTACTTAGTCTTGCCATGTGTCATACACATGACACCTTTTAGGATAAGGACTATGCATGGATGACATGTGTCCTGCCACATGTCACCACTAAGGGTTATATCCATGCATGGTTGACATGTGTCCTAACACATGTCAACACCTAGGGATATGTCCATGCATGGTTGACATGTGTCCTAACACATGTCACCACCAAGGGATATGTCCATGCATGGTTGACATGTGTCCTTCCACATGTCATCACATAAAATTATATCCATGCATGGCTGATATGTGTCTCACCACATGTCACAACCAAGGGGCATGCACATGCATGGTGGACATGTGTCCTCCACATGTCACCTCAAGAAGCCATAACCATGCATGGGTGCCATGTGTCCCTACACATGTCACCTCTAGAGAATATGGCTATGTATGGGTGCCATGTGTCCTCACAAATGGCACCTGCATCAAATCAGGTCGAGCTTCTCCTTCTCCTTGTGATGACCATCAATGGAATTCCCATAACTCCTTCATTTCTTGTCCGTTTTGGACGTTCTTGGGCTCGTTGGAAAGCTTATCAAGAGCACAACTTGGCTCTGATACCACTTCTGGGATCTGATGCTCGAAAAACTCTCCAAATCTTTGTCCAAGATAATGATTGCAGCGGAAGGTGTTGAATCAAAACATTCAACATCGTTGAAGCACCAAGAATAGATGATCTCAGCATCCATTCTAGGTGATCCTATCATCTAGTATAGAATAAAATTTATACTTACTTGGATCATTTGAAAGAGTTCTTCAACCGTTCAAGCGTCCGGCCTCTAGCGATATCCACACAGTCTCCAGATGATCGGATCTCCTCTTGAACACTCGTCACCACGAGAGGAAGAGAAGAGGGAGGAGAAGTTCCACTAGGCTTGCATGGGCACCTCTATTGTGGTCGTTCTCCCCCTATTTATAGACTTTGGGAATGTGAACTTTTCACAAAAACCCTTATTATTATGTCTATATCCACCGACGTCCATTGACCTTATGTGTGTGACCCTCTAGGTCCATATATCTCGCCAGTTAATGACTCTACCAACCCAATAACACTTATTGGTCCTCCTTATTAATTAACTATATCAACATATAGATTAATTGACTAAGGATCGATTTAACCCAATCGACAGGTTGAGTCGCCAGCCCGGTGGGTGCCAAGCTACACCACGTGCTCTAGGAGATATGAAGTATATTAGAACTCTTTCATGGAACCTTGCCGTCATTGGTTACCGTGTACGTATAATCCTTCATCCACACGAGACTCATGAATGACTTAGGGTATGGTTAATTGTCAAACCCTAATCCGTCACTCAATTTAGTACTGATGCGAGTAGGAAATCATTGAGAACAACTTCTCTAATATTTCCGCTACCTTGGCCAAGGATTTAGCCGCATCTCATTCCTTGAGTCGATCTCCTCATATACCGAGGGTAGATGATCCCATCTTGACCACACAATCATCTTCGTGGACTTCATGTCGTATCCAATATATGACGTTTTAGATATCCCGTGACTAGGGATTCGTAAGTCATAATCAAAACACGATCATCCATCCACAAGATGTCTTTGGTGTCTCAAGTCAAAGGACCACATACACAATCATGACATGAATCAACCTGATTGACAATTAGGTATATTACCATTAAGGGATTCATACGGATCAATTCAGTGAACTCTTTCTCCAAAGAGCACCCACTATCTATCCTTAGTGTCTACACACCGATGGCTATAGGATCGGCCATACTCATCATATGAGATGGATCAGATAGTGCTATTCTTTCCAGATAATTCGATGTCCTTCTCGAATATCCCACGAATAGGAATGTTTAGAACATATGTTTAAAGACTAGCGATCACTATATTATGATCTCATCATAATTCACTTAGTCATTGCACATGCTCATGGACTTCATTGTAAACATCACAGAAGAATGATAATGAATAAATTTTATTTCAACGAACATAAACAAGATTGATGAAAGTGTGATTGGCTTATAGGCCACATAATATCCATCACCTATCCTCTTCACGGAGGGCTTAAGATCGAGATTTGGCCAAAAGACGAGGGAGAAATCGACACTTGAACTCATGATCACGGTTTTTCGGGTTTTTGATTAAAAGTTTTGATCATATGATTAATCTGGTTGATCCAATCGCAATCTTGGGTTAGTGGAGGCGGTTTTTAGTGATCTTTCGTCTATTCATGTTTAATTTTCGTTTAGATTAGTAATTTATATTTAATTTCATTTAAAGTTTGCTAAAATCGTTCTTATGATTTTCAAAAATCATCCCTCACTTCGATCTTCAATTTCTCCGCGAAATCAAAGTCAAAATCGATGATTTTTTATTCCGTGGAATCGTCTTGAAGTTCTCTTTCATAATCTATCATTTTCCCCTATTTTTATCATTGACAAAGCATTTTTGCGCGTCGTTAAAATACAAAAATATAGGTCAAAAAAAATTTATAAAACCGAACTCACAAAGATAAGATATAAAATCAAGTAACGTAAAGTATCGGGTCGATCCACAGAGAGCAGGGTTGACTTTAATAGCAGAGTTGACTTGGATAAACTTAGGTTTAAAAGGGGTTTTAAGGAAATAAAAATAAGATGTGATGAGTGGAAATGATATAAATAGACTAAATAAGAAGTTTTAAGAATTGAAATCTCGGATTTGACAGAGAAAAGTCAAAAATAAAAGTCCATGCATTGACTTTGACCAGCAGTAGGTGTTCTGTAAAATCAGATAACCAAAAGGTGTCAGAAGATTACGAAAATGATATATTTGGAAACTAGAGAGAAAATGGAATTTATTGATATATAATTCGTGATTTTTGAATAAGAAATGGATTTACTATGAATTATTAAAAATCAAATATCAGAAAATCCCTGAAATGAACACCTCAGAGAAAATCATCAAATTGACCAGTCAAATGAAATCCAAATCTTACAATTTATATGTCAATGGAAATCTAAGAACCAGAGGAATCTAATGAGACCAAAATGATTGAATTCTGATTTGTAAATTAAAAGTAATTGACCCTGAAAGTCAATGTTTGACTTTTGATAAAAGATGAACAGTACTCGGTCAAACATTAAATTAAAGGGTCAAATAAACTTGGAATTCAATGAATTTTGCTAGCCACGGAAAGCTGAGGAAAGGAGGAATCCACTGAAACCATAATCAAGTGATTTGGAATTATAATCAGAGAGATATCCTATTTTCAAAATCAGTAATTTTTCGGACTAAAAATTAGGGAAAATGAAGAACACTAAGAACTAATTTACAAACTTAAACTTTCTAAATCTAATAAAAACTCAAATTACCTCCTGATAATTGATCGAATCTTACTACTGGCCCGATTGCCGCAAGAATGGGGCTTTAATTCTCATGGATTGAAACGAATTTTGCTCGGATTCTTCCTTGTGGACGTTTAGAATTCAAGGGGAAAATTCGATGAAAATCAAGGGGGAATTCACGATCAATCCCGCTCCAATCGATTCGCAATCGAGTCTAAACGTGGGGGGATCACAAAGAACTAGAGATCTTCCTCGAAATTTGCTTAATTTACTTCACGAATCGATCAAAAGTTGAGAAAATAAGAAGGGAAATACATGCTTTTAGGGATATGCCCGAAGATCGTGGCCGATTGATGCGGTCGTGGGAGCGGATTGCAGGGGGTCATTGGAGCGGTTTCATTTACGATGTCGTGGCTCCCCAATTGGCGGTGGATTGGCCTTGATTCCACTTCAATCAGAAGCACAATCGCGCGTCGATCGTGATGTTGGTGCTCGAACGATCGCCGTCCGAATCAATGGGAAGGATTCGTTTTCTTGATTCCACGCTGAAGGAGCCGCGATCGCGGCTCGATCGCACCACGATCGCGGTTCGATTGCGCCACGATCGTGGATTTCTTCCATGAGTCTTCTCCGCCGTGCGATGGAAATCTGACGCTCCATGTGTCTCTGTGAAGAGAAGAAAATCAGGTTTCACCGTGGCTGTCAGATCGCGATCATGCGGTCTTCACGTTGATGAAGATAAACGTTCCTCGTGTCGCCACGTGGCGTCAGGTAAGCCTTTCGATCGCCATCACTTAAATTATATTTTGCGCATGTGCCTGATTTGATGATCACGTGGCGTCAGGTCCACGCGATCTCCGTCGTCCTGACCGAATCCGACGCCCGTCATGCGTCCACGTTGCTTGCAAAAGGTAAGACATATGTGGGACATAGTCCCACACGGAAGAGATATATAAAAATGGTGAGTATAAATATGGGGGCGCGGTAACGCATTTGCGTTACCGCCCCAAACTTCTTACTAGGGCCCACTAACCCGTGGGCCCTCCATATGTCGACCCTCTCCTGCCACGTGGCGCCCCACACGGGCGTCCGCGTGGACCCGTGGACATACGTGGCCTCCTGCCACATGTCCGCACCATGTGCGCCTCCTGCGCCTCGCGTGGGCCACCCACGGCTCTGCCACGTGGCCTCAGCGCTGCGTCGCACCTGCGCGGTGGTCCCGCGCGCCACGTCAGCGCGCCACCTGTTCTGCTCATCACGTCATCTTGCAGGTAACTAAATTCTCTTTTTCGCAATTTTAATAAAGAAAATACTTTAAAATTCATTTAAAAATCAAATATAAATTGGAAAAGGGACATAAATTTCAAAAATTCATAACTTAAAATATACAACTCCTTTTTAATCCAAATTTTCTCCATTGGATCACAACTTTCTTCCTTTTTAACATTATGTCATTTAAAATATATTTTCAAAGAAGAAATCAAGATGAATTAGAATTTACTTAACTCATTTCTTAATAACTATTCTAAATCATAAATTCATCTTGAAATTATCCTTCAAAACATGCACTAAAGTAAAAATCATTCAATAAAAGAGATTAACTTCTATTAAATTAAACTTAACAAAAGATTAATCATCTATTAAGCATGAAATTATCCCTAATTTATGCATAAATATTGACTTTAGTGAAATGAAATACCAATGGAGAAAATTCTTAAAAAGTATGATAACATGCATCCTATTTTCATGAATATGAGTTAATTAAGATAAGAATTTAAGTTATAAATGCATGTTATCAATCATCAATTCATCGTCCGATTTGATCAAAATCGAAGAGATCACCAGAATTTTCCTTAATTCCCTATGGATTCGACCCTTATTTACCATTATACTCCTCAATTCGAGATATTTTCATCAAATTGGTAAGTTTGAAATTATTTTTTACTCTTGACCGCGTGCAATTGACGACCTCGTGGTCTTGTCTCGTCATGTGTACCCTTGCAAAGGGTGATGGGAAGGTGAAGATCATTTGGAGGGGCTTGGGGAACGACGACCGGGGATGGCAAGGTGGCAGTGGAGTTGGGGGATAGTGGATCGGTATCTGGAGCAGATGAGACGAGCTGAACGGAGGAAACAAGAGGAGAAGGAGAGAGAGAGAGAGAGAGTGGAGGAGGGGAACTGAAGGACCGAGATTGGCAATGACCACCAAGGGAGGGAAGCTAGGCAGAGGAGATGCAGTGGCAGGAGTCGGAGAAAGAGAGGGAGGAGAGAAGAAGGGAGAGTCCTCATGGAAGGTAACATTAGCAGAAGTCATATAATGACGGGTGTTAGGAAAATACACTCAATAGCCCTTTTGTGTCCTAGAGTAGCCAACAAACACGCCTTTGAGAGCACGAGGGGCGAGTTCAGAGAGGGAAGGAGAGTGATCTTAGACAAAAGCAACACGTCTAAAACTCGAGGAGGAAGGGAGAAGAGGGATGATGTGGGCAAGAGACGATGAAGGGGAATAGCGCCACCAAGGGGAGCAGAGGGGAGCCGATTCTGGAGATAGATCGCAGTCATGAGGGCGTCAGACTAAAGATAAGACTGGGACATGCATCTCAATGAGTAGTGTGTGAGTGATATCAAGGAGTTGACGGTGTTTTCGCTCTGTGACGCCATTTTGCTGTGAGGTGTGAGGACAAGTGGTTTGGTGAATAATTCGACGATCATCACAAAAGGTACGTAGAGAGATTTGGACAAACTCAAGAGCGTTATCAGTACGAAGAATCTTTTGCGTAGTGGAGTATTGAGGGATGACTTCCATGATGAAGTGGGTGACTGTAGTGACAACCTCAGAGCGATCTCAGAGAAGGTAGACCCAAATCACATGAGTATAGTCATCAACAAACACAATATAGTAGCGATGACCTAAAATGGAGGGAGTACGAGAGGGACCCCAAACATCACAATGAAGAAGATCAAAAGGTGCATAAGAGGGGATATCATCGCGACTAGAGTAAGAAGATCGATGATGTTTGCCCAATTGACACGACTCGCACACAAACTGAGTAAGAGAAAGCCACAGTAAGGTCTTTTTAAGTATGTCAAAACAAGGATGTCCTAAACGACGATGCCACAAAAGGGAGGAAGTAGCAGTAGATGTAATAAAAAGAGCTTGAAGAGCCGATGAGGGTTCATCAGCAACGAGCTCATAGATGCCCCGCCCGTTCTCATGGCCCAAACCAATCCTCCGTCTGGTGTACAAATCCTGGAAAATACAATGAAAGGGAAAGAAGGTAATTTATACATGGAAGAGCATGAGTGATAGCACTAAACAAGAGAAGGTTGACAAGGAAGCCAAAACATAGAGGATTTGATGAAGAGAAAGAGAAGGGGTGACACGAGTAGTACCACGGCCTTGGACCGGGCAAGGTCAGCCATCGGCAATGGTAACGGGGGGAGGGAGGGGGTAGGGTGATATGACGATAAGAGTGATAAAGTCCTAGTCATATGAGAGGAAGCCCCCGAGTCGATAATCCATGATGGTGAAGAGGAAACAAGTAGAGCAGATGTACCTAACGTGGAGAGAGCTGGAAGCGACGCGAGGTTGGCATAAGAGGAGGCATCAATACTCGCAAAATAGCGAAGTGCGTCATACTCGGCCGACATCAAGGTCACGTGATATTAGGGAGCAGGGATGTAGGGCGGTGCTGGGGAAAAGGGAGCCGGAGGAGTCAAAACCGCTCGGGCAATAGGAGGCTTGCCAAATTGCTTCCAACGTAGTTGGCGGGATGGTTTTGCTTGCCGCGGTGAGGATATGGCAGAAAAAGGTTACGGCCAAGCCCACAAGGAGGACGATTGCCATCAAAGCGGGGAGGGAGACCACTATCGTCACGAGCTCGAGGAGTAGAAACAGTCATCCTTGAGGGAGGAGGCGTATCACCTGTGGCAGAAGAGAGAGGGAGCGAAGGCATACGAGTCATGACTCGAAGAGCAACAGAGAAAATGGTAGTGATGCCAGGGACATGGTCACCAGAGAGAAGAGAGCCCCTAAGCTTAGAGGCGATGGAGGGACAAAGCCTACTGAGGTAGATGCCACCATAGAGCTCTGCGCAGTAACGCTTCAACGTCACAAGATTTGTGGTGGGAGGCTGATAAAGGTCAACCTCTTGAATTAAGGCTTGAAGAGAGAGATCGCCTTGGTTGAGAGTGAGAAGAGTCTCGAAGATCTCTACCACACGGCCGATGTTCGTCTGATTGGCATACATTGTTTCAAGGGTTTGCCAAAGAGAGCGCGCCGGTTTGATGCGTGCGAGAGACTCGGTAATGTTCTGCTCGATGCTATGAAGCATCCAAGTGATAATGGCTAAGTCAGATTGCAACCAAGAAGCATAAGATGGGTCAAGAAGTGGCAGAGGGTCCTCCATGAGATGATGATGAAGGTTGTGAGACTCAAGAAAGAGCTCAAAGCCAGAAGCCCATGCTGAGAAATTATTTTCGGTAAAATTATAGGCAGGTCGAGTAAGTTGTGTCGTGATTGAGAGACGAGGCGCAAATGCTAGTGGAGTAGGAAGCACTACTGGCAGGAGAATCAGCTGAGAATCAACTTGAGGTGTCAGGACGTGTGATAACGAAGTATCGGAACTCGGAGCCGAAGAGTGTGGAGAAGCCATAAATTATTGATGCAGACCTTGTAATAGGATGGGATAAAAGATGTAGGCATGAATAAGTGTGTCATCCGAAGCGAAGCGACAAATGACGCTTCGCGACGTGCGCCACTGAGTGGCGGACGGAGCGGAGCGCCTGCGGAGCGGAGCGGGCGCGGAGCAGAGAACGTCGCGCAGCGGCGCACGTCGCGAAGCATCGGATGGAGCGAAGCAATGGACGGCGCCCATGGTTTCGACGACGAGGAGGCTCGATAATGGTGATGATGGTAGACTTGGAAGGAGAGGATATTGCGTCGGTGAGGGAAGAGGAGACACGCCGGGAATGAAAACTGTAGCATTCGATGGCGGTGGCGACGAGAAGAGTTTATGACTATGATACCATGTTGACGAGAAGATTGAGAAACCCTAGAATCGTATATAGAAATGAGAGTACATAGGTCCTTATATAAGAGAAGATGAGAGGAGAAGATAAAATGGCCGAGAGCCCAATAACACTATTGGACAATTGAAAAATATAATTTTCTTACCTCAAAATTTAAATCACCCGCATTAATTTTCTAGATTTTAAATGATGATCATGCCCATAAAATTTCAGCCCTTAAGTAGATCATGATCATGAGATATCACGATTTCAATTTCGAGCATTTTTCCTTTAAAAAGTCTAATTGATCACTAGTCGTTGATTTAATCTTGATCTTGATCGAAAGCCTTAAGATCATGTCTCGTGTCATCTTGAGATTTGCTCCTAGGAGAGAGAAAGAGCAGGATAAGTGAGAACCATTGGATCTCTTTCATCAAATGCGGAAGCCCCATGATTGGGTCACGTATCGCTCATGTATTCGTCGAAATGATAGACTAAGTTGGGATAGATCTAGTGTGTTGAGCTCGTGCTCCCAAATACAATGCACAAAAATCCACCAAGTGTTGCTACTACAAGAGAAGTTTCCACAAGACTCGGCCCACCAGATCAAACTTTATAGATAAGTACCACTTGTCCATGCGAGATAAACCTTATTAGTCCCACAGTGATTAAATAAAAGGAATATTTGGCCATTATCTACACATGCCATTAAGAGTATTAAAAGAAATAAGAAAAACAATTTAAGAGCTAATACTCCCCCCAATAGTGCAATGTGTGCAAATTGAGCATCATATGACGACATGCCTTCATGCAATGCGTACGCGATGTCATGTCAGCACATGCAAAGAAAATCAATTTTTTTTCACTTTCAATTCCTAAAAAGCCCTAAAATATTTAAAAATAGAAAATTCAAGAAAAAAAAAGCAAAAATAGAAAATTATTGAAAATTCCTAAAACCTAAAATATTCATATCTTTTCATAAGAAACTCTTTTTTAGATGAATTTTTTTTCTACTTTGATCCTTGTTTTGTCTTCTTTTTCATCAGAAAATAAAAAAAAGTATCATGCATATTAAGTGAAATAAAATATGAAAATGACAAAAATGATAATTTTGTGTCAAAAATCATTTGTCCTTTTTGTTCTTTGTTATTCTTTATTCATGTCTATGATCACAAAACTCAAACATTAATATCATGCATTTTATGCACTTCTCCTTTAATACAGAGTCATATATGCTTGTTATCATGATTTAAATTGATGAAAATAATAACTCTTATGATTAAAAGGATATTCTTGATTTTTGAATGAACTGATAAGATTTGATAAAAATCTAATGACACTTATTCATCAAGAAGATAATTTTATTTTATTATAAAACAAAATTTCTATTCATTTTTCATTTGAAATGCCTTTATAGATATGAAAAAAAAATTATACATGTTATCTTGAATTTTATTGAATAAATTTATTTCTATGAGGAAGCTAAGATTTTTTATATTTTCTAGAATTTGTTCTAATTTATAGAGGTTAACATCATTAAGAAATTATTTTTAAAGCAGATTTTTTTCAATTATTTTTAAAGAATAGGTGACGTGGTGGTCTGTGATTGGCAGCCACATTTCTCTCTCATTGGAAAATATAGAAAAAATAATACAAAAGAAGAAAAAAAGAAAGAGAGAAGAAAGAGAATAATCTCTCTCTCCCGCTCTCTCTCACGTGACAGGAATTAAATTTCTGTCGTGCAATGGAAATTCTCCCTCCTTCCACACATTCAGCCATTGCCCACCACGTCCTATTCTCTCCCTTTCTCCCTCTTTCCGTCTCTCATTTTCTTCCCCTCTTTTTCTTCTCTTCTCCGTCTTCCTTCCTTACTCTCTTGCATGCATGTGCGCGTGCGTAGTGGGGAGAGGACAAAAGAAATCCTCTCTCTCTCTCTACTCCCTCTCCCCCCTCGCTCTCCCTCACGTTCTTCATCTCTCTCATCTCCCTCTCTACCCTTCACTCTTGTGCACACGCGCGAGCAAAAAATTTCTTTGCCCTCATCATATTTCTACCAAAATTTCTCTCTCTCTCTCTCTTTCTAGATTTCTTTAAATTAAAATCTTGATATTCAACAATCCTGATAGACTTTGAAGCTGAAGTTTTGTGGGCGTGATTGTCATTTCATCCCCCACGTCCTCATAGTGGCTGCTTATAAATCTGAGGCTAAAAATTTAGTTTTTGAAATATTTTATTATATGCTTCTAACATTCGCTAGTGAGAAGGAAAGATGGCATTGATTTATCCTTCTTCGTATATGGAACACCATTTCTCGTGAGTTTCTTATCTTTTTTATTCATTCCTCATTTTATATGCAAGATGCCAAGTCTAGGGGAAATGTATGTGTTCTTGAAGGTGTGTTTTGATTAGAGAGCATCATTAGAGTGTGTTTTCCTCGTGAATCCTTAGATTAGAATAATTTTTCATTGATCTTTTCCATGTTCTCTATATTTTCATTAACATTTTATATTTTTCAAACTCTAAAATTAATTTTCCACCATCAATTAAAGGTTTTCAATACTTGAAAGGAGTTTAGAAACATTTGATCAATTCATTTCATTTGATCAGTTCATTTCATCTTCTTATTTTCATCAATCATCTCTACTTTCTTAATATAAAAATACCAAAAATATTTCTTAATTTCTATCTTTTAACCTTCCTCTCTGTAGATTTAACCTTGTATCGCTACTATTCTAAATTTTAAATCTGAATAAAAAGAGTTGAGTGTAATTTTTGATATGTGAACTTGTGCTATCAATGAACGTAATTTTACGTTTATTACACATGAATTCAAATCATATTTGTTTGACCTTTGAAAAGCTCAAAGGTTAAATGTCAAATAAGCAAAAATTTTAAAGAAATTTAACGTGAGTTTGTTATGAATGATATGAGGAACATGATAACATCCATAATAATGAGTTAAGGCAAAAATTTCATCAAAACATGCTGACATTCATAATAATAATGTGATTTATGCTTTAGGTGACATGGCTATATAGGTGACATGGATATATGGGTAATATGGCTACATAGATTGGATATGACATGAAGTCTTAGAAGGTGATTGAGTGGTCAAGATGGAATCATTTGTACTTTCTATAAGAGGAGATTGACTTAAGGAATAAGATGCAATTAAATCCTTGGCTAGAATAGTAAAAAAATTTTAGAGAAGGTGTTTTCACACTTTAGTACTAACTAGAATTGATGATGACAAAGGTTCCATACGAGAGTTTTTATGCACTCGTGTCTTCTAAAATAGGTGGTGTAGCTTGATACCCGACATACTGTCAATTCAAAAAGTTGATTGGGTTAAATCAATCCTTTATTACTTTAATCTATATGTTGATATACTTAATTCATAAGGTTGACCAATAAGTATTAATAGATCTAGGAAGTCTCTAACTAGAGAGATATATGGATCTAGAAGGCCACAAAAATGAGGACAATAGATGTTAGTATATATAAATACAATTTTGAGGGTTTTTATGAAAATTTAAGAGGAGAACAATCAAACCTAAGGGTGCTCATATTTTACTTCATAAAACCTTTTTCATTTCATCTCTTTCTCTCTCGGTAAAGAGTGTTGAATTGTGTGGATACTGCTAGAGGTTGGACACATGAACAAATTCAAGAACTCAATCAATGAATCTTGTAAGTATAGATTTTGATCTATTCTAGATGATAAGACTATCGGTTCTTGGTGGCTCATTATTCTAATGTTCAATTTACTATCCTTGGCTACGTTCCATGTTTTGATTTAAATTTTGAGGGCTCATCGAGCCTTAGATCCCAACATCAACCTTTACATACTTGGCCTTCCTGTTGTTCTTATGTTTCCCAAGTAAATGTTAGGAAGAGCGAGGAGGTTGCTTGGCATTGTGCAAGCATCAAAGCTTATCACAAGTGAGGGAGAAACTCTCGTTGTCTGACCTAACCCGCATGACAATAACCATTAGCGACCAACCTTGCTCTGTGTCTTTGAAAAATCAACTGAGTAGGAAGAAGATATGATTTTTATCATTTTTGTGATTAAATAGGTGTAATTTAGGATTTAATCATGAACATCATGGTACAATTAGTGCGCCAAAACATTTTTCTCCAATGTAGAACTTTCTAGTTCTACAAACATTTTTCACTTAATCTCATTGATCATTATTGATTTATCTCATATGACCTGTTTTCTTTGAAATTGGTACATCTGTTATTTTACAACTATCCAGGGTTTTATTGCAACAAAGTTAGAATCATTCCTTCTGTTGCTCCACCGCTCAGGCGAGGCTAATCCGTCGTGCAGGGAGAAAATGAACTCCGCCACGGCCGCTCTCCCTGATCTCCGCCGCCGCCTCTTCTACAGGCAATCCCCCTGCGCTTGCCAGAGCTTCCCGTCTTCTTCCGCCCCGGGAATCCTCCCCTTCGCACGTCGCATTCGCGCGCCGGGGACGATCCTCCGTGAACCACCGGACCGCGGATTTCTCGTAAGCAGACGCAAGAGACTCCGCTCGATGCGTTTAGTTGTCTACGGAGGACCGGAGTCCGAGGCGGTAAGGTTACGATCCATTTGCGACCGTTTTTACCTTTCGGTTTTTCTGATTGGACATTGTTTACTTGTTTAGGAAAGTTCGAGGGATCTGGGAAGGCAGCACCAGCGGGATCAGTTGAAGAACCGAGTGGTGTTTGGATTCGCGATTGGAATTATCTCCGGGGGGATTGTGTTGGCGGGGGGATGGGCGTTCACGGTTGCGGTTGCGGCTGCGGCTTTTATTGCTTCGCGAGAGTACTTTGGATTGGTTAGGAGCGGTGGGATTACCGCTGGGATGACGCCTCCGCCGAGATACGTGTCCCGTGTATGCTGCGTAATTTGCACGCTCATGCCTATACTGACACTGTAAGACTTCCTCTGTGAGATTTTTCTTTTTGAATTTTTCCGGTAAATTGGAAATTTTCATGCCGAATTTCCTGCGCAATTTATATAGCAAACTGAATGAGTACCTTCTGTAACTTATGAGGAATCGCTTGATCTTTCTATAAGGCATTGTAGTGGAGTCTTTTGAGATATTTGTGCTATGGAAAATGATAGTCTATTATTATTTCTAGCGAATTTCAAATTTTCCTGCACAATTTCCTGGAAACAATTTCCTGCTCAATACAGGGAGGGCGACTCATTGCGTTCTCCATAGAGACTGATGCGTCAATGCTGGGTCGGTGGCTGTCTTAATACATGGAGGACAACCTATTACTTTCAATATCATTCTTTACGTTCATCAGTCAGACCCAAGTCAGCATATGAGTTGGAATTGTTTGCTCTAGTGATGGCAGTTAAAAGTGGAAGCATTATTTAATTTTTCTGCCTTTTTCCATGAAAACTGATCAGTTTAAGGTTCCCATGGGATTAGAAGGAAATCCCTCAGTATGCTAAGTGGGTCACAAAGCTGATGGGATTCAATTTCACAAATGAATACCAGGAAGGGACAGAACCAAGTTGGAAGGGTCCCTGACTAGGCGGGACAATTTGAGAGCTCCCTCCTCCACTCTCCACTTTCTTGGTAACTGATTCTTGAATGAAGTTTTCCCTCCTCTTTCCTCTGATTTATAGCCCCTTCAAATGCCCGAGCTCACTTATTCTCCCCCCGACATTTGTCAGTCTCTGACTGGCTAGAGGTTCCACCAGTCCAGCTGTCATGGGCCCTTTCTTACTCTGCCTCTCACAAGTGACTATTGGGTGTCTGAGCAGATTTCAAATTTGAGGCGAGGTCAAGGGACAAATTAAGACAATTATTTTTTTTAATCAAAAAGAGAAGATCACCAGCATAAATTAAGATAATTCTATCCCTTATTAGATGGGACTTTTTATTGTAATTTTGTCATTTATCCCTAATAGAGGGGGGTATCTAGAAGGTTGACATTTGTGCTGCAAGGTATCTTTGAAATAGATCATGTTTTTATCCTGTATAGAGGACAGGATGCATGACCACCTCTCTCTAAATAATAATGACTGTCTCGTCCTATTTTATGATTTTCCAGGTATCTTGGTCACATGGATGCATCAGTCACTTCATTTGCTTTTATTATTGCAACAATACTGATTTTACAGCGAGGAAGTCCACGATTTGCACAATTAAGTAGTACCATGTTTGGGTTATTCTACTGTGGTTATCTTCCTTGTTTCTGGGTTAAACTTCGTTGTGGTTTGGAAGTTCCTGCTCTGAACACAGGTACGCATCTTTCAACTGCACTTTCTACTCCTTAATTTTTTACTCATGATCGATGTTTTTGGACTTACGTTACAGTCATAATTTTTTTATTTTTCTTACATTTACATGACTGTTACTTTAGACAGGCTAGAACAATTGGATCTCTAAGAAAACCCTTTATTCCATATCTCGTATATCTTTACTCTCCCTCTTCCATGAAGCTAAGGTTTTAAGGGATGTTATTAATGCATTTAGCTAAAGTTTCAAGGATGGTAAATATAAATAGTGGAAGATCATAAATGAAAGTAGTGGTCATGTTTGGATTTTTTTTTTACATGACCATTACTCCTTAATGGTTGGGTCCATTTGAATCTATTAGATGATTAGATATCCTCTAAGAAACATATATACGGGAACCTTTTTTGATCTGCTAGGGTCCTAGGGGTTGCACTACTTGCATCACCGAGTTTCACCTTTAGTTTTATTTTTATTTTATTTTTTGAAAAGAAATAGAGAGCGACCCGAAACTGATGGCCCCCTGTTGTCATTGAAAAAATGACTAAGATTTCGATTACATCAGGGGGGCTATCCCCGAATGGGTCGTGCCACCGAGGTGCCAGGATCTTGCGATCCCCCTTGCAACATGCTGTACCGCGCCAGTGGAGGGGGGTCGACCCATGAAAATAATTTCGTTCCGGTGGAGCCATATTGCCCATAGTGTGGCGAAGATGGTCTGCCACTCTGCCTCCCGCCGGAAAGGCCCCTGGCAGATTGACTGCCAAAATGCATCCCCCGCCGTGACGTCGATCTCTCCAAGAGCCGCCGCGGTCCAGATAGGCTGAACCAACGGGCACTCAAAAAATAAGTGAGAGCAGTCTTCAGTCGCGCCGGAGCACATAACGCATTCCTCATCCGCTTCCAGAACAAAGCGCTGCCGCAAGGAGCGCGTCATCAGGCGGTCCCGTATGAGAAGCCAACCAAACACCTTGATCTTTAGCGGGATACGTCGTCTCCACACCAGGCGGCACCGGCGCACCAGTACTGGATCCTCTGGAGGCTCCGTGGCTAGGAGCGATCTATAAGCCTCTCGAACCGTGAACCGGGAGCCCCTCCATTCCCAAGCGTCCCTCCCCGCCTCGGCAGGCCGCAAGTGAGCCAGCGCCGTCTGCATCCTGAGTAGGTCCTCGAGCCTCTGTTCTGACATAGCATCAGGGAGAGGTGGGCACCACGTGTTGCACCACGCCTGCTGCACCGTGGCCTTTGGAGTGGCGGAGAGGCCATAGAGCCGGGGAAAAACGTCCCGCAGAAGCCCCAAGCCGGACCAATCGTCAGCCCAGAACCTGAAATTCGCTCCATCCCCTAGCTTAGCCTGGAACAACATCTGGGCCTGGGCAAAAACTGGTCTCAGACCCTTGTAAAACGCCGACTCGCCTCGCCGCTGTTCGGATCGCTGCCCCCAATCCAACACGGTCCCATAGCTATCCATTAAGGTCCGGGTGACCGTGTCCGATGGAGCTTGCATCATTTTACGTACCCACTTCATAAGCAGTGCGGTGTTGGTGTGTCGTAGATTCCTCACCCCTAGGCCTCCCTCCGTCGTATGGCGGCATACCGTACTTCACCTTTAGTTTTATGGATTATACTGTGGGTACAGTAGTTGGGGTGTCTTGATAAGACACTTCTTTTTGAGAAACATGTGATTGTATCCAAATTCAAATTGACAATATTATCGACTTGTTAGCAGGAGGGAGGGAGAAATCAAATTAAGAATCTCCAAATGTTTCCAGATGAAAATTCCTTAATCTTTCCAAGCCCAGCCCTTATTTATACCCTCCTTTCTTTCAGGGGTAAATGGCAACACTGCCCTTATAACTGTTAACTATGTGGGTATAGTCTTTATCTATCTCTTAATTTTGACTCATATTTCGAGTCCTATCATTTTATGAATCTGGTCAGCCAATTACAGACGTACTATGGGAGTTTGACATGGATTTTTTATTTCTTGATAGACAAACTTTATATAATTCCTCCCTTCTGTAAATCTTCTGTTTGCCACACTCTACCATTTTCTGCATTCATGTTCTCTTGAATTTCTTCCTTTTTCTTCACTCTCGCCTGTGGTTGTCTTGAGCTCAAATATAGACTTAAATTGGCAAAATCCAATCCGGTACCACTTTTTTTGGTCATTTCTATTGGGTTAATAATCCCCTTCCTTGACGTTTCATTTTCTTTTGTTCACACTATTTCTTTCAAATTCTGCATTCCCCTTCATGACTTCTCGTGTTTTTCTGATGGCGAAATTGGAAAAAGAAAATGGTGTGGTTGACAGGAATGGTATTCCAGGTCAAGTTCAGGTCCATGCATAGGTCGATGACTTTGACTGGGAAACCTGTTGAAGGTTTCTCACTGATCAATCTGGTTAGATCATTGAACAAATGTTCTGGCCTAGGGCTGAACAGTCTCTCTTTTTTGAAGATCACCTGGGATCGGTGATTGTCCTGATAATATTAAGAATTAAGTGTGAGACAAATACAGTGGAGGTCCTCTGGATCCTCCCCACCCCAGTCAGTTACCCTCTCCTGAACCAACATGAAATGAAACCCACTGCATCGTGTACTACCCCATCCCGTCGAGACTGTCCTCCCTTTGAAGATGACCCCATTCTGATGCAACCAGATTGCCCCACATAACCATGAAAAGTCTTCCCCGCTTAGCCTCCTCCTGGAAACTCCGATTTGAAGAGATCCTCAGATGGCCACTTCTGAAGAAGTATCTACCCACGGAATCTTCTGGGTAGCCCAGATCACCTTAGCAAACTGGCACTCAAAGAAGAGGAGGAAACAATCTTCTTCAACCCTTGTACACGTGACGCACTCTGCCGAAGTGTCTGGGAATAGTTTCTTCCAGAATAATAGAGTCATAAGTCTTCTTCCAAAGATCTGCCACCCAAACATCCAGACCTTTAGGACACCTTCTGCTTCACATGATCTTACTTATACGATTGATGCCTGGCATCTCCACTGTCTCTCGGCCTCTAAACTTCTTGTATTTGCCCTGGACAGAGAGAGGTGTCCCTTCCCGGACCCTGTCATCTTCTTTTTCTCTCTTTATCTCTCTCTATTCCTCTCTCACACCGATCTCTATCTGGCACCAGTTTTGAGCTCTCTCTCTCTTAGTTTTGAGCTTGTTGATTGTATGACTCTCTATCACACCACTCTCTCTCTCTCACTCTCTCAAGCTAGTTACTTTTTTTATCATGCACTATTTCCTTTCTCCAGCTCTTCCCTCAGCTTCATCTCTCTCTCTCTCAAAGTATTACTGCATTTCCAGTACAATATCTCAGCTGCTTGATCATGAAACCATATGATCACATGAGATTTAATGTCCCAGATTTTGGGTACTTTAACTTATGCCTAAAATCATGGCCATCACATGAGATTTAATGTCCCAGATTTTGGGTACGTTAACTCGTGCCTAAAATCATGGCATGCTCAAATCGCCCGGTTATGGTTTTTGTTGACCTCAGATTGGACTGGTGAGAATCCAATCAATTGATCCAATGCTGAATTTCATCAACATTCTTATGGATCACAAGATCATGCTATCCTTATTTGATCCAAGGTCCCACATTTTTCTGCATTCAGTTTACCATCAACGTCAATGCCTGCCTGTAAAAGCAGAGCAAACTACATTTTTAATGCCATTTCTCTGGCAATCAGCCAATCATCAAATCTTTAGTTCTTGATTAATTTATGAAAAATTTTTATTGAATTTTCAATTATAAAATTTTCAAATTTTTCTTTGCTAGATGATTTTTTTTGCCTTTGACAGAACTGGGAGCTGGTTGGCCAGTACTCCTTGGGGGTCAGACTCACTGGACAGTTGGCCTTGTTGCATCTGTCATATGCATTTGTGGCATTATTGCTGCTGATACCTTTGCTTTTCTTGGTGGAAAGGTGCTCACTTTATTTTTCATATCTCGTAACGTACTTACCTGGGATTGAGAAAAGATTATGATTAAATTATTTAGCTTTAAGTGTCTGGAAATTTGACCACACACCATTCCCTGTATGTAATGTTCTGGTTAGGGTATAAAAATGATGCTCAAGAGGAGTCTAGGGCCAAGAAATTTAGCTGTGAGTAATCCCCGTAGCCCCTTTCCTTTATTGTGATTGCCACAAGATCCTTCTCCTTTCCTCTCCTGGACTGGAGCTTGTTGCATTCTCTTTGTTTCATGTCTCGCTCTCTTTTTTAACAACACGTTTCAGCTGAATCCACTTTCATTTGGAATGCATTCCTGTATTCCAATATAAATTCTTGATACTTTCCACAAGGACATATGGAAATGATGGCTGTAGGAATCGATCATTTTACTCAGCTTTTTTCTTGGTTCTTTTGTGGAAGAGATGAGCTTGAGAGTGCTCTTTTGGAAGGACTCCCGATTCTTGAATTAAAAGCACTTCTTGAATTGCCAAAAGAAGAAAGTACAATGAGAAGAATAGAGGAGAAGAAGAAGAAGAAGAAGAAGAAAAAGAAAGAAGCCAAGGACTGTCAAAGTGACAGCCCTCTGAAACAAGCTCTCCTTGCCAAGATTCAGTTTCTTGATGCCCCTCCTTTAGTACCTTGAGTCCCAATTTATAGTTAAGCATGCCAGCTCACCGTTGCCTGAGACTGTCCTAATTTCCCACCGAATTTCAATGGTAGTTAGGCAACAGTCATGGGCCTAACTCCCCCTTTTCGCCTCTGATAAGTGGGCACGATTCTCTCATCATCTTTTTGTGGAAGAAGATTAGTTGAGGATTCTCTGCATGGCGTATCTCTCTCTTACGATCTCTTTCTTGTTGTCTCACATCTATTGCACTTTCCTATTCAAAATGATTCTTTGATAAGTTGGATGCACAACCTAAGCATCATTAGTGAGCTATATTGGTGATCTCATTTCATATGCTTATACAAAACAAAAGTTAGCGCTCTATGATCATGGAAATTTTTCTTTTCTTGGCTGCTGAAAGAATTTTTTTTGGATTTGTACTGACAACATTTTATAATCAATTACTTATTTTCTGGAATTTTACAGCATTTTTTATGAGTAAACAATCTCTGTGACATCAAACTGATTTTTTCGAGAATTTAATCATTTCCTTCCAAAATTATCTGTCTTCCTCTCTGAAGGCATTTGGGCGAACACCTCTCACAAACGTCAGCCCTAAGAAGACTCGCGAAGGTGCTCTTGCCGGTCTTACTGGCTGCGTGGCTATCTCAGTATTGCTATCCAAGATCTTATGCTGGCCTACAGCGTTATTAAGGTATTTAGAATTCTGTAAACATCCCTCTAATTCATGTTTATCATTTTTACAATTTGATGTCTATTCTTTTCAATTTTTATGTCAGTGCATCAGCATTTGGGGTTCTCAGCTTTGTGGGGTCTTTGTTTGGCGATCTCATTGAATCTATGATCAAACGTGACGCTGGGGTTAAGGACTCTGGATCTCTCATCCCTGGTCATGGTAATCTCACTTTCTCTCAGTAACCAAGAACCATCACTTGATTCAGTGGCCTCTTGTTCCTGGCTGTGGTGATCACCCACTTGTCAATGTTAATCACTTGGTTCAGGGGTCTCTGAACCCATCCAGGATTGTCTCCGTTTCTCTCTCTAATCAACCTTAATTACTTGATAATCTCCCCTTCTGTCTAGAATCAACCTTAAATACATCCTTTACAGGTTTCTAGTCCACTCCTTTTTTTTCTCTAATCAACCTTAATTACTTGGTTCACAAGTCTCTCTCCCCTGGCCATGGTAATCTCCCTTTCTTTCTCGAACCAACCTTAATTACTCCCTTCACATGTCTCCAGTCCCCTCCCGTTTTCTCTCTAATCAAACCTTATTTGCTTCATGAAACTCTCATGTCCAGCCATGTTATTCTAACTCTCACCCTCCCTCCTGTCAACCTCAACGACTTGCTGCACGAATCTCTCATCCTCGGCAATGGTAATCCCCCTTTCTCTCTCTAATTAACTTCAATCATCTGGTTCTCTGTTCTCTGTTCCCCTTTCTATTCGTAATCTTCCCCCGTTACTTGTTTGACTGATCCAGCATCCCCGTTAGTGGTAATTGCGCATTCTCTCTCCGATCAACCTTAATTACTTGGATCACAGATTTCTCGTTCCCAGGCCTAGTAATCTCTCTTTCCATCCCTAATCAACCATAGTTACCGATCTCTTATATCTCCAGAAGTAACCCCTCTTTCTAATCAACCTCAATTCCCGTTGTTCTTCCATCTCTAATTCCCCAAGGTGGTAATTACCCTGTTTCTCTTCCTCTCTCTCTCTCTCTAGTAAACCTTAATTTCTCGGTTCATTTAATGGCGTTAACCTAAATTATGGTGTTCGACAAAATTGAATTTCCAGGAGGGATACTGGACAGAGTTGACAGCTACATGTTCACGGGGGCTTTGGCGTATTCATTCGTCAAGGTGGGCTTGCCCCTCTTCGGTGTCTGATCCCTGTAAGTTTTTCTTTGAAATGTCACTATTATCACTGTTCAGCCTTCTATTCGGCCCAATCAATTCATCTCTCTTCACCGTTATCACCTTTGGAAAGCCGAGAGTGAGAGAGAGAGAGAGAGAGAGAGATTTGATGATGCAGAACAGACAAGCTAGTTATCCAATATTTCTGCCTCTGGCTCGCTGGCGAGTGGCGGCTGTTTGAGTGGATTTTCTTGTCTTTCTCTGTGATGCTGAAAATAGGTTAATGAGTCGTGACGGGCTCTGTTCCAGTGTTCCTTCTTTTCAGTAGCAGTGGCGTTTTGTCTGTACTGGTTTCTTCCGTGTTCCGTCTTTGACGATGGTCTCGGACTCTCGGTGGAGGGCCCTCAGCTGGCCTTCGATCAGAAGATTCAGAACTCTCAGCTCTCCGACGGGAAAGATTACCGCCGCCATGCGCCTACGATTCTCTCTCCTCGCTCTAGTCTACTACAGTCTCCGCACTTTTTCCTCGTCTTCCCTTCACCCAGCACTGTATCATCTTCTACAGTTTACACCCAACGCCCAGAATCATTACACTCACGTCTCTTTCTCTCTCTCCCTCGCCGGCCAAAACTCACTCTCTCCCCTCTTGTTCCCTTTTCCTCGTCAATCTCATCACCCAAACACTGTTCTTTTCTCTTCTTCTGCAGTTTTACGGACGGCCACGGCCCTGTCTCTCGCTCTAACCTTATCCTTCGTCTTATCTCTTTCTCTGCAACCTTTTCCTTCGGCCTTTTTCCTGTCTCTCACTTTGTCTCTCCAACCTCCTCATTCGTCGTCTTGATCTCCGTCGAAACCCCTTTTCTCACTCTTTCTGTAAAGTCAACGGCCCACGGATATAAATCACCGACGCCTTAATTGAACAGCCGACATGAACATAAACCTCACGATTCATTCACGAGAAATTAAAAAAGGTCCAAAGAGTCAACCGACATACAAACACCTTAACTTCGACGAGTTCGACAAAAGTCAATTATCTCCACGCCCCCACGGAGACGAGCTCCCTTCGCTGCCAGCACAGAGTCAACGCATCTGCACTCTTCTCCACGTGGAAGCCCCTGAGCCGCGAATTCTTGATCAAACGGTCCGCCTGAACCTCGGTGTACCCACTGAGTTTCACCGGAGAGAATCCCGCCGACGTCAAACTCTCTCTCCTCCGCGGAGCCGCCATTTCCCTCTTCATCCTCTCCTTCACCCAATACTTCTCGATCTTCATCGCGGAGTCGAAGTCAACGCCCGCCGCCTCGATCGAATCCATCAACCCTGCTGCAGACTCAACGGTCCGGATCACCCGTCCGGACAATGCCAAATCCCCGCCGCCAAAAAAGTCAACGCCCACAACCGCCCTCGGCTTCATCTGCTTCACCGATCGAAGCACGCCACTCGTCATTGACCAAGACGGCAGATTCACGACCACAGCCTCGCCCTCTAATGTCAAACCCCTCAGTACTCCCAGCTCGAAAAAGTCAACACCCACTATGTTGACCTCAAACGGGATCCCGAGATCAGCAGCAAACTTGCACAAGCTCTCCCTGGTCAACGCGACCTCAAAAGGTTGACTTTCAGATGAAATAACTCCCGTGATCTTCAGCGTTGACTTCCTCCGAGAGAGCTCCAGCATGAACGAAGACCACTGACTTCCATTCCCAAGGTCAAAGTCAACAACATGCACCCGGACAAACCCTTGAATTTCTTCAAGAATGGTCTGCTCGCAAGAGAAATGGCAAAAGTGTAGCACCGGAGAGTACTCAGAGAAAGACTTAAAAGCGCCGAGCTTGAGAACAAATTCCGCCGGAGAAAGCGGCGGCGCCGCCATAACACCTCCGCCGGCACTGAAAAGCGCTTCCTTGCAGTAGAGAGCAGCTCTCTCCGTGGAATTTCCCCACGAGAGAGGATGATTGAGCCGCGCCAATATCCCGCGCGCAGAAGAAAAACTGCCCTCTTCGATCATGCCCGCCGCGTGTACCAAATCCTCGACAATAGAGGGCTGAAAATTAGGGTTTTGTGGCTGCAGCTGGTTAGGGTTTATCAGGTACGAGAAATCGCCCAAAAAGGGGCTAGGGTTAGCGTTTATGGGAGGGAGGGTTGTGGGTAAGTTCTCAAACCCCGGAAAGGAGGGATCTTTGAGTGTTTCTTCCCATTCCAGAGCGCCGATTTCTAGGGCGGAAGGAATTGGGGGAAGCTCGGATGCGCTGTCATGAGGAATGGGTGCTTCCTCTAGAAGAATCGACGTCCACGGTGCAGCCACGTAGGCAGAATTCGCTGATCCGCCGCCGGTTGATGAAGATGTTTGGGGGCTAGGGCTTCTCTGATCCAGAACAGATCTCGGCTCGATCTTCTTCTTTTGGAAAATCTTTGCCGCTTCTGATGCAGGAGAAAACCCGGAGAGATTGAAAAGCATCTTGGCTTCACTCCTTCTCTCTCTTGTCGAAGGGAATGAGAACTAGTTCCTCAATGCTCGTTCCATCCTCTCTCTCCCTCTCATTATCCCAGGCTCAAAGAAAAGATAGAAAATCTCTTGCACTTGCTATTCAGTGCTGTTTTCGTGCTATGATGCGCTATTCATCTCTCTCTAGCTGTCTCTTTCTCTCTCTAAGAGTGAAGCCAGTTGCTGTAGAGTGGTCATGCGTCGACGGCGACAGGGAAGGGAATGGTCAGCAGGTCAGTGGTCCATTCTCTAGAGGTTCTACTGCTAGAATGCCCTCTAATTGTCTATCTTTCTCTCTCTTAATCTTCCTCAACACCATTTATCTATTCCCTCTCTCTTCCTTCTACGATTATCTCTTCTGCGGTTGCGTGAGCCATGAAAAGCTCAGAAGCCGCGTCCCTTCCCTCTCCTCTACATCACTGTACCCTGCAGCTTATTGCGATTTACCCCCATCATATTTTTTATTTTATTTCTTCCGACTCTCGAGACAACGATACGATTTTCTGGGTATGAAGCAAAGACACTTTCCATGACAGGTCCTCTAAAAAATAGAGAAGCTTTGACCGACTTCGAAGCGTAAAAATGCCCCCCCGAGCCGTAGGCTTAGGGCTATTTTAGTCTTTCCGCATGATATACGACTGCCACCTGTCAGAGCGGCAGACGTTTCAAGGATTCACGAGATCTCGCAGGTTCATTTTTTTCGATTAACCATTATTATTTATTCACTCTGTATCTATTTTATAAAAGGTAAGATTTTTAATTTTAATAATTAAAAATTACTTAATATAATATAAAAAATCAAACTTTCAAATTTAATGTTTCCGTATTTATAAATTACATTTTTTATTAATGAGTGATCTACGTGGCAAACATTAAATTAAGGTACGAATTATGATTATAAATTTTATTTTAAAATAATAATAAATTATTTTAAAATTAAAATTGACTATGGCAGTTAGCGGCGCTCTTTGAGTCTGTGGAGGGGCCAAAATGGCAGCATTACTCAACAGTCAACGTCAGAACTTTCAATCCTCTCTCTCTCTCTCATCTCTCTATCTCTCCGTCTCCGTCTCCGTCCCTCTTTTTTGTCCGCAGATGGTATTTCTCTCTTTCTTTATCGTAGTGTCTCTCTCTCTCAATGAAATAAAGAACGATATCTTTTCTCTGTCAATCACCCTTTCTGCGTCTCTCTCTCTCTCTAGTTATAGCCTCTATGCATCCCTCTCTTCATCTCTCCGACCTGTCTCTATCTCTCTCCACGTCTGTTGCTTTCTCTATCATCGCTATAACCTATATGCATCCCTCTCTTTTATATATTTCCGTATCCGTCTCTATCTCTTTCCACATCTGTCGCTTTCTCAAGCTTTCTCTCCATCTTTCAGTATCTTAATGACCGCATCTCCGTTAGTCCATGGGCAACTTCACCCCATTAGCCAAGCGTTTTGAGTCTTCCCTGGTCAAGCTCTGATGGACTCAATGAGGTAATTCAAGGATCATGGCTCTGTAAATAGGAATAATGGATGCTTAGACGCCATTTAATTTTTAAGTTGTTAGCCCACCATTAAAAATTTAATAATGAACAGGCTTAATCCCTTCATTAAACATAATTTGATCATTTAAAAGGGATCAAATGATAGCTTATTCATGATGATACATGTTATGTTCACTTGGTAGGGATTAAGACTTATCAAATCTCCCTCTTGGACAAAATTTGTTTAACTAGACATCATGGATTGCAACTAAATGAGCTCACAATGTTTGCTAGTATTTCAATATATTTTATAAATCTCTTCTATTCATCAATTATCATAGAATCAAAGGGGTTTTTTGTCACATTGAACATAACTAAACCCAAACAATGATCGCTTATATAAACCTAATGAATGGTATAGATCGTGTAAATTTGTAGCATGGAAATTATGTGAAATCTGATTTGTATCTGTACATTTCTATCCTAGTCTTAAGTCTAAGGTGAAATCTATTGAAGCTTGTTAATAATGGAAATTATCTTTTAAACAACTTTATATTATGATCTGATGCTCAATAGGCTCTCAAAATATTGATCAAAATATTGAATGCAAAGGAATACGTTAAATTAAATATTCAAACTTTGAAGGGGCCAAGAATTGATGAACTTATCATCTAATATAGCTTAAAATCTATACTTACAGAGTTTATTGAAGGAGTTCTTAGAGTTTTCCAAAGTGCCCAATCTCTATCAGTATCCACACAATTATTAAACTATCAGATCTCCTCTTCAATGCTATTCACTGAGAGAGAAAGATAAGAAATGACAGAGTTTTATAAGGCTTGTATAAGCATCTTGAGTTGTGATTGTTATCCTCTTATTTATATACATTAGGTATGTGATGATTTTATAAAATCCATCATAATTATGTATATATCTACCAATATCCACATACCTTCTATCTTGCCAGTTAATTACTCTATATACCTAATAATACTTATTATTATACCTATTAATTATCTGTAGCATTATATGGATTGATTTTTCAAAGATCAATTTAACCTAATCGACGAGTCGAGTTGCTAACCTATTGGGTGCCAAGCTATATCACATGCTCTACGTATATATGAAATATATAATAACTCTTAAATGGAACCTTCTTGTAATTGGTTATTGTGTCGATGTAGTTGTTTGTCCACACGAAACTCGTAAATAACCTAGAATATGTTCAACAATTAAACCCTAATCAAGTTGGTACTGATGCATGAAAAAATCATATCAAATACTTTTTTGAAATATTTTTAATACTGTAGCCAAGGATTTCATCGCATCTCATTCGTTGAAGCAATCTCCTTAAATATAAAGGGGAGACAATTCCATCTTGACTATAAATTTACCTTCAAAGGACTTTATGTTGTATCTAATAGATAATGTGTTAAATATCCCCTGGTTAGGGATTCATAAGTCATGATCAAAACATGATTATTCATCTATAAGATGTCTTTGGTGTCTCATGACAAAAGACCTTATGCACAACCATGTCATGAATCAACTTGATTGATTTAAGTATATTATAATTTATAGATTTATAAAGATTAATCTGTTGGGTTATGAGGTCGATAAACTTTATAAAATTTTGATCAAAACATCGAATCCATCGGAATTCATTGAATCGTATATTTAAAATATTGAGGCACCAAGAATAAATGATCGTATCATCTAGTATGTACAAGAAAACATACTTACAATGTTCCCTTAAAGGAGTTCTTTAAGCTATTTAAGTTTCTAGCCTTTAGTGGTATCCACACGGTCTGCGGATGGTTGATCTCCTCTTCAAAGCTCTTCACCAAGAGAGAAAGAGAATAAATGATAGAATTTCCACAAGGCTTGCATGCGCACCTTGAGTTGTGGTCTCTCTCCCCCTATTTATAGACATTTGGTATGAGGTTTTTTCATTAAAACCCTCATAATTATGTCTATATCCACCAACATCTATATGTCTTATGTGTGTGACCCTCTAGGTCTATATATCTCACTAGTTAATAACTCTATAGACCAAATAATATCTTATTTTTCCTTACTTAATTATCCACATCAACATATATATAAATTAATCAAGGATTGATTTAACCCAATAGATAGGTTGAGAAGCTAGCGCATTAGGTGCTAAGCTACATCACGTACTCTAGGAGATATGGAGCATGTAAAAACTCACTTATGGAACCTTTCTATCATTGATTATCATGTATGGATAATCCTTTATCCGCACAAGACTCATGAGTGACTTAGGGTATGGTCAACTATCAAACCCAAAAAATATCAAAAATCCCATACCGACACGATTTGATTGAATTTCAAATACACCTAAAAAAATATCTTATTTCTCTGTGGATTTGACCTTATTCACCACTATACTCTTTAATTAGTAATTATAAACTTTAAATTGGTGAGTTTGGATCTTATTTTGACATGAGTTTGTGTGTATTCAACAACCACACGAAATCATCTCGTCATACACCCACACAGTTTTTGGATAGTTGGATCTCCTCTTCAAAGCTATCCACTAAGAGAGAAAGAGAAGAAATGAGTGAATTCTCACAAGGCTTGCATGGATACCTTGAGTTGTGATCATTCTTTACTTATTCATATAGATTTTTCATAAAAATCATCATAATTATATCTAAATCCACCATCATCCATAGACCTCGTGTGTGTGACTTTTTAGGTCTATATATCTCACTAGTTAATAACTCTATAGACCCCATAACACTTTGTTGGTAAACCTTTATTAATTATCTACATCAACATATAGATAAATTAATTAATGATTAATTTAGCTTAATGGATAGGTTGAGTTGACATCCCCTGAGGTGTCAAGCTACATCGTGTACTCTAGGAGATAAAGGAGTATATAAGAACTCTCATATGAAACCTTTACGTCATCAGTTACTATGTATGTATAATCCTTCATTCGCATGAGACTCGTGAATAAATTATGGTATAATCAATTATCAAACCCTAATTGGTCACTCAAGTTTGTACTGATGCATGTAGAAAATCATTGGAAACTTCTTCTCTGAGATTTCTATTACCTTGGCCAAGGATTTCATCACATCTCATTCCTTGAGTTAATATCATTAAATACTGAAGGTAGATGATCTTATCTTGACCACACAATCATCTTCAAGGACTCATGTTGTATCCAATATATGACATTTAAAAGATCCCATGGCTAGGGATTCGTAAGTCATAATCAAAACACTGACATCCATTCACAAGATGTCTCTGGCTTCTAAAGTCAAAAGACCACATACACAAACATGACATGAATAAAATTAATTAACAGTTAGGTATAATAAGATTTAGGGATTCATATAAATCAATTTAGTGAACTCTTTCTCCAAAGAGCACACAATATCTATCCTTAGTGTCTCCACATTGATGGCTATATAATTAGTCATAATCATCATATGAGTGATAATATATAAATTAGAGATAAAATTATAAGATGATTAATTCAAATTAAGACATAAAGTATTCCATTCTTATGCATGTTATCATGTTTTGAGTGTATATCTATCATTATATAAAAATTTAAGTTATAATATCAAAATGTATTATTTTAGGGATAATCATGGATAATTAAGGGAAATATTTAAAGATGAGATTATTCCCATTTATATTTGAGATTATAAGTAGGTTTTAACGTTAAATAATAAGAAAAAATACTTATTATACACTCATTTATTTGTCTAACTTTATTTTTCTAAAATAAAAGAGTATATTTTTGAAATAAAAATTTATTCTCTTGTTTTTTCTTGAATTTAATTTTTAGAATGATAGATCATTTAATTTCTGATCAAACAAGATAAATTTTAATGAATTTGGAGTTATATTTTGAAAGATATAAATTTTCTAATTTTTTGGCATTTTTATGGAATTTTTCTATTTTTTATGAATTTAATTTGATTTATTTTGAATTAAAATGAATAAAAATTATATATTTTATAGTGTACTGACGTGACAGGGGCAAAAATGTATCGCCACGTGGCAATGTATGTACATGCCACGTGACACAAACATATGCGTGTGTGTGGGTGTGTGCGCATGTGTGATTAGTGAGATTAAGCACCCCTTTTTAGGATTTTTGTTAGCTCACTACTCTCTTATTACTTACATAGCTGTAGTTTTCTTGGATTTTTCATGTGGGGGATTATTTTTGAAATATCCAATAGGGTGGTGGTTTACCCTAAGAGGGGGGGTGAATTAGGGTTATGTACTATTTTTTTAATCGTGGATTGCTGATTATCTGTTTACTAACGATTCGTTGACTTGTCACTCACTTCTTTCTCTTCTCTCAATGCACAAGATGTTATTATACTGGTTGGGGGACCTAATGTCCCTTAATCCAGTCCCGAGTACTTTAGACTTGGAGCCTCAATCCTCACCAAAATGAAACCTAATCCTCTCACCCCTCAAACGGATGAAGGACAATGTTCAAATACAAGGTTTTTAGCTTTGCCCCCTATGACAAACCTAACACTCACCTTTACATGTCCCTACGGCACTACCCACTAGGCCTCGACCTCCTCGGCTCCTGGACGCCCTGACTCCCTCAGGCCGATCTCCACATGATCGCTCGTCCCTTCTCGTCGTGTCATGCCTCTTCCTCTAGTATTGCCTATCACTGATAAAGTGAGACCTCGTCTTCCGGCTTCTCTTGGTCTCCCCGCTCCAAGGTCCTGACTCCTTCTCGTCTCAGCTATTGAGACACTTCTGTCCTCAGCGTGTATGAATGTAGAAATATGTGTATCTAACTACTGCTACCTAAATAAGTGACTCTAATAGTGATTTTCTATCAAGTGTTGACCTTCTGCTAAGGTTGACTATTTTTTACTTGAGTTGACTTTCTTGATTGAGTTGACTTTGATTGACCTTTGACCTAGAGTTGACTTTTTTGATTTCTATTGACTCTAGATTAACTTCTAAGCTAGAGTTGACTTTATGCTAAAGTTGACTTTTCTTGATAGAGTTGACTTCCTGACAGAATTGACTTCCTGATAGAGTTGACTTTCTTGCTTACACACAAAATATTAAGAAAGTAGAAATTCTAATAGAGAGAATAAGTTTGGTACAAGCAAATCAATTAAGTCAATCAATAGATAACCTGAAAATTAAATTAAAGATTATGTAACTGATGATAAAGTTCAATTGAGTATAATACACACAGTACCTCGTCTGTCACTATTGATATCAACCTGCTATATGTTAAGATAACAGAAATCTATAACAACAGAGAATAACTATATGCAGTCAATCAAACTAATTTAATTTATGGACAACCTAAACAGTAAATTAAACATTATGTAATTAATGATAAAATTCAATTGAATAAAGCACACAAAACCTCATCTGTCACTATTGATCTCAATCTGCTGTATGTTAAGATATCAGAGTTTATAACGTCAGAGAATAACTGTATGCAGGCAATCAAACTAATTTAATTTATGGACAACCTAAACAGTAAATTAAACACTATGTAATTAATGATAAAATTCAATTTAATAAAACACACAATACCTCGTCTGTCACTATTGATCTCAATCTTCTGTATGTTAAGATAACAGAATCTATAACAACAGAGAATAACTATATGTAGGCAATCAAACTAATTTAATTGATAAAGACATAAATGCGTTAATTATATTTATACCAATAATTAATAACAGGGATATTCGATATCGAGAACCGAGAGAAGAAAAGGGCTTGGATTCGTAATTTCGACCGATCGCAAGTCCAACCACGACAACGATTTAATAGAGGAAAAGTTGTATTACCGAACTTTTACTAATAGATCGAAATCTAGATTCACACAGGACGTCCTCTAGATGAAATTACCTAAAACGATAAACTGACCTAAAATAAACTATTTCAGTTGACCTAACGATGGATTTGGAAGATATGAAAAACCGAGAATCGACAAAAACAAATCTGAAAGGACTTCTATTCGCTGAATCAGAAAGATCAGATCGTAGATAGCATGTTGGCAAACCGTGAACAACTATCGATGGTGCGTATTCCTCACATATCGTTGAAGTGAAGAAGAAAAGAGCCTGTATGCCAGATGAAGATCTCTCTTCGCACCGGTCTTCTGTCTTCACACAAATCGCAGAGGAGAGTATGACTTCTGTTCGCTAGATCGTCGAAGTTGGCGTGCGAATCTTCTGTGTCTCGGGACCCCAAATTTTCAAACCCTAACTCCTTTTATAGTTAGAAGGGATAATAAAAATAAAATGACGATAAACCCTTCAATGGAATTGATATTGTTAAGTATGATAAAAGGTAACTACGGGGAAATGATATTAGTGAATAAAAGATAGACTGATAAGTGCATGATGAGAGTCTTGCTGTGTTTCCTGAAACCAAACACCATCACAAACCTCATTGGGAATATTAATAGATTAATCCAATACAATGATAGGTGCAGGATAATATTATAAGAGTAAAATGATAACATGTCAAGTAATAACATATGACATAATGTTAGTGATTGAAAAATAAGGTTAATAATGCAATTATATCTCTGTCAATTCAAGAGACTGTTTATATCAAAACAAGTGCGCTAACAATCTCCCCCTTTTTGATGTATTACAAAATCTTGAATTGACACTTGGCCAGCTCCCCCATCAACCTATGCTTCAAAAGGTATTAAGTTTCTCCCCCTTTTTGTAATAACTCAAAAAGACGGACAGGGAGGCCCCGTGAATTCAAGCTAGTTAAGACAACAGAGCAACTCCCCCTTAGCTTATGGCTAATTAGAAGTAACTACTGTGAGATGACATAGATACAAACACGAGTTGAGAACAGAGGGATCAGAGGCAAAAAAATAGAAACTGAGAGTGCTGAAACGAGACCAAGGGAACATTTCAGAGTTTAAATTCATAGTAGGGAATATTTTGGACAACAATAAATTAGCAAGAAGTAAGATGTCGAAGTGCGAAGAATCTGATTTTAATTCAATAGAGTGATCGAAGATCTATATTACTGAAGGCAAAGAAGATCTACTGGGTGAGGTTGACAAGATAGAACGAAAATCTGAGGAGGTAAGAGGGTATGAGATAATGAAGTAATACACGTACTGCTATGAGCACCAGGAGGAAACTAAGCGAGCAAGAGAAAAAAAAAAATGTTGAAGAATGAATTTCTCATCATTAAATGTCCCCCTTGGTCGGAAAAAAAAAACGATACAAAATAACGGATAATAAGGACTGATGGGTCGACAAACCTAGGTCTTCACACAATGTGATCAGGATCTATGTCAGTGGCTCGAATCATGCCTAATTCTCTAACTAAAGAATTGAACCTCTTTGTTCCTAGAGGTTTGGTAAAAATATCAGCTAACTGACGAGAGGTGTCGATAAATTTTAGCTCTATATCACCTTTGCTAATGTGATCTCGAATAAAATGGAGACGAATCTCAATGTGTTTAGTGCGAGAGTACATGATGGGATTTTTGGTGAGATTAATCGCACTGATGTTATCACACATTATGGGAATCTTCTGAATAGTAATCCCGTAATCTGCCAACTGACTTTGCACCCACAGAATTTGTGTTGTGCAAGAGCCACTAGCTACATATTCCGCCTCGACTGTTGATAACGCAATCGAGTTTTGTTTTTTTTTGATTTCTAGGAAGTGAGACAACCTCCTAGGAAGATACACGATCCACTAGTGCTCTTCCTCTCTACAAGACATCCTGCAAAATCAGCATCACAATATCCTACTACGGAGAACTCCTGACCCTTGGGATACCAGAGTCCAAGATTTTCAGTTCCAATGAGATACCGAAAAATTCGCTTGACTGCAGTCAAGTGTGATTCTTTAGGATTACTTTAGAATCGAGCACATAGGCATACACAAAATAAGATATCGGGTCTACTGGTTGTAAGATATAATAGTGATCCTATCATGCCTCTATATTTCTTCTGATCGACGTTGTCGCCCTTCTTGTCGGCGTCAAGTTTGACTCCATCCGCCATGGGGGTGGCTTTTCCTTTAAGATCTTTAAGATTATATTTAACTAAAAACTCTCGTGTATATTTTTCTTGTGAAACAAACAGTCCAGTGGAGGTTTGTTTAATTTGTAGACCTAAAAAATAAGTAAGTTCCCCCATCAATCTCATCTCAAACTCCTTTTGCATTAATTCAGCAAATTCATCACATAGTGCTTGATCATTGGATCCAAATATTATATCATCTACATAGATCTGAACTACTAGCATCTCTTTGTTCATTCTCTTGATGAACAATGTGGTATCTACATTACCCCGATCATATCCATGTTTAATTAAGAAGCTACTGAGTTTCTCATACCAAGCTCTCGGAGCTTGTTTTAGTCCATATAGGGCCTTGTTTAATTTAAATACCCTAGTCTGGATGTTTGTCATCGTCAAATCCAAGGGGTTGTTCGACATATACCTCTTCTTTTATAATTCCATTCAAGAATGCACTCTTGACATCTGATAAGTCCTAATTATGTATAGTTTTTATGTCATTGTGATGGTCTAATTGGACTTATACAATAATATTTCCTTTCAAAATATTTTTTTTCCCTTAACCTCTATCTACCAAAAGTATAGTTCAGTCGAATCCAAGGGAGGCATTTCTAATTTCTCTTTCACTCATGCAATCTTTTCCTAACATTCAATTCAATGTCATTATGTAGTAATTAATTTGAATTGCTACTATCATAGATTTTCTGAATGGCGGAAACAACTATATATTTCTTTCTTTCTTTATAAGATAATGACAATCTGAATCTCGTACTTATAGCTGATTACTCTTCTTTATTCAGTAATCCTCTTACTTATCTTTTGATTTTGCTAATTATATTCAGGTAATTTGTATGATTCTTCCTAGGTTGGTGAGGTATCTAAGGAATTTATTTTTAGATTGAAAATTCTCTTTATCCACTATGATCAGCTGTATCACCCTTCCTGTTTTATTATTATTTTTAGTTAAATCGTCAACATGAACGATGAGAGTTTTCTTTTCTTTTTCTACTTTATTATATTCACTCTAACCTCTCTTACTAACTCTCTTTACTTTTTAAACGTAAAGAATTAAAACTAAGAACACTCTGTAACTAATTATTTCCTGTTCAAGAACTTCTCTATCTAAATCTCTTGTAAATCTAGCCAAGTATATCACTTAGTACCAAATCTCTATTACGGATATTTTCTGAGTTTGAATTAAGAAAAGAAAACACAGATTATAGAAAGAAAATCAGAAGTATTCATTTTATAGATCCTAATCTTACCTAGGTAAAGAGCTAAATCCAAAAGAAAACAAAGTTAGGAAGTACAAGAAAAATGCAGATATTCTCTGCAGAAGATAATCCGAAACTATATTGTATAGATCTTTATTAAACTAAAGAGCTTTAATCCGGTTCATAAGAAAGAATCTAACTCTAAATCAGAGAGAATGCAGTAAATCGATCAAAATAAATTTCGCGGAAAGAAAATAGAGAAGAAATTTATGCTTAACTGTGCTTCAAGATTTTGAATGTACGCCAAATTGAAAGAATGAAAAGAAATCTTGCTTCAAAATGAAATCTAGCGTCGATCTTGGTCTTCTCCCCGTTGTGTCCTCCTGGCCAAGCTTCTTCTTGGACGGGAAATCAAGACGCCCTCCTCAGCTCGTCGTTCCCCTTTTTAACCTAACTGGTCTGCGACTCAAAGGTTATGCGGATCAGTTAGGTTCTTCGTAATTTCTGTTGTGCACCCAGCAAGGTGCGCTGCATCAACTCCTCGAGTAGTTAGCTTCAGACTGCAGCTTATTGGTGGCGGTTCTTCTGGGTGAAAAGCGTCGAACACCCATCATTACACAATTTCGATATCTTTGCCGCTTTACACCCAGAAGCGTACACCGCTCTTCCATTGGGTGTTGCTTCCTCCATATAAATCCTACCCATACTCATTAAAGCTTATTAGACTTTGACGAGCCCATTAAGGGCTTTAGCTTAAAATAGAAAAAAGAATTGTTCTTTTAAAGAAAAGAAATTAAAGCATTTCCAAAAAGAAATTGAAAAATAGCAAAGAGATGACAGCAATTTTTTATTGCAAAACAACAAATTATAGAAATTTCAATTGTTAAAAATAAAGGAAATTAATCTACAAAAGAAAACAATTTAACTAAATTTGAAATCATCTTTTCTTGCTGTAATTCACCTCTAAAAAAAAACTTTTACTTCATTTGTATATAATGTGTTCATTTTAACTCAATCATATGATAACATGTAAAAATGTAAATGATTTTGCCTCTTTAAGCTAAAATAAGGTAAAGATGAGCAAGTAAATATGCCCTCTTTTGCATGTTAACAACATCCATCTGGAATAATCTGAATTCATTTGCACATGCAAATGAAAATAGTAGACGAATGACATCTAATCGAGCTACAGGAGTGTACGTTTCCTCGTAATCGATGCCTTCTTCTTGGGCGTACCCTTGAGCTACTAACCGTGCTTTATTTCTAATTATCTTCCCTTCTTCATTTAATTTGTTCTTGAATATCCATTTAGTTCTAATAACGTTCTGATGTTCTGGTCGGGGCACTAAGTCCCACACTCCATTTCGCTCAAATTGTTCCAACTCTTCATGCATGGCGTTCACCCATTCTACCTTGAGGAAGGCATCATCGACCTTCCTCGGTTCAATTTGGGACGTGAATGCTACATTCAGGTCTTCTCTAAGTCGTGATCGAGTTTGGATTCCTTCGTCAATGCTTCCTAAAATGTTGGCGGATGGATGATTCTTTGTGAATCTCCAGGGATGGGGTACAGTAAGTTGCTCCGTGGCTTCCTCAGTTTGATTTTGCATCTCACCATCTAATGAGTATGATTCCTTCTTCCCTGTTTCAGGTGTTATTTGTACAACAGGTGGCTCGATACTCTCAAAGGTGGTGATGGTGTGATCACTACGATGAGGTTGTCATTATATGAATTTGACATGAACAGACTCTTCAACCACCAATGTGCGCCTGTTGAAAACTCTATAGGCTTTAGATCGTTCCGAGTATCCTAAAAATATTCCTTCATCGCTTCGAGAGTCAAACTTTCTAATATTGCTCTTCCTATTCACTAAAATATAGCATCGACACCCAAATATTCGAAGATATGATATATTTGGTGCTCGTTTCTTAATAAGCTCATAAGGGGTCTTCTTAAGTGTACTTCATAGCAGTGCTCTGTTTGCTACATAACAGGTTGTACTAACTGCTTCTGCCCAAAAGTATCCTGGTAGGTTATGTTCGGCGAGCATCGTTCTTGACATATCTAACAGAGTACGGTTCTTACGTTCGGTGACTCCATTTTGCTGTGGAGTCTGAGGTGCTGAGAATTCATGCGTTATTCCTAATTCATCGCAGAAATTCATGAAGTCATGATTTTCAAATTCCCTTCCATGGTCACTCCGAATAATTTTAATCTTTAGTTCTGACTCATTCTAAATCTTCTTAGTGAAGGTTTGAAATGTATCAAAGGTGTCATTCTTCTGTGACAAGAAGAATACCCAAGTGTACCTTGAGTAATCATCTACGATGACTAAACAAAAATATTTTCCACCTAGGCTAGCTACTCGATTAGGACCAAAAAGATCCATATGGAGAAGTTCTAGAGGTTTCTTTGTTGAGATCTCCTTCTTCTTATCGAAACTAGATTTTACCTGTTTGGACTTTATACAAGTCTCACAAGTGTCCGGTGCATTTCCTAACTGTGAGGGTAACCCTCGTACCCGCCCTAAGGATTCTAAGGTTCTAATATTTCGAAGGCTGAGATGTCCTAGTCGACGATGCCATAATTCCGCATCATTTTCTTCGTATTGAGCCACTAGACACATGCGTGAATTTCTCACTTCATCTAAATCAACTATGTAGATGTTCTTAATCCTATGACCTACAAATAATAATTCTCTGATTTCCTCGTCTAATATAGTACATCCTATCCTATGAAACTCAACAATCATGTGATTGTCACACAATTGACTTATACTGATCAGATTGTGATGAAGACCCTCTACGAATAGAATATTCTTCACTAAGACATCATCATCTATAGAAATCTCTCCAAATACCTTTAATCCTTCCTTTATTACTGTCCCCAAATGTAACTGTGCCTCCTTCCATCTCCTTAATATTATTTAACCATTTCCTATCCCCTGTCATGTGTCTTGAACATCCGCTATCCAAATAACATTGTGATGACGATCTGTGATTTCCTGCGCAAAAAAAAATTCGGGACCGTTTAGTTCCACCCCATGGGAGCCCAAGGTGGGATCTGAGGCAATCTAAATTTAGGAATGGCGTCAACTATCCCAAGAGGTGTCAAGGGCATGTGGTGTGTGATGGATATTATGTGGCCTATAAGCCAATCACACTTTCATCAATCTTGTTTATGTTCGTTGAAATGAAATTTATTCATTGTCATTCTTGTGTGATGTTTGCAATGAAGTCCATGAGCATGTGCAATGACTAAGTGAATTATGATGAGATCATAATATAGTGATCGCTAGTCTTTAAACATATGTTCTAAACATTCCTATTCCTGGGATATTCGAGAAGGACATCAGATTATACTGGAAAGAATAGCACTATCTGATCCATCTCATATGATGAGTATGGCCGATCCTATAGCCATCGGTGTGGAGACACTAAGGATAGATAGTGGGTGCTCTTTGGAGAAAGAGTTCACTGAATTGATCCGTATGAATCCCTCGAATGGTAATATACCTAATTGTCAATCAGGTTGATTCATGTCATGATTGTGTATGTGGTCCTTTGACTTGAGACACCAAAAGACATCTTGTGGATGGATGATCGTGTTTTGATTATGACTTACGAATCCCTAGTCACGGGATATCTAAAAACGTCATATATTGGATACGACATGAAGTCCACGAAGATGATTGTGTGGTCAAGATGGGATCATCCACCCTCGGTATATGAGGAGATCGACTCAAGGAATGAGATGCGGTTAAATCCTTGGCCAAGGTAGTGGAAATATTAGAGAAGTTGTTCTTAATGATTTCCTACTCGCATCGAGTACTAATTTGAGTGACCGATTAGGGTTTGACAATTAACCATACCCTAAGTCATTCATGAGTCTCGTGTGGATGAAGGATTATACGTACACGGTAAACAATGGCAGCAGGGTTCCATGAAAGAGTTCTAATATACTCCATATCTCCTAGAGCACGTGGTGTAGCTTGGCACCCACCTGGGCCAGGCGACTCAACTCTGTCGATTGGTTTAAATCGATCCTTATTCAATTAATCTATATGTTGATATAGTTAATTGATAAGAAGGACCAATAAGTGGTATTGGGTTGATAGAGTCATTAGCTGGCGAGATATATGGACCCTAGAGGGTCACACACATAAGGTCAATGGACGTCTGTGGATATAGACATAATAATAAGGGTTTTTGTGAAAAGTTCACATTCCCAAAGTCTATAAATAGGGGAGAACAATCATAATAGAGGTGCCCATGCAAGCCTAGTGGAACTTCTCCTCCCTCTTCTCTTCCTCTCGTGGTGACGAGTGTTCAGAGAGGAGATCCTCGATCGTCTGGAGACTGTGTGGATACCGCTAGAGGCCGGACGCTTGAACGGTTGAAGAACTCTTTCAAATGATCCAAGTAAGTATGAATTTTATTCTATACTATATGATAGGATTACCTAGAATGGATGATGAGATCATCTATTCTTGGTGCTTCCACGATGTTGAATGTTTTGATTCAACACCTTCCGCTGCAATCATTATTTTGGACAAAGATTTGGAGAGCTTTTCGAGCCTCAGATCCCAGCAGTGTGGTGCAATGATGTGTGAATGATAGAATTGTGGATGTTCAACCATGTGGTGATAACGCATATGTGCTGTGGGATCCATTCTATACGGGCCTTTGTCACAAGCCCAACTAGGTGAAATGTGTGCCATAGGAAATTTTTTATTAGATGCAAATTTATCATTTCTACCTACTGATCTCAGTCTGCTACTAGTTGGTACGGAGTGACTATAGATAACTCTACTGTGCTCTCCTCTCAGTGGTTCACTATTTGTACTTACTGTAGGATCAATTAGTTTGTCTACTATCCTATGCTCTCCTAGCATCCCATAGCTATGTAAATATCTATACCTACAATCCCTTCGGATTGTCTCATCTATGATGTAATTTCTGGATCCTCTTCCTTTCTTCTCAATATCCACAACTGTTGATGCACCTTGTGGTTCTGGAAATTTAAGAAAATCTTCCGTTCCTTCCTTTATCCATTTCGTCCCTTCAGTTACTCTAGTCGTGTCATCAGGTTTGTAACCTAGACCTTCCTTTCTCAGCACAGATTTTTGACTTCCTAAAAGTGTTTCCAAAGCCTTTTGACTTCCTAGCAGTTTATCATATCTCTCTCTAAGTTTTTCCATTTCTAACCTAGTGTTCTCCTCTCCCAATTTCCTAAAGTACTCGTTTTCCTTAGCTGGAAAACTTGATGCTTCCTCTAACCTCTCAGTCAAGAGAGAGATCTGCTCCACTAATTTGAGATTTTCTTGTCTACTTCTCTTCAATTCTCTCCTAGTGATTCTATAAGTGCACAAGAGGACAGATAATGCATCACTGAGTTCTTCATTAGAAATATCATCAATACTTACCTCACCTTCACTAGATTTTGCCATTAGACACAAGTTGACCTCCTCGCCTCCTTCTCCTCCTTCATCGTTGTCTTCACCTTCACTTGAATCACTCCAAGTTGCCTTAAATGCCTTCTTCTTCTTATCTCCTTTCCAGGTTGGTTTCTTCTTCATCTTCTTGTTCTCCTCCTTCTTCTTTAAGTTTGGGCATTCGTCTTTGAAGTGACCTGGTTTCCTGCACTCATAAAAAACTTTAGACGTGTTTCCAAACTTTCTTCGACCTCTTAGCATTTGTGCTATGTTCCTAGATAGCAAAGCAACATCCTCATCGTCATCTGATGAGGATTCTTGTGCTTGCAGGGCAAAAGGTCCTACATTATCCATGGAAAAGCTTACAAAAGAATCCCTCATCAGAATCTTCCCACGAACCCCATGTTGGTGCCAATCCTAGGCCGGGTGGTGTTTGATTCGCTACGACGTCGATCTCCTCTTGTTCTCCTTCTCCAAAACAAACTCGGGCATCCGATGATGCCTAGCTTGGGCCTAAGCTTCTCCCCTTTTCCTGCTGGTGACCTATTGTCAAGAGAGAGCCAAAAGACAAAGAAAATTTGGAGTGGAGGAGGAGAACTTTTAGGAGTTAGGGTTTCCACCCAATCCGACGGATGAGATTGATTTTTGTGAACTTCTGGAGTCCGATGGAAAGTTCAACCGTGCAGATGGGAAGAGCACGGTGAGATTAGCATGTTGTCAAAATTTCAGCCAGATTGGACGGCTAGATCATGAGATATCAACCTTTCCTTTCCGAGCATTTGTGGCCGTCGATCGGGTGATCTCCTGTGTCAGCAGTCTTCCATCATCAAGCTCGGAGATCGCGCCACATCCTTAGAACCGGCCGCTGGATCTCTGCCACGTCACTTGCACAAGTAAGTGACAAAAGGACAAAATAGGCAGGTAAGTCGCTGGCTTCTCCTTTGTGTGTATAAGAGAGCGCCACGTCGCTCTCTTATGTGCTTCGCGGTCAAAAATGACGGCGCGCGAATTCCGCCTCACCTGCGCAGGTAAGTAAGAAATTAAATTAATATTTTAATCCTAAAACAATTGGATGAGAGGAATCTGCGGCGATTACTTTCGCTGCAGATTCCTCATTTAGAGCGAATAAGAGAGCGCCACATCGCTCTCTTATTAAGCTCAAGAGGAAAACGACGCAAGAGAAATAAGAAACGACAAAAAGAGAAACAGAGCTAAACGACAAGACGGAAACGAGAACGACAAAACGCAAACAACAAAATGACAAAAAGGGTCGAAAACGACAAAACGAGAAGGGTTGTCTGCGTCGAATGAGAGAGCGCCACGTCGCTCTCTCTCTCTCCTTCCTCCTTAACGTCAAAGATGACGACGCCCTCCACGTCATCTACACGGGTAAGTCAACAATTAAAATAAACTAAATAAATAAATCTTAGTAATGCGGGGCTTCCAGATTGCGACACGTGTCGCGATCTGGTGGCGGCTATTTGACTTACCTCTTAGGACCCAAAATTGCATATATGCCCCTATTATTGATAAATATGCAGAAAACCTTAAGATAATTCGATATATATCAAGAAAATGCTCCAAAATTCAGTTAAATCATTTATAAAATCCCAATAAAGATATATTTTGCTTTAAAAATTCATTTCATTACCAATTTATAATCGAAGAGAGATATTCAAATATTATAAAAGCCAGGAAGTACCATAAAATCATAATGAAGCAAAATTAAGCAATTTTAATTATAATAACACATAAATATATTCTTTTTAAGCCAAATGTTCATGAAAAATTCAGAGTTAAAGGTCATAGATTTATGTGTTATCAGGGGGTACATGACTGCATCTTATAAGGCAACGATTAATTTTAATGCGAATTAATCTTAGCCGCTCATCTTGGGAGTTATAACGGTCAATATTAAAAGCACTTGATGGACTCCAATGGACGCGTGGACTCACCTCGAACGCTCGATGAGGATCAAACAACGGATATTAAGCGACGCTTTTTCTTCATGTGCGACGTGACAAAATCTGAGCTTAAAGACATGACTTAAAGACAACAATTCATATCCAAGGGTTTCATTTGAGCTGTTGATTGAAGATGAACAGCCAAATCCAACGGCCACACCCAATTTAGCCTATAAATATACATGTTCTTCAACGATGTAAACGATTCAAGAGTGTTTTGAGAAATCGAACTGTTTAGACATCTCATTATTTGAATCTCTTGCTTCCCTTTACTTCTAGATCAATTTCTATGTCCAATGAGTGTTTGAACGTGTGACTTAGTAGAGAGAATAGGGAAAAATTAATTCTTGAATACCAACGATCCTCTTTGAAATCGCAGAATGAAAAGCCTTCGATCCGGTAATCAATTAGTTCATTTTGAGCGCTATCTCAGGTTAGAATTCGTGTTTTCCTCATAATATTTCTTCCTATAACATTAGATTTCAATTTTGAAACATAGATTAGTTGAATTTTAGACTAAATTTGGTATTCTCTCTCTTTGCCTTTGGATTTTCTACCTAATTTTCAATTGTTGATTTCTCTACGAATCTTGATCCAAATTCGGTGATTTTTGATTCTGTGAAGTCTGTTAGAGCACTAGTTTTGATTTAAGATTTCTTTCTTGAATTGTCGTTGTTATAAATTAAGGAAGTAACTGTTGAGGATCTTTAGAATAAAAGAGTCTAAAGTATGTATTCAACTAAGCTTAAGTATCTACCAATAGTCTAGGGATGAGATTAGACAAAACCCACTAACAAATTGGAGAAAAATAACCTTCTTAAATGGGATGAAAAATGTTCACAATAGAGGTCCAAACATGTAGGACAAAAGGAGGAAAGAGAACAAGTTCACTAAAGGGACTAACCAACAAGAAGAGCCACACTTGTGTCACCTCTTCACAAAGCTTCTTCAAAAGATGCTATGTAGCCCCCTCTCTTTTCTCCAACTATCCAAGTATCTTGACCCTTCCTTTCACAAGGGTTTCACTCCCTTATGATGCTCTTTAGTTGCTTCCTTTAGGTTACCCAAGCTTGAACTGAACTCCTCCTTTTATAGAGCTCCTTAGAAGCTTTTAGAGACTCTCTCTCTAGAAGCTTGTGGAACTTTCTAGAACATCTAGAAAGTTCCACAAGCTTCCATAATCTTCTAGGGTAATCTAGAAGACTCCACAAGCTTCTAAGAGAAGCATAAAATATTCTAGAAACATCTAGAAGATTCTATAAGCATCTAGAAGATTCTAGAAAGCTCTAGAACATTCTGGAGGCTTATAGAATAGAGAGTTGACCAAGTCAACCCTCATAGTAACAATTCATTGAGTTTACTTTTAATCATTAATTTTCATTTGAATCATTGCCACTTTATCTCCTCTATGCTGAATTTGACTAACTCACTAATATGTTTTTTAGGTTCATGGGTGGATTAAATTTCAGGAAATTTGAAGTTATCTACTCACTCGTATCCTCATGCATACTTTGATAATCATCATATCATAAATTAAATGGTATTAACTCTGCAGCTAACTATAACTATAGCTATATACTCTTAGTTATATGCTTATCCTTATTTTTCTCATTTGCCCATTTGCATTTAGGCATATGTTATCTCAAGTTTATTCTACATATTACAAATACCGCTGAGGGTATTATCATGATTTTTCTCCTCCCCTATAACCCAATATACTATTAAGGCATTTAGGGTTTGAAATAGAGACAGACCGATCGAAACACAAAAAAGATAGCTCGATTGACTACAAGCACGAAAAAGCCCTTCTCTACGATCTGATCGAAAGAAGAACGTTCGTCTGATTGTTTCTTCCCGCTCTTCATGAAAAATTGCTCACAACAGTCTGCTGACCTAGACTCGCAAAAGCTTCCTCAACTTCCAACTAATCCCTAAACTCTTCATGTTTCTCTTTGTTTTTTAGCTGCATTCTTATGTGTCTTTTGTATTTTCAATTTGCTCAACAACGTCTTAACACGTGTTATTAGAGTCCTTTTTCTCTTGGAAGATTGTTTTCATTCTCGTACCTATTTATTCAGTATTAGTTTTATTTTCTTCTTTTTAACTGTTCGTGTTGAGTATTATGAGTTTCTAGTCATGCAATCTCTGTTATTTTTCTCAGTTCAAACATTGAATTATTTGAATTACGTCTTGGTTTAGATTACTGATTACTGTTGTCCACGGGAAATTATATTCATTGTTTCCCATTTACTATATTAAGATTGTCTGCATAATCTTTGTATTGTGTTAAATTAAATTGTGTGTTGATTCCACAGACCTATAGAAGGTGTTTATTATCTTATTTAATTAGGTCCTTAGTAAACAACAATTTTATAGTCTTACAATGGTTGAAAGGTCTGACATTTCTCGTCATTCTCATAGTGGGTCACAAGGTTTCGATTGTTGTTAAGAAGTTGTTATATTAGTTTCTCTTTTAGTCGTATTAGGGAATTATTTTGAGATCCAATCTAATTATAGCTGGTGTGTCATATTTAATCTTTATATTGATTTTAACTCATAGATTGGGTAGTCTCTTTTATAGATAGTAGAAGTTCATTTACGTCTTTCAATTATTTCATATCAAGCTATTCATTTTAGGATCCAATCTAATTATAATGTCTGTGCCATCTTTAATTTATGTACTGATTTTACTCACATATTGGTTAGTTTCACTTACATACAGTTGAAATTCATCTACTTTATCTAGTCATTTCATTTTAGGATTGGTTAGTCTCTCGTTACGTACATTAGAGGTTTATCTGTTTCATTTAATCATTTTGTATTATAGGATATTCAGTTTGGATTAAATCTAGTTCTATAGATTGTGTTAACCATATTTTCTGCAGTAAATCTATTATGCATTTGTTAGTTGAGGTGCTTTGTGGTATGAAAAATTAGACAGTGAGCTGATTGTAAAAAGGTGAGTCACTTGGTTTAAGTCTACCCTCATAGTCAACCTGATTTTAGAGTCAACCCACACATTTAGAAGTCAATTCAGATAGACAGAGTCAACTCTGCTTTTTAAGGTCAACCGGAGTAACTCAAAGTCCACATACATTAGTTAGAGTCAACTACAATTAGTCACAGTCAACTATGATAAAAAAGTCAACCATAAATAGGTAAATTCAACTCCAATAAGTCAAAGTCAACCTACAAAGAGTCAAAGTCAACTCTAGCAAGTCAAAGCCAACCTAAATGAGTCAAAGTCAACTCTAATTAGTTAAAGTCAACCCTAGGTCAAAAAGTCAACCTTGATTAAAAAAGTCAACCCTGGTCAGAAAGTTAACTCTGATTAGTCAAAGTCAACCTTGATCATAAAGTCAACCTTGGTAAGAAAGTTAACTCTAATTAGTCAAAGTCAACCTTGATCATAAAGTCAACCCTAGGTCAAAAAACCTATTTTGGAAGTCGTCTTGTGAGTCTCATTTACTCTTGAATTCATCCTCACTCATTTGCCATCGCCCCTCTTGTATAGCCAACAACATTTATATAAATATACACTTACATTCACACATGCGAAGATTGGGAGTGTTTCATTAGTTGAGACAAGAAAGAGTCTAGATTTGGGGAGCAAGAAGATCAAAAGAAGCTTGAAGACGAGGTCTCGCTTTGTCGGAGGTCGGCGATACTAGCAGGAGAGTCACGAAAGGGCTTGAAGGGATGCACAATCACGTGAAGATTGGCCTGAGGGAGTCAGGGTGTCCAGGAGTCGAGGAGGTCCAGGCATAGAGGGTAGTGACGTTGGGTTAGGTAAAGGTGAGTGTTAGGGTTGCCACCGAGGGCAGACCTAAAAACTTGTATTGAAACATTGTCCTTCACCCATTTTGAAGGGTGAGAGGATTATGTTTCATTTGGTGAGGATTGAGGCTCTAAGTTGACTGCACTTGGGACTGGACTAAAGGATGTTTAGGTCCTCCAACCAGTATAATAATCCTTGGTGCACAGTGAGGACGAGTAGTTAGTGCTAAACCAACGAATCAAGTTAAAGAAGAGTAGAAAAGACACGAGTAACACATAAACCTAATTCACCCCCCCTCCTTAGCTTAAATCAATACCTTATTGAGATTATTAAAGTCGTCTTTGAGTTATTTTTATAAAAAATATCAAAATCCCTAATTTCTCACCACAATTTATTGTCCGATTTGATTAAATTTGAATAACTACCTCTAAAATATCTTAATTCTCCTTGGATTCGACGCTTATTCACCTCTATATTATCTAATTCATGATTATTTATCAAAATTATTGAGTTAAAACTTGTTTTGACGTGTCTATGCATGTATTTAACGACCTTGTAAAATCCTATTGTCAATGAGTCGAATCAAATAGTATTATTTTTTTCTAGATAATTCGATATGCCCTTCTCAAATATCTCATAAATAGGAATGTTTAGAATATATGTTTAAATACTAGTGATAGCTATATTATGATTTTATTATAATTTACTTAGTCATTGTATATGCTCATGGATTTCATTGTAAACATCACACATAAATGACAATGAATAAATTTCATTTCAATGAACATAAACGAGATACATGGAAGTGTGATTGACTTATAGGCCACATAATATCTATTACTACCTTGTATCTTTCCATATTACCTTTTGAATCTCTCAGGGTTTTGAATATACATTTACAATCAATGGGCTTCAGTGCTTTATGTAATGGGATAAGATCCCAATATCATTGTTATGCATGGATTTTTATCTCTTCATTCATGTGATCTCTTCTATCGACTTATGATAATTAGAACTTTGCATTGCTTGCCTTGAGCTAGGAGGATCAAAATTTTCATTTATCTAAAGGTTAGCCTCATGTTCTTGGAGATATACAATAAAATCATATGAAATTATACTCTTATTTTCTCTGGTGGATTTTCTTGATGGCACTTATTCTTGAAGATATTGAGTTTAATCATACAAAGTGGAGGGTAAAAAATCATTATCTCGGAGAAAATTAAGTCAGCTTCAAAGAGAGTGCGTGTAACCTTCTCTCCCTCTGCAAATTCAGTACCCTCCAAAGAAATGGGCACTAAAATCTCACTTTTTATTATTAAAATTAAAAAAATTGTAGCAGGAACACAGAGCCTATTTAGATGATGGATTGCGACGTTGACATAATCGAACGGCTGAGAATAGATTAACTCGCGAACAGAAGCCCGGAAGCGTGGAAATATTTATTACACCTCATTTTTTATTATTAAAATTAAAAAAAACCGAGGTTCCATAATTTTCGCTGAATGACTGGGTGCACCTGATGGACCGATTATCTAGTTCTTGGCCCAATGGGCTCATTTGTCATTACTGTTACACGGCGGTCTGCTACACCGCAGGAACACATAGCTTTAGCATGTCCCCAGGGCATATCGTCTTTTGTTCTCTCTGGGACGTTGACATAATCGAACGGCTGAGAATACTTCATCTCACGAAAAGAAGCGTGGAACTGTGGAAGTATTTATAGCGAGCGCTGTTCCGACATTGAGTCTCTTCTTTATAACCCTTTTGGTCGCAGAAGGGGGAGATATGAGTTCCGCGGAAACAGGCGAAGAAATCCAGCTGATTAGGTATCAGGTACGATGATCACCTTTCGATTCCCTTTGCCGTCCCTGCACCAAGGATATATGATTTCTTCCGTTCGGCGACGGATTTTAATTGTCAATTCTTTTTATTGTCTTTCGAGGTATTTCCTGCCTATTCACCGAATTATTTGAACCTTTTGTAGAGTTCACCTGGTCATTCTATGCGTACTTGAGTGATGAACTTTTGGCGATATGCGAAATGGCCGTCGATGCTCTGCATGTCTCTTTGATCTGCACTGTGCTCAGCTTCGTGGGCCTCAATTGGTGGAGCTTCGATGTTTTTGGCAAGATCAAAGCGGATAAACTTATTTGACAGGTCTAAAGACGATGATACGGGGCGCATTTCGGAGTTACTTCTCGGTTCTCGTGTTGCTGTCACGCTTCTGCTGAATTTCGCGGTCAATGTTTTTGTGCTGGTGATTCTGTTTCTTAAGGCACGTGTTCTTTGATTTCCTCTTTCGCTGAAGTATTTCATGATTGTAATATGCTAATTATCGGTCCCGTTTCAATTTTCTTTGTCATAAATGGTGGAAAAACATTGTGAGTCTATTTTTAATTTTTGGTTTTTTGATGAAATGCATAGTCGGATTCTTCATGCTTGCAAAAGGTGTCCTTTTTCTCAATAATTTCTTTTTGCTGTAATTTGTGAACGTGTATCATATGGAATTCAAAAGCACGGTCCCATTTTCATCTCTGTCAATCTGTATCTCTTCTCTCTCTATATGTATGCTATATTTCTCTCCATCTCAGTTCTGTGTCATATTTCTCTAGATTTCCGTTCTCCTTTTATACCTCTACTGTATCAATTCTATCTCTCCATCTCTGTTCTCCATGTGTACCTCTCTCCTTGTCAATCATCCCTCTCTCTCTATCTGTTTAAATCTACACACCTATGTCTATATCTTTGCTTTCTCTATCTTTATCTCTTTTCTGTGTAGCCCTGGAGCCTCTTTCCTGAATACCCATTGTGACCTCATTGAGCTTGGGCAAAATATTCTTGTAGTCGAGAGGATCTGCTGAATATCACCTAGAAACTCGCAGTATTTTCTGCCAGGTTAAGCAGTTGTCAAAATCTGCATGATATCTGTATTAAGGCCTGTTAGAGCTCTAAATCTTTTGTTTTATTTCTTTAGTTCTGTCCTGTGATATCTCTGCTGACATATTGGTGCTGTTAGATTTGTGTTGAGTTGTCCTTTTAAGGGTCCTATCATTTGGGAATGACCTTTCACTTTTTCAGACCTATGTAGGCAATTTAATGCTTTTAACCCTTGAAGAGACAATTTCACTTACTTGTTTTTGAGAAAGTTTGCTTTTCCCAATGAGTGCTCCCTAGGTTAGAGAATGCTCTAGTGCTTATGAATGATGTAGCCTATGATGGAGCCCACGAGGCCATTAGAATTTTACTTGATCTGGGAGGAGAATTTCAAGATGCTGACATGGTCTACAAAGAATTACTGGACTTACAATATTTTCTGGGAACTCTCAATATCTTTTTTCAGCGTTAGAAGTTGCCTGAATTTGCAGAATAACTTTGTCAGAGTCCACAATATCATGATTTGTCTTGTCATTCTCATCTCTCAAACATTTTTGTTGACAGCTAACTGTTGTCAGCTACTTTTTGTTGTCATTTCATGGGCCTTGTTATATCAGATGACCCTTAACTTTTTGTGGCCTATCGAAGGTCCCCATTTTAACCTTTTGGTGAGGTTTCCCTTACCTTAATATCCGTAGATGCAAAAACGAGGGAAAAGCTTGGAAGTATCGATTTCAAATGAGAAAACACCAGAATGAGAGAGAGAGAGAGAGATCAGAACCCCTTTCCTCCAGACAATATGGGAAAGTGTATCGAGAGGCTCTTCCCTGGTGCCCTCCTTTCTTGATCAGTCCCCTGATGCCGTAGAATTCTTTTGCTCCCTCGATTTAAGCTTAAGAATGCAGGAAAGGTCCTTGTCCCCTATTCTTGGTCTCCCTCTAGCTGGCATGGCGACTCCTCTGATGTTGCATGGTCTCCTAATGTGTAGTTTGGGCCTGGGACTCTTGCGATGTTGCATGTGTCCTTGGCCCTGATACATGCTCATCTGCCCATAAGTGATAACTTGAGTCATACCATTACTTCTCCCCTAACAGGAGTACTTGTCCTCAAGGTATTGTTCTGGGAGCCTTTTGTTGATCTCTTGCATGGGCTACCATCTCCAGGCAAATTTTTCTGTTTCACCCATGCTTCCATTATACCTGCTATTGGGTGCACCATCAGAATCTCATGTGGCTTGAATTGTCATTCAAGGTTTTCTGATAGATTAGGTGTTTGCAACTTCCCCTGGACCCTCCAGAGCTGTGAAACATGGAATGTTTGGTGCAAAAATCTTCAATGGCATCATATCCTCCTTTTCAAGCCACAATTCTCTCCTCTGTTTGTCTTTGTATGCCTGCAGGTTGGACAGTGCACTCCTCAGGCACTCCTTGAGTTCAGAATGATCCCATCTCTCTCTCTGTGTCTCTATTGTGTCCCCTAGTTAAATAGAAACATGTCTTCAAGGGAAATGCTGGTAAGGATGATGATGATGGTAGAAACATTGATGACATATAAAGGACATTTTTGTGAAATTTTCCCTTTGTTGCTCATAGACTTTAACAAGCTCTCCAGCGAGTATGTGCATCCAACTCCACTGTGAATTGGCAGGGTTCATCAAGGGAGGCAGGCTCCTGAAGGAAAAAAATGACTGGCCTGCCTTGTCCCACTTCGCCAATGGCAGAAGTGGCGATGGATGATGGTGCTGAGACAATGACTGTCTCCATTTTGGCACAGGATATACCTCTTGCCAAATTCCTCTATGTTCTTTATTGATGTCATGCTTTGATTTGCCACTGATGCCAAGAATAATGGTTTCAATTTCAAGAAATCAAATCCTTGTTGCCAGTTGCTTCTACTTCTTTATCCATTTTTTCTGTAGCTTCATGCATTAGCGCCATAGCTTCTTTTTTTTGAATAAGAAAGCAGATCACCCATAATGGTGAACCGCCATACAACGGAGGTAGAGGGTAACGAGACCAAGAAAATGGCCCATCGTGCCCTCCATGACCTCCAACTCACACATTCTCAAACCAGAAACCTTGATACAAATCTTGATCCATCCTGGGAAAAGTTTGTTGCCTTGTGACTTCTTGATATAAAGCTTGATCCATTTCTTCATTTTACTTCATACATAAGTTTTAATGCCAGATCAGTGCCTTTGTCAGAATCTTCTAACTGTTCCTTGCTCTTGTTCCTCACCTGCTTGGAGTTGACAACAGGTTGCAGGAAAGAGTTGCTCTGATACCAAATTTTAAGGTTCTCCTTACCTCAATACTCGCAGATGAAAAAAAATGAGGGAAAGACTCCTCGGAAGTAACTCTTTCCAAGCGAGAAAACACCATAATAAGAGAGAGGGAGAGATCGGAACGCCTCTCCTGCTCACAATATGGAAATAGCATTCCAAGAGACTTGTCCAGGTTCCCTCCTCCTTAAATGCACAATTTAAAATATTCCCTTTGGGAGAGCTTGGATTTCCTTCCTTTGACTGTTCTCCCTGATTGAGAGTACTCCAGTGCTTGTGGACTTAAGGACAACTCCCTTCAAGGGCTGAAGAGGCTAATTCTGCAGATTCAGGACTTAGGTCCTCCACGAAGAGCAAGACTTGTGGATTTTAGTCAGCATTTCACATTGTTCGTGTGCTAAGGCTTAGTCAATGAACTCTAGGACAACCCATTGTGGTTTCAAAGTGTTGAAGAATCTAGTTCTCTGCATTTAAGACATAGTTTCTGTTGTGCAACCAGGCTCATGGATTTATGACTCAATGTCCTATTGTGGAACAAGGCTTCTGGATTCAAGTTGTAGATCTCCTTTGATCCTGTGCTAAGGTTGCATTAACTTCTTTTTGTCTGTATACGTCTGTATACAGACGTATATCTCTATTGCTATCCCTCTCTCTGTGTTTTGTGTGTGTCTATCTCTATCCTATCACTATCACTATCTCTTTATCTTTTTTCAATCTCTCTCTCTCTCTCTCTCTCTCTCTCTCTCTTTTTCTCTCTGTCTGTGTTTTTCATCTCTATCTCTAATATTCTCTATAACTTTAATTGTCTATCTCTATACATATATCTCTTTTTCTATTATCTCTCATCTCATGTTTCTCTGCCCATTCAGTTCATATTTCTCTTTTTCCATCCTTATTTATTCCATATCCCTTTACGCTTACCATTTTCTTCCCCTGCATGAGAAATTTGGACGTCATAGCCATCATATACTAGACTTGTAAATCATCATTTCATTGGATTTTGATCTCCAAACACCTGCCTCTGGGTCATCATGACATGTATTAATCATTTTCTTGAATTTGTTTAATGATAACCATTCATGGATTCAGAAGGAACATGATATCTACTATTATTTTTCATGTTGAACATCAAGATAGAAACATTGTTTTGAATGTATTGGTGAACTAATAGAGATGAATAGAAATGGTTGATGTATGAGTTGACAAATCCAAGACCTTGATATAAATCTACATATATATATATATATACATCAACCATTTATATTCATCTCTATTAGTTCGCCAAGATATTCAAAACAATGAATATCGTTCTTATATATATATATATATATATAGATAGTAGATGGGCAGATGGATGGGGAGCTACAGAGAGATCAAGCCTTCATCAGCTGTAGATGGCTTCCAGTTAGAAGAGAGAAGGGGAAAAAAATAATATTTTTATAATTTGTATTAGGTTTTTCTGACCCTTATACGTTGAATCAGGCCTTGTAAAAGAAAACCTCGAAAAGGTCCCACAATTATCTAATGGTATAAACCAATAGTGCAGGATATGTATCTAATTTTATAATGTAAGGTTTTAAAAACAAGAGATTTCTAAGTGAACTTTGGTGCACAATTTCTATAATCTCAAGGCCATTATTCGTTTTTATGCAGACTATTTTCTTTGTTCAGTTAAGCTCTTCAGAGATACGGAAAGTTTTGGAACGTACGCTTCACTATGTTTTCTACAAGGTGAATCCTATCTTCTTTACCATTCCGCAGTTATTCTCTTCTTAGTTTTGTCTGATCATCCTTTACTTCATCCTGTTAAGTTTTAGCCTTTCAAAACCCTGGATCACCAGTGCCTCTGAAAGAATTGAAAAACATCATTAAACTATACTTCATTTTGAACAAGGCCTATGTAAATACAGGTTACAAACTAAGCTAGTGGGTTATAGGTCTGGGTGGTTCACTTTCTCGATCAGCAATCATGATCATCAACTCAACATTTCTAATGCGATTGTTGGACTTTCTGATGACTGCTTGCCGAGGTTGTGGCAAATCAGGCCGTATTATGGGTCTCTGCGTCAGTCTGATGGCAGACATATCTCTTCTCTCTAGTTTGTTTGCAGATCTGACAGCCCCCAGTAAGTAGGTCCCTTGTAATTTCCCTTTTTTCCTCTCTCCATAGTTTCTCCTTCTCCTCACCATCAGGACACTGCTTGCTTGTATGACTCTCACTGACTTCATAAGCTTTTCAAAAAAAAAATCACTGACTTCATAAGGATTCTGGTTAGGGGATCGGGAGGGTCGCATGACCCTACCACTGCTCAATATTTTCGACCTGCTCTACAAACCTGCTCAACTCAAATTGGGTGGAAAATGTGAGAGTCGCCGGCAGAGGAAGGTTTCAGAGACTTTTATCTCCAGCTAATTTTCTCTCCAGTGAGAAATCAATTTGCCGATAGAAAATCTCTTTCTTTAGGGGGAGTCAATTTGCTGAAACAACCAAATGTAAGGTTTTTACGCTGCTTCTAGGCCTTCTTTATCTGTGCTGCTCCCGCTTGTTAACTGGTGCACCTGGAAGTCGAACTATCTCTCTTTTGGATTGGAAATTTGCGGACAAAGAGGCCAGAAGGCAAGGTGGAAAGAGGAAGTGAGAGGGAGAGAAAGAGAGATGAAGATAAGTGGGTGGAGAGAGAGACAGCAGAAGATGAGAGAGAGAGAGGGAGGAGAGGAGAGAGAGAGAGAGGGAGGAGAGGAGAGAGAGAGAGTTTAGAGAAAATGTCAGTGGCCTGGGGACAGCAGATCTCCCTCTCCCCCCTTTTTCCTGCGCTTTCTCTCTAGTCTCTCTCTCTCTCTCCCTCCTATTTCCTGCGCTTTCTCTCTAGTCTCTCTCTCTCTTCCCCCCTCCAAAAAACATTTCCTGGTCTCTCTCTCCAGCCATTCTCTTCCACATTTCCCTCCTTTCTCTCTCCAATCTCTTTCTACCTTGCCAACTTCTGGCGATTTCTTTCTCCCAGCCTCTCTCTGCCCCCATCATTTCTCGATCTTTCTCAGGTCTCTCTCTATCAAATCTATTTTGCTTTTTTTATAATTCCCAACCTTACTTTCCCAGGGTCAGCTTGATTTTGCTAGTCGAATATTCATTGACCCAATGCCAACCCCCCAATCATGACCAGGTTGCTTTGAATCCTTGTTGGGAGAAAGAAAGTAGAAGGGTAGGAGAGAAGAGAAAGGGAGGGATGGTGGAGAGAGAAAAATTGCCCTTTATCTAGTGGGCTGGGCATGTTAGTTGTTGACTGTATTTGATAGTATATTAGGAAAATTATGTGGGTGTCGTAAAAAACTGATGAATCTTGGTGCAGTGGTTCTCTCTGCCCAGTACTGTCTTAGCCTCTCATTTCTATCAGTAGCCACATTACTTCTCGCTCTCTTTCTCTGCAGTACTTCTCTCCTATTCCTTCTCTTTTTTCTACCTAGAATTTCTCTGAACCTTATTGAATTGTCGAATTTCATTTGCATCTCTTTAGAGTTACACGAGCATTCTATGTGGTCTTACCAGGGCCAGGTCAAATACTAATCCAATTATGTTAGTGAGAGACCATTATGGTGACCCACTAATCATCAAAACTTACGAGGGAATTAATATAACGGCAGCAAATTGGTGGGTATCAGAATAAAAGAAATAAAGTAACTAAACCCATCATGATGGAAAAATTAAGATAACTTGCTGATTCTCTTATGGTAATAGTTTTCTCTCTCTAAGATAAAGCTAGTAATATTTTTCCAGTCATTGAGGTTCAGTGATCTTCTACCTTCAGATGATTTTCCTTTTAGGCTTATGCATAAACTTAAAAAAAAATAGTGTAGCTTCCCAACGGTTTATCATTCATCTTGCGTCATATCTTTCAACAGGGTATAATACTTCTACTGATTATTCCTCCTACTGTTCTTCAAGTGGCTGTTTGGTCAACATGGCTTGTTAGTCTTTGTTCCTTAAAGGTACATTTATATAAATATGTCAGTATCATCATATATTAGATGCATCTCTTTTATATTGACTCTTAAGTTGATCTTTGTGCAGATGTTTCAAATGCTGGCCAGAGACAGGCTGGAGAGGCTGAATTCATCCCCTTCTGCTACTCCATGGACCTACTTTCGCGTTTTTTCTGCCTTGTTAATGGTTCTCTCAACTGATCTTTTATGGTATTCTTTTATTCTCTATTGTTTTTGTTGCTGCACTCTCTCCCTCTCTTATATTCAAACCTAGAACGCATTTCTTAGTTTCCTTGTGGTTTAAAAGTTGTACCCTTATGTAGTGAGCACATGTGAACTATACAAGTTTACAGGATCTTCCTAGTGGATCTATTAATTAACTGTGCTGGGTCCAACCCATTGAGTTATGTAGTTTTAAATGCCCGGAAATTTGGACCTTTTTCCAAAACCCTCCCTCTAGTGGCGGTTTTATCATCTAAGGTTTCTGTTAGGCCTTACATGAGAAGAAGAGAGTTATATCACTGGATTGATTTGCTCTTCACAGAAGATGAATTCTATTAAAAAATTTTCTGATATTTCTTACAAAGGTAGACTTAGTTTTTTTTGTCGTACATGCATATACATCCTGGAAAGGTAAGCGATGGCTTAACTTTTTCTTGGTCTCTATTCATCATTACCGTTGTTTCTGTTTATCACTATGATGATGCAAATCAAAATTGTAAAAGGTGGAAATATTTTCTTGTATTTTTTTGTTTGAAATATTTTATTTTGTTTGCTAATTATTTTTTTGTGTCTACGCAGGATGAGATTCTGTATAATTATATATGATTATCTGGATTCTACCTTATTTATGCTGCTATTCTTTGAGCCTTTGAGCATCACTTTTGACACCCTGCAGGTCTTTTTTTCTGATTTTCCCTCATTTAGTTTAATATGTAGATCATTGATTGATAATTTTTGCCCTCTTTACGTTGGGGTCCTTAAGTGCTTCTTTTATATTTTGTGATGGGTTCACAATTTTGAGCGGGCAACTCTGGTGTGGGAAATTTTGAGTATCTGGTGTCAATGTCACATTAGCCATTCAATTGCTAATGATAAGATCCTATGGTTGATGATAACAGCTTGGAAAACAAAGGGAAAGAGAAAGTGCTCAAGTAGAAGGTAGATTGTTTTAGCGAGAAGAATGCAGATCAAGAGAGAAAGGGAGAGAGATGGAAAGTAGATTGAGACTGAGGGAGAGAGAGAATGATTAGTGAGATTTTTTTTGAAACATAAAAAGGAAGATCATGCAAGATCGGTGAACTTTCAGTTAGTATTTATAAAATATAAGGTTAATTACTAGGTTGACCATACTGGCCCCCTTCCACTTTACAAGCCCCTCTACAGTTTTGAGAGATGGAGGGAGATTGAGATAGATGAAGAGATATCAAGGTTGAGAAGGAGAGGGAGAGAGTGAGAAAAGAGGGGAGGGAGGATAAGTGAGAGGGAGGGGGAATGGATCAAGAGAGGAAAAAGGACAGCTAAACCTGTCCACAAGGCAGTCTACTTGCCATATGATCTGTTGAGTCATTTCTGAGCCCTAGTATATTTTACAATACCCTACTCCATTGAACTTACTTTGTGAAGTTCTCTGTGTCATCTACTCTCTTTTTCAGTGAAAATTATGGTTTTGTGGCAGAAGACTACAGTTTCTTGTTTAATATTGTAGTTTCATTGTTAATAGTCTCTTTGAACTTATGGGTGTTTCATAGTCAGGATCATCTCATTTGTTGAATTTCTTTTTTCTATAGACACTTATGGTTCATGGCTTTCACTTGCTTGAGTTGTGGAATCGTCATTCAGGAAATCACTTCTTGACGTGCTTAGGGTTTCAGTCCAATAAATATGCAGCAGGTAAATAAAATATCTTGAATTTTTAACAAAAGTTTATTTTTGTGTGATACCAATTGTATCAATGTTGTGAATTCTTTTTTAAAAATAATATTGTGAATTCATTTAAACTGTTCAAGCAGTTTTCTTTCACATATTCTTCAATTTTATGTCTCCATGAAAAATCTGATGTCTTTTCTATGAGGCTTGAAATGAGATAAAGAGAATATTAGATTTATCCACCATAAAATGATATATTTGCGACATAAATTCAATGACTCACGGTTTAAACCATCAGGTCATTGCAGCAATTGTAGGCCAGTAGATCTCACACGTTTGATGATCACCAACAGATTTCGCTCGATGATTATCGGCAGTTCAATCCAAACCTAAAATTTTTGAATATTCTATGTATTCGTCATGAACCATGTCATTCTTGAAATTCTAAACCACATGTTATGTGGCTTTCATTTTTTTGACTTGAGGGTATATTTTTTTGATATGTTCATAAATGGTGTATTATCTTAATAACTTCCTAAATAAGGTATACTTTTGCAGGATGTTTCGGTGAATGGAAAGGCATTCTAGTGAGAGATTTCAGTTTTCTTCTTGACATGCTGACGTTACTAACATCCTTGGGGCATTATCTTACCGTATGGTGGCTTCATGGATTGGGAGTTCATCTCCTAGATGCCGTCCTCTTTATGAACCTCCGTGTTTGTATTTATACATTCTTATCTTTCTTTTATCATGAATATATAATCCTTCATTTTAGTCGTCTTGTAAAGTACATTTCAAATTTCAGGGATTAGCTGGTGGGATTGTAAAAAGAATTAGAGGTTATATCAGACTGAGGAAAGCATTGTTTTCCCTTGATGTGGCACTTCCTGATGCCACTTCAGCAGAGCTCCGCACTTTTGATGATGAGTGTGCTATTTGTAGGGTAATAATAACTTTTTCTGTTTTTTTATTTGGAAGGAAAATACATTAATTATCATTTAAATTACTCCAGGAACCCATGTCGAGGGCTAAGAAGCTCTCCTGTAACCATCTCTTTCATCTCTCCTGTTTGAAATCTTGGTAAGTTTTGTTTAGGTGAATTGGATGGGCGAGAAGCATATTTTCTTAGTCCGTGACATTTTCTCTCTCTCTCTCTCTCTTCATATTAGGCTTGATCAAGGGTTAGCTGATGGTTACTCATGCCCTACTTGCCGAAGACCCCTTTTTCTATCTGGTTCTAGAGAGCATTTGAGGTCCAGCATGGGGGATGAATCCACTTCTGAGCAACTTTCTCTCTCTAACTCGGAGGGGGATGAACGTAGAGAATCTGTGCTGCCACTAAATGCTGTTTTGAGGTCTTCTATGCTCTCTCTGTATAAAACGTTTTGACTTCAACATTTCACGTTGCAAAGCTATTCACCTTCATTCTTTTATGCCTGCACTCTAGAGGGTCAGGTGTTGACTCAACATGGCGTCCTGCTGTTGGTGATGCAAGCACGTCCAGCGGAAGGTCAGTGGGCCTGGACGGAGTCCAGATGATGATGAGACATCTGGCATCCATGGGAGAAACGTATGCGCATGGGTCCACAGAGGATGCTAGCTGGAATGTATGGTCCACGCCATCATCTTCTGGACCCACCATGCCTATGACTTTGATAAACAGAAGGTCAACAGGGCTGAGATTCAGAAACCCTCAACCATTATCTATGGCGGATACTTCCTCTGAGATGCTTGCAATGGCTAGTAGAGTGAGAGAAGTTCTTCCTCACATACCTGATGAACTGATAATCCAGGTGCGTCTACTTACCAGAAAATTTTCTTTTCATCGCTTAAACCCTTCATTTTTTTCGTTTTCTTTCCCTCATCACTCTAGAATTTCCATGTATTGATAGTCTAAAATCCTACTAGCGATTTTCATTTCTTGGCCGCTCAAATGCCTCCATCTATCGATAGTTTCATCTCCAGCTCAAAACTTCCTCCATTTATAGATAATTTCATTTCAAGCTACCCATAAATTTCATTCATTTCAAGCTACCCATAAACATTAGTGATTTATAGATAGTTTCCAATTCCAACCACGCTCAATGTTTCATTTAGTTAACCATGCTTAATTTTCCATTTATGAATTGTTAAATTCAATGTTTCCAGGATTTGAGGAGAACTAATAATGTCGTGATGACGGTAAATAACTTCCTCCCGACTTAGTTATGGACTCTTTTAGAGTCATAGAAGAAGAACAGGACTCTGAGGTTGACTCCATTACCAAAAGGGGAAGGACGTTTGTTCCCCTGGTTGGCCGAAAACTTATGTATATCATTGTATATCGTTGTACGTGCATGTCTGTTTCAAAGTTGCATGTATGTCTGTATGTATATGTACATGAAGAGGAGGTTGATTTGATCCGAGACTGTGAAATTTGTAAGAGTTTTATCCTCTAGCCTTCTTAAAGTTGATTTAATTGTCGACATGATCTTCATTACAGTTTATTTCTTCAAGGTGGATTCAACAGAACATCATAGGTTTTGATCTTTTAGCTTGATCTTTGCATTCAGTCTGTTGAAATTGGTATTCCCCAAAGCTTTGATTGTAGAAAAGTAAATAAAGAAGAAGATTTCATGGGGGAGCATGGATTCTTCTTCGTCTTCGTCTTCGTCTGGTTCTTCTGGAAAGGTACGAAAACAACTTCACTAATTCATGGCTTATTTCATTGTCCTTTTTGGCTATTTAAAAGGGCGGGGGTTAGAAATGAGCGACATATTGAGAGGAGAAAAGGATAAATGTATTAAGGGAAGGTTGATATTTCCTGAAATGGGCTTTGATTTGAAAACCTCAATATTTTATGAACCAATGATCATATAGGGCCATTGATGAATGGACATTTTCCTAATGGGGTTATCATATTTAATGCATAGCACTTTATTGATTTAATCAGCCCATTTAGGAGTAGACTAAATGGATAATAGTTGATGAGCCATAAGACAACGCCAAATGTTTATCAAGTTTTGGGGATCAATCAAATTAGAATTTCTTCCACTGAGCTTAACATACATTTTTCATTAATTTTTTTAGCCAAGAACTAGTTATAAGTGCGAGAGTATCATTTCAATGGTCAGATGAAGGTGATGTTTTAATGATAATGATCATCATCATGGGAACTAGTGTCTGCAAGTGTAAATGCCAGTCCTGAATATTATCGAGCAGATGGCGGTGATATTTTGATGATAATGGTGATTGCAGCTAGTGTTTGATGATATTGGTGCTGGATACCGGCGCTGGTTGGTCCAACATCCCATATCCACCTTGGATATTATATTTCCGATAAGGGGGAGAAGTCGATATTCTATATTGGCATCTGGTGACATCTCTCCGACTCGATCTCATATCGGAGAAAATAGGGTTTTAGGTCTAAACGAGGTAATTTACCTCTTTTATTTTAAATAGCCCGCTCGCTACCGCCGTCCTCTTCCTCCTGGCTCCTGTCATTTTTTCCAGTGTCTTCTGATATTGGATGAAACTACCCGGTATCCGATTTACGTCATTTGATTTATGTCGATGCCCCAATGTCCTCATCATTTGTCATCGATACTGTCATCCACCTCGCCCCTTACATCATTATCCAAAATCGGCATTGGTATACTATTCACAAATATTGTCCAATATTGAATGTCATGACGGAAGCTCAAGTGTAAACCCTAATGCCAACATACATGGTGGAGTAGATGAAACTGAATTGTAAACCCTAATGTCATTTTATATTTCACACGCTCTTTGGACTACATCAATGCCTGGTGACTGCATGAGTAGGGGGGCAATTGAAGATGCAACCCCCAAATTAAAATTAGACTTTGATGTGTTCCATATGATGGATACTTCATGACCATTATTGATCATTGGAATTTAATATCCAAATCATGAATTAAATTCCAGTATACAAACATTTATTATCCACTAACTTTTTTGGAAGATGATTCCATTTGATGTTGTTTCGATGACCTAAATTGAATATTTTTTTAAAAGAGTACATTATGCTAGAGAAAACTTGGGCGAAATGTTTGTCCAAACTTTTCCGTCTATACTCAATGAAATAGATCAATTTTGGAACTCATTGGAAGCAGAATTTTAAGATCCACTAGTTTTATTTTCAATTTTTTTTTATTTGAGGATTGTATAAGGGAGAAACAAATGATTTATACATCTGATTTGCGGGCATGTCACAATCATTCTTATTAATTTCCTACCCGAGAGGTCTTAGCTCACCACGACTTGCCTCGCTCCCCCCACCAAAATGTCATTTTCCATCACCTTTGAGATTATGGCAAATGAAGACTCTACATTGGCATCTTTCCCCATTCCTCCCTCTCCAGCGGTCATGCAACCCCTGGCAATCTACCCGGTCTGTACTTCTACTCTAACACTCTAGTCAATCCCTCTACTTTTACTTCTACTCAAGTAGTCACGTTTATCCCTACTTTTACTCTAGTGGTGCAGCTGGTATAACCCCATGCTTTGGCAGTACTGCCAATCTTTACTCTTGGCCATGCAATACATTTGATTGTTGCTTCCTCATCTTCTTTGATCAATACATTCTTCCACCATCTTCAGTGTCCATACAATATCTTTGATGAGACTGATGAATATTATGTGACTTATAGGCCAATTACACTTTCATGTATTTCATTTATATTCATTAAAATTAAAATTATTTTTTTCCATTTGTGTGTGATGTATGAAATGAAGTCAACGAGCATATCCAATGGCTAAGTGAATCATGAGATCATAATACAATGACACTAGTATTTAAACATATGTTCTAATCATTCATCTTCAAGGGATATTCAAGAAGGACAATAAATTATCTAAAAAGAATAACTCTATCTGATCCAACTCATATGATGAGTATGAGTAATGATCTAGCCATCGATGTGGGGACACTAAGGATAGATAGTGGGTGCTCTTTGGAGAAAGAGTTTACTAAATTGATTTGTATGAATCCCTAAACGATATTATATACCTAACTGTCAATTAGGTTGATTCATGTCACAATTGTGTATATGGTCCTTCGGCTTGAGACACCAAAGAAATCTTGTGGGGGCACTAAGGATAGATAGTGGGTGCTATTTGGAGTAAGACTTCACTAATTGATTTGTATAAATACTTGAATAGTATTATACAAAGCTGTCAATGAAGTTGATTTATGTCACAATTGTGTATGTGGTCCTTTGGCTTGAGACACTAAAGATATCTTGTGGATAGATGCCGGTGTTTTAATTATGACTTACGAAGCCCTAGCCACGGGATCTCTTAAACATCATATATTAGATACAACATGAAGTCATCGAAGATGATTGTGTGGTCAAGATGAGATTGTTTGCCTTCAGTACTAGAAGAGATTGACTCAAGGAATGGGGTACAATCGAATTCTTGGCCAAGGTAGTGGAGATATTAGAGGAGTTCCAACGATTTTCTCTGTGCATAAATACTAAATTAAGTGATCGATTAGGGTTTGATAGTTGACCATACCCTATGTCATTCATGAGTCTTGTGTGAATGAAGGATTATACATTCATGATAACCAATGATGAAAAGGTTCTAGGATAGAGTTCTTATATGAAAGTCCCTTAAGGGTGGTTGCTTAACCTAAGAAGGGGGGTTGAATTAGGTTATGTGTAATTTTAATAAATTATTTATATTTTATTTTTATTTAGATTCGTTGACTTAATCACTCACTTCTTTCCCACTCAAAGCACTGAGTATTATTATACTGGTTGGGGGACCTAATGTCCCTTAATCAAGTCCCGAGTGCTATAGACTCGGAGCCTCCTCCTCATCAAATAAAACCTAATCCTCTCACCACTCAAATGGTGAAGGACAATGTTCAAATAAAAGGGTTTTAGATTTGCCCCCTACGGCAAATCTAACACTCACCTTTACCTGTACTAACAGCACTACCCACTAGGCCTCGACCTCCTCGGCACCCGGACACCCTGACTCCCTCATGCCGATCTCCACGCGATTGCATGTCCCTTCACGCCCTGTCGTGCCTCTTCTGCTGGTACCGTCGATCACTGGTAAAATAACACCTCGTCTTCAAGCTTCACTTGGTCTTCCCACTCTCGAGGTCTAGACCTCTCCTCGTCTCAACAAATGAGATACTCCCGTCCTCTAGATATGTGTGAATGTAACTGTTGCTACCTAAATAAGTGATATTTCTGACTTGTGTTGACTCTGGGATGACTTTTAAACTAGAGTTGACTTTCTGCTAAAGTTGACTTTTTCTAACTTGCGTTGACTCTTGGTTGACCTTTGACCTAGAGTTGACTTTATGCTAAAGTTGACTTTTTCTGACTTGCGTTGACTCTAGGTTGACCTTTGACCTAGAGTTGACTTTATGCTAAAGTTGATTTTTTTTGACTTGCGTTAACTCTGGGTTGACCTTTGACCTAGAGTTGACTTTATGCTAAAGTTGACTTTTTATGACTTGAGTTGACTTTATTTCTCATAATTGACTTCTTGATAAACTAAGTTGACTCTATCTAGAATTGACTTCTTGAAAACTCAAATTAACTATCTATGATTAACTCAATCTAATTTCACCTGACTAGAATGAGGTTAACTGCTGGACGAATCAAGCTATGTTCAGTGATGGAACAATATCTATTACGATGTTACAAATAGACTGTACTCTCACTTCTAACTGGTTGAGAATGAAATTCACTGAAACAAAATGAATAGATATATCACTGCAATTAAAACAAAGAAACATAACTAGTATTTATTTGAAATATTCAGTCTATTTAATGAAATAGGGTAATGAGATAAATATCTTACCACTTCTCCTCGAATGTTAGTCTCGTACTGCAAGTATCAATATAGAACACAAATATATATGTAAACTACAAACATCACAACCTTGATTGAAATTTCAATAAACAATTTAACTGTGCTAAAATTACCCTCCTGTACCTCTGTAGAGACCACGTTGACTGATATGTCAGATTATCAAGTAAGATAACAATATACTTATATTAATACTAGTTTGTCACATCAATGGTATGGAAGTAAAATTCTAAACTACAATATAAAATAAAATTTTCGTGAATAAATTGTAATACTCAAATATTATCTTACCACCACCCTGAGTTTAGAGTACAGATTTCTGGAAGTAGCTAACAGACTTAAAACTGACAAATACAAAATTTCAATTGCACAAAAATATTTGTATATATGACTGATAGCGTATCAAATCAAGCAGATGGATAATTTACTTTGATCAGATCTATATGACTGACTGAGAATGGAAATATCTAACACAGACTAGTTAACTTACGTTTCAATCAATCTGTACTAATGAATGACAAGATATTTAAAACACAACAATCAACTAAATCTAAATTTATTTAATAAAGCAAAACGATGTAGTCAATGCAGAAAGTTTAAGACACAAAGAAACAGTGACTCGCGTTCTAGATTAGCAAACTAATTTAATATGCATACACCTGTGATTCAATAATAAAATCAGTAACACGTAACGGAATAATGATCTGGACGGCTCGGATCAAAATGATTAATATCTGAGAACAGGAGAATAATATTAACTTCAGATGCACTACGGAAAGATCCAAATCGAAGGAAGACAAAACAAAGAACAGAGAGGAATAACTCAGAACAATACGTTTCTGGATGAGATTGAACGATACAACGATTGATTAAACCGAAAACGTGTTAAACCAAAAACCACGAACGGACCGAGATTAATATTAATTGAGAAAGATTAATATTAATTGGTCGAAGGAGAGATGTGCTTCAATGAGTTGTCGGTTGCGAAAGAATGCTGGATCGAGTGAGGTTGTCGCATTCTAGGTCATGATCACCAGAGAGAGAGCTCTTCTTCCCCTTTTTGAAAAGAATCACGCTTTTCGGTCTAACCCTCCCGATCAAAACCCTAGCGCTATATATTGAGTTAGTTTAGAAGAAATGAATTACAAGAATGCCATCAACGAGATTAGGTTTTTATATATAATATTTAGCATGCTAATAAACACAGCTATAAGTAGAAATATTATACTATGAACCGTATGTAACATTCTCCTTAAAATCAAGCCAACATAATAAGAAGATTTCCCTGACTCTTCCTAAAACCAGACACACCCATTAGCCTTACATAAGAATTAATGGTTAGAACAACATGCTTATAATAACAAAAAGAAACTTAATTACTAATGGATGAAAATCCATAACTGATTTAAATTAATGACTTAATTTGATAAGAGCTCCAATTCAAGATATGATGTACATCAGAACTACCGCACTAACATTATATACTCCATATCTCCTACATTACGTAATATAGCTTGGCAGCCAATGAGCTGGCAACTCAACCCATCAATTGGGTTAAATCAATCATTGATTAATTAATCTATATGTTGATATAAATAATTAATAAAGGTTGACCAATAAGGTATTGTTGGACCTATAGAGTTATTAGCTAGTAAGATACATAAACTTACAAGGTCACACATATAAGGTCAATGGATATTGGTGGATATAAACATGATTATGAGGGTTTTAATAAAAAATATACATATTAAATATTTATAAATAGGAAGAGAATGATCACAACTCAAGGTGCCTGATAACATGCATATTTAACTTGAATTATTATCATATTTAACTAATACTCATGCTTATCTTATATAATTATAATGCATGTTATCATAGTTTTATGAATTTTCTCCATTGGTATGCCATTTTACTAAAGTCCATATTTTTGCCATATTTAGAGTTAATTATGTGTTTTATTGATGTTTGATCTTTTACAAGATTTGGATATCATTTGGTTAGTCAATTTCATGATTTTGACTGAGGTCTTCATTTCGGGATTTTTCTGATTATTGATTTTTAATAAATCATAGTAAATCTAATTCTTCTATAAAAATCACATATTTTATATCAAATTTGTTATTTTCTCTCTAGATTATGAATATATAGTTTCGTAATATTTTATTACCTTTTTCCTCTCTGATTTTATAGAAACTCAAAGTTTGGTCAAAGTCAACACTTTGACCTTGACTTTTGACTTTTCTTCTTCAAATATATATTTAAATTCTTAAAATATCTTCACTCATATATTCATATCATTCCCATTAATAACATATCACTTTCACTTCTTAAAAACTCTAATTAGACCTAAGTTTGACTAAGTCAACTCTTTGATATAAGTCAACCGTGTTCTTTGTGGTTCGACCAGATCTTTACACTGTACTTGATTTCATATTTTTAAATCATTGTGAGTTCGGAGTTATAAATTTTGTTTGACCGACGATCGTGTGTTTTCAATGACCGCATAAATTGTTAAGTCAGTTCTCATGCAAGCCTTATGAGAATTTTCTTATTTCTTCTCTTTCTCTAGATGAAGAGCTTTCAAGAGGAGATCCAACCATTCGGAGATCGTGTGGATGCCGCTAGAGGCTAGACACTTAAATAGCTTCAATAACTCCTTTAAGAGAACCTTATAAGTATGTTTTTCTCATACGTACTAGATAATAGGATCATCTATTCTTGGTGCCTTGGTATTTTAAATGTTCAATTCAATGTATTCCACTGCACTTGATATTTAGATCAAAATTTTGGAAGGCTTATCGACTTCAAACACAACAAGGACAAACTATTTCACTTGGTTTTCTAGCTTCTAGCATTTGTAACATATCCATAGTCGTCTCTTCTTTCTCACGAAAAATCCTCCCTCATTGAGGGATCCTAGTTGTATAGTGTGATTCATTGAGGATCAAGCCATCACAACATGACTACTCAAGTTGGGCGATTTCCTCTATTAGTGAGCCTATGTAGCTCATTATATTAAACAAGGATATTTGGGAGAAATGAGCTTCCATGTACAGCTATGAGTCTAATATCTCCCGGATCGTTAAGGTCTAGGAATAGTTGTTCAAGACAAAGATATCACGGTGTCATCTCCAAAACTAATTGTGAGTGAGTATGTGCCATATAGTGGCATTCCTGTAATTCTCTCCACTATTTCTCTCTCTACTTGTATGGTCCCTCCCCACTACATAAGGTGAGGCACCCCCCCTTCTTTAGTTAATCAAAACCCTAGACTATATTTCCACATGGTATCAGAGCCACGAGATATGCTTCCGCTGCCTCCTGCAATGCAGAGACGGCAGAACTTTGAAACCGAGACGCTGAAGAAATAGAGACGGCGGAATCTCCCGTACGAGACGCTGAAGAAAAAAAAAAAAAAAAGGTACTTGCGAATCTCCCTCAGGGCATCCTACCGGACTTCCTCGCCGCCGGGTCGATTCGCCGCGTCTTCGTCTCCAGTATTCGCCGCCTCGCCGCGTCTTCAGTATTCGTCTCCAGTATTCGCCGCATACGAGGCGCAGAGATCAAGATTCGACCACCTCCTTCTTCCTCTACACGGCGTCACCTGTAGTTGCGGTTTCTTGCTACACGTGGTCCACCGCCGACCACCTCCTTCTTCCTCTACACGGCGTCACTTGTAGTTGCAGTTTCTTGCTACACGTGGTCCACCGCCGACCACCTCCTTCTTCCTCTACAGAAAGCGTCTTTGTAGAAAAGGAATTTGTTTCCTTTAGGGCTATCCGCAGGAGGTGAGGTGGCAGCTCCGAAGCACAGGAACAGCAGCAGAACAGTAAAGCCTCTTCCGCTTCCTGCGAAGGCACACCCAACTTAGGCTTCAGCGCGACGAACTCCACCTTCTCAGCCTTCTCGCATCCGGTAGCTTGAATCGCTGACTTGATCCTGACGTTTGCTTCGTGCCGTCTGCTTCGTGCGCCGGGTTCACGCGGCGCCGCTCCTCACGCGTCGTCACGTCGATGCCCTAACTCCGGTTAGTCCTTCCTCCACTACGTCTTCATCTTCCCTACTACTACTATGGCGGACGAGAGTATTACGTCGGCCTCTGTGCCGGGCCCTCAACCGCCTGCTACTGCTACATCTGTGGTCGCATCCTACCCCGCGTCGATCGCCTTCATCAACAATTTACAAAGCCCGACGACCCTTTTCGATGGCACCAACTATGTCACGTGGTCTGCCGCCTTCCAGCGGTTCCTTGAGATCCACGGTCGCCTCTCTCACCTCACCGACGCCCCGCCTCTCCTCGAGGCACCCCACTTCTCGACTTGGGTCATCCAGGATCGCGCCGTCACCTCCTGGATGCTGAAGATGGCTATTCCGGCAATCGCCGAGCCGATGCAGCTCATTTCCCCATCACGGGCCATTTGGGATGAGTGGGCTCGTATGTATGGATATCAATCGAATATCGGGCGGACCGTCGACATCTTTGAGGGCCTGTTCAAGACCAAGCAGGCGGGTCGATCTCTTCAGGATTATTATGGGTCTCTTCGCTCGCTTCTCACCCAGCTGGAGGTGCATCAGCCATATACGACTGACATTGCGACGCAGCGACGTTATCGTGAGGAGCTTGCCGTCGCTCTATTCCTGGCCGGCCTTGACTCTCCCGTCAGCTCTCAAATACGCGGCCCCATCTTGAGCGCCCAGAGCCTTCCGACACTTGGTGAGACCAATAGCAATGGAAATAGTATCCATTGACTTTTCATTGCTATTGGTCTTGCTTGTCTTATCATGAGACATAGTGATGCCGAATTGACGTCCTCACTCTAGCTATCCCAAGTCCTTTACATTCCAAATTTCCCTCTCTATCTATTATCTATCAACGCCATCACCAAAGCCTCATTTTTCTCCATCTCATTCTTTCCTTACCATTGTACCTGTCAAGATTTGTAGACAAGGAAGAGGATTTATTTGGGGCATGCTATTGGATGAGGACTTTATGAGCTTGTCCTAGATCATCTTCTAGTAGGGCTTTCTTGTCTCCTTTCCTCAATTGATTATACACTCTAGTGGCATCGACGACTTAGCCACCATAATATCTCTAAAATCTGCCAAGCTATCCCATAGATTTATGTTTCCTCCTTTGAGTGTGAGTCATTTCAACTTGGCAAACATTTTAGGGTCTACTATCACGATGAATTTGATTTTGAGATATTTTTAAAAATTGTTTTAAATCAATTTCATGCAAAAAAAAATTATATTTCCTCAGTTTGTATTATGATAAAATAAGGGTCGAATCTTCAA
>CM044108.1:10176193-10253589 GCA_024174645.1 Lemna minuta
CCGCGCTAACATTATATACTCCATATCTCCTACATTACGTAATATAGCTTGGCAGCCAACGAGCTGGAAACTCAACCCATCAATTGGGTTAAATCAATCATTGATTAATTAATCTATATGTTGATATAAATAATTAATAAAGGTTGACCAATAAGGTATTGTTGGGCCTATAGAGTTATTAGCTAGTAAGATACATAAACTTAAAAGGTCACACATATAAGGTCTATGGATATTGGTGGATATAAACATAATTATGAGGGTTTTAATAAAAAATATACATATTAAATGTTTATAAATAGGAAGAGAATGATCACAACTCAAGGTGCCTGATAACATGCATATTTAACTTGAATTATTATCATATTTAACTAATACTCATGCTTATCTTATATAATTATAATGCATGTTATCATAGTTTTATGAATTTTCTCCATTGGTATGCCATTTTACTAAAGTCCATATTTTTGCCATATTTAGAGTTAATTATGTGTTTTATTGGTGTTTGATCTTTTGCAAGATTTGGATATCATTTGGTTAGTCAATTTCATGATTTTGACCGAGGTCTTCATTTCGGGATTTTTTTTATTATTGATTTTTAATAAATCATAGTAAATCCAATTCTTCTATAAAAATCACATATTTTATATCAAATTTTTTTATTTTCTCTCTAGATTATGAATATATAGTTTCATAATATTTTATTACCTTTTTCCTCTCTGATTTTATAGAAACTCAAAGTTTGGTCAAAGTCAACGCTTTGACCTTGACTTTTGACTTTTCTTTTTCAAATATATATTTAAATTCTTAAAATATCTTCTCTCATATATTCATATCATTCCCATTAATAACATATCACTTTCACTTCTTAAAAACTCTAATTAGACCTAAGTTTGACTAAGTCAACTCTTTGATACAAGTCAACCGTGTTCTTTGTGGTTCGACCAAATCTTTACACTGTACTTGATTTTATATTTTTAAATCATTGTGAGTTTGGAATTATAAATTTTTTTTGACCGACGATCGTGTGTTTTCAATGACTGCATAAATTGTTAAGTCAGTTCTCATGCAAGCCTTATGGGAATTTTCTTATTTCTTCTCTTTCTCTAGATGAAGAGCTTTTAAGAGGAGATCCAACCATTCGGAGATCGTGTGGATGCCGCTAGAGGCTCGACACTTAAATAGCTTCAATAACTCCTTTAAGAGAACCTTGTAAGTATGTTTTTCTCATATGTACTAGATAATAGGATCATCTATTCTTGGTGCCTTGGTATTTTAAATGTTCAATTCAATGTATTCCACTGCACTCGATATTTAGATCAAAATTTTGGAAGGCTTATCGACTTCAAACACAACAAGGACAAACTATTTCACTTGGTTTTCTAGCTTCTAGCATTTGTAACATATCCATAGTCGTCTCTTCTTTCTCACGGAAAATCCTCCCTCATTGAGGGATCCTAGTTGTATAGTGTGATTCATTGAGGATCAAGCCATCACAACATGACTACTCAAGCTGGGCGATTTCCTCTATTAGTGAGCCTATGTAGCTCATTATATTAAACAAAGCTATTTGGGAGAAATGAGCTTCCATGTACAGCTATGAGTCTAATATCTCCCAGATCGTTGAGGTCTAGGAATAGTTGTTCAAGACAAAGATATCACGGTGTCGTCTTCAAAACTAATATTCCAGTATCCATTGACTTTTCACTCAGTTGGAGTTGTATCCATTGTATACAACTTAGCATCATTATCAAGAGAAGCTTGCTATTTCTATATTTCTTACAAGCCTTGACACCTCGATCTCCTCTCAGATTGGAGGATCTATACTGAGCGAGGTTTGCCTTCTCATTCTCACCATGACCTTCTCTTCTGCTCTTTGGGTGTCGACTAGGACTCCTCTTTTGCCATCACCCATACCTGTCCCCTACATCTAACTCTACAACATTTCTATCTTTTGATTCCAAGAGAAAGGGGCACAACACAAATGGTGGCCAAGGCCAAAGCCATGATGGTCAAGGGCATAATTGAAGGCACGACGACCAGACGTTCCCTCCATGTGAACATTCCCAACGGACTAATCATTGTTCTGATTGTTGTGGGCAATAGTTGGCTCCATCGATGCTTCTTACTTTTCATCCTTGGGCATGATCACCATATCTTGAGAGGAATATGATTGTCTTATGAAACTTCAAGAGACATACTTAGCTCCTCCAATTCACTTTTTGCATCATGCATTAACCTCCCACACATGTACTGTCTTACTTGTCTCTTCATCCGACTCTGGAATCATTGACTTGGGGGCATCTACTGATACATCATGTACACAATATCCACTTACTTGTTTATCCAAATTATTACAACCTTCCTCTATTTCCATTGCTACTGGTCTTGCTTATCTTATCGTGAGACATAGTGATGCCAAATTGACGTCCTCACTCTAGCTATCCCGAGTCCTTTACATTCCAAATTTCCCTCTCTATCTATTAACTATCAATGCAATCACCAAAGCCTCATTTTTATCCATCTCATTCTTTCCTTACCATTGTACCTGTCAAGATTTGTAGACAAGGAAGAGGATTTATTTGGGGCATGATATTGGATGTGGACTTTATGAGCTTGTCCTATATCATCTTCTAGTAGGGCTTTCTTGTCTCCTTTCCTCAATTGATTATACACTCTAGTGGCATCGACGACTTAGCCATCATAATATCTCTAAAATCTGCCAAGCTATCCCATAGATTTATGTTTCCTCCTTTGAGTGTGAGTCATTTCAACTTGGCAAACATTTTAGGGTCTACTATCACGATGAATTTGATTTTGAGATATTTTTAAAAATTTTTTTAAATCAATTTCATGCAAAAAAATATTTATAATTCCTCAGTTTGTATAATGATAAAATAAGGGTCGAATCTTCAAGGAGCCTAGGTAATGAAGTTAGAGATACTATTATCGGGGGAAAAATGGTAGAAGGGATCTTGGAGAAATATGGAAGGACAAAGCAATGGAATATAGTGTGAACAAAATTATAAAAAAATATATATTTATATTGTATGAGAATGGAATAATGATAAAATGATTGATAATGGAATGATGGAATGAAAGATGATAGAAGAATGGAGAAAAATAAAAAATGGGTAATCAAGAAATCCAGTATTGACAAAGAGATTGTTTGAAGAAAGGATGATAAAGTAAAATATAAAAATACTAATCGAGTTTACACTATCCATAGAGAGGATTAAAAGAGAAAATCAGATCTAAATCCTTACACAAACTTTGTTTTTTATGCTAGTTGTAGGTTGGGTGATGCTAGACTCATTACGATTTTGATGCTTCGCTTGATCCTGCCTCCACAAAAAAAATTAAATACCAAACAATGCCAAGCTTGGGCCTAAGCCTCTAATTTTTCTTATGGTAGCCTGATGCTAAGAGAAAGCCAAAATGTAATACAAAAGGAAGAAGAAGATTCTTTTATATGTTAGGTTTAGATATTCCTCTAAATTAATGATAGAGATTTAGTCTTTTTGGGTGCCACCAAATTAATGATGGAAATTCAATCCATAGGCCATGATCATAACCACTTATTAAGGAGGTGAGAGAGTTTCTCTTAAGGTGGTGGGCCCCACAACCACCTCCTAAAGGAGTGAGTTGACCACTCTCTAAGAGGTGATAACCTTAGCACTTTCCTAAAGAGATGGGCTTTCCTCTTTCTCCTCCTATGAATATAGATTCTTCCAAAAAAATAGGAAAGATGAAAATTGATTAATAACAAATAAAAGAGAGGAAATTTAATCTCTTTGACCCTTTAAGAATGCCTTGGCCAACTTTGACTTGTCAATAATCACTTTGACTATCATTGACTTCCAAGAGAAAGGGAGTGACTAGTCTCCTAAAAAGGTGGAATGGGTTGACCCTTCCTACAAAGGTGGTTGACTACCATCCTACAAAGGTGGAAAGTTTTGATCAACATTCTAAAGATATGACAAGATTTGACCATCCTCCTAAAAAGGTGAGAAGGTTTAACTGGCCTCCTAAGACGGTGAAATGGCTTGACCAACCTCCTAAAAAGGTGGAGTACTCATTTTCTTCTCCTCCTTATAGATAGTTTGCATCCATGCTCCCATTATACTTCACCTAAGTCCTTACATCCATACAACTCAAAAAATATGTTGATTCAACCATTTAACTTTCAATAAGTCAAATAGGGTTAGTCTCATAATATAATCAAAATGTAAGAAATTATACATAACAAGACTTAGTCATACTTTCACCACATTTAGCGATCTAGAAAAATATTCTCATTATTACATTATTTATCAGCACTTAAATATGATAAATGATACATGAATATGACTTATTCTTTAGAGTTATCATACCTCACCTAGACACTATTCCAAGTAAACCACTTTTTGATCTTGTTAATTGGGATGTGTGGGGACCCATCTCTCTTGGGCTTTTGTTATTATATAGTTTTTGTGGATGATTTTTCTTGCACCTATTAGGTTTATCTTCTCAAAGACTGCATTGATAGTTTTGCCCTCTATTTATCAACTTTTTTAGGAGATCTCCACTCAATATTCTAGAAACCCCAAAATTCTCCTCATCGATAATACTCTTGAATTTTTTTCAAACCGCCATAAAAGACTTATCCATCTCCTGTGGCATCTTGCACCAAAATCCCCGTATCCTCACAGATCTCAGAAAAATAGTATCGCCGAGCACAAACATGGTCACCTACTTGGCATTACTCAAACTCTCCTGGTGGAAATGGGAGCTCCCCATTTCCTATAGTGTAATGCCCTTCTTACCTCCGCCTACCTCCTAAACCGCTTGCCCTAATCACCTCTCTGTGATGAAGTTACTTGTTATCATCTCCACCTTGATCGTGACCTCTTTGTTGTGCCTCTTTGGGTATTGATACTCCTAATGTATCCAAGTTGGAGCCATATTTTTTCAAAGGGTGTTTGTCAGCTACTTGATAAAATGCAATCTATAGAATATAATTATATGATTATTAATGCAAATTAAGGCATAAAACATTTCATTCTTATGCATATTATCATGTTTTGAGTGTTTATCTATCATTCTATAAAAACTTAAGTTATAATATCAAAATGCACTTATTTTAGGGATAATCATAAATAATTAATGAGAGATATTTAATATTAGATTATTCTCACTTCATATTTGAGATTATAATTGGGTTTTAATGATTAATAATAAGAGAAAATATTTTATATACACTCATTTATTTTTCCAACTATTTTATAAAAGAAATGAGTATATTTTTGAAATAAAAGTTTATTCTCTTGTTATTTATTAGATTTAATTTTTTTAAAATGATATATTATTTAATTTATGATAAAAACAATAAATTTGGATTAATTTAGAGTTATATTTTTAGAGTTATAAATTTTATAATTTTTTGGGATTTTTATAGAATTTTTCTGATTTTTTTGAATTTACTTAAACTTATATGGATTTATTTTGAATTAAAGAGAATAAAACATTAGATAAAAATTGTGTGCTGACGTGGCAGCTAACGCAGCGAGCAGCTTACGTGTCGTCATGTGGCGGCCTGTGCGCACACCACGTGGCAACATGTGTGTATACACGCTTCATTAGTGGGTTAAGCATCCGGTAATGAATTTTTGCTAACCCATGAAAACTGTGCTCCTCATATACGCATGTTTTTGCCTCAATTTCTATCATGTGGGACTATTTGTGTTTGTTTTTATGCGCAAGTGACATGGCCAATTCTAGAGTGTGCGGTCACGTGAATCCACAGTGATTGTCGATCTTCACTTAAAGAGTGGGGTACTTGACGCATAACGGTTCGTCATCGAAACATTTTAAAATGACTTCATCTCAGCTGTTCATCAAAAGATTTATAACAGCTGAGATTAAAAGCGACCGATAGACTCCCAAGGACACGTGTACACATCTAGAGCGTCCGATGAAGATCAAACGACAAGTGTTACGCATCATTTCTTCTTCACGCAGGACATGGTAAAATTTGAGCGCTTCATCTTCGATCGATCGGACATGACTTACATGTTATGATTCATATCCAAGCATTTCATCAGAGCCATTGATTGAATATGAAAAGCCAAATCCAATGACTATGCCCAATTTTGCCTATATATATGCATGTTCTTCGACGATATAAACCATTCTTAAGTGTTTTGAGTAATTAAACTATTTAGACATCTCAATCCTTGAATCTCTTGCCTTCCTCCTCTTTTAGATTGATTTACATATGCAACGAGTGGTTGAAAGTAAAATTTAGTTGAGAGCATGGGGAGAAATCGTCTCTTGAATGCAAAATTGGGTCATTTTTTTATCTAGCAATCAATTAGATCATTTCGAGCGTGACTTTGGGTTAGATTATTTATTTTCTTCCTAATTTCTTGTCATGTATCATTATAATTCAATTTCGAATCGTAGATTGATCAAATTCTGGATAATTTCTCAATTTTCTCTCTCATTCGGATCAAATTTTCTCCCTAATTTTCGCTCCTTGATTTCTCCGCGAATCTTGATCCAAATTGAGTGATTTTTGATTATTTGATTCGTCTTGGAGTTCTATTTCCAAAATTACTAAAATCCTTACTTTCTCATCATAATTTCTTGTTTGATTTGATCAAAATTTAAAGTAATACCTAAAAAATATCTTCATTCTCTGTGGATTCGACCTTTATTCATCACTATACTATTTAATTATTTATTTTAATATTTAATTGGTGAGTTTAGGAATATATTTTGACATGTCTCTGTGTGTATTCAACGACTGCACAGATTCATCTCGTCACTACTCGCGCATCGAAAAAGGCTACAATGTCTATTTTTCGTATTAGTGCAAGTATGTCATCTTTACTAATATCATCTTCTATGAGTCTACTTGTTATTTCTCGTCGATCTCCTCCTCATCTAATCAACTTCCAACACATCTCCATCCCCTATGCCTGCCTCATCATCTTCATTCTCTCGTACCTGTTTCCATGGATCTTGCTCCTCTCTTATCACTATCTCCACCATCATCTCCTACCCCACTACTTGACTCTCCTACAACTCTACTGCTCATGTCGCCCATGATGTTGCAAGTTCTTATCTCCACTATATTCTCTACGCTTCTAGTCATCAAATCCTTGACCTCACGCCCCAATTCAATGCCCATTGCATTGCCATTAGACGATCTTTTACTTACCTATTGCTCTTTACAAAGGTAAGTGATCTTGCACTCTTCACCCTATTTCTTAATTGTTTAGTTATGATAATTTGCACCTTACCTATCATGCCTCCTCTTTTTCTCTTACCGTTGAGTTAATACCCAAGTTACACTTAGAAGCATTAAAGCTACCTCATTGGAAGGTAACAATGGACTTAGAGTATAAGGCTCTAGTCAAGTGGCGGATATGGGTATTAGTACCTCGGCTGGCCAACAATAATGTTCTTATAAGGATCTGGGTGTTTATACTCAAGTTTAATATTGATGGGACAATTCATCAACACAAAGCTCTTCTATTTGCTCATGGGTTTTCCTAGACCTACGATATTGACTACAAGGAGACCTTCTCGGTGGTCGTCCTTAACTCGGTACGTATTATCCTTTCTTTGGCGATGAATCATGGGTAGTCTCTTCATTAGCTCAATGTGTTCAATACATTCCTCTACGACTATCTTATTGAACGTGCCTTTATAGAGCAGTTGCTTGGGTATGAAGTTCAGGGGGAGATTGCCCGGGAGTGCCATCTTCATCACATTATCTGTGGTTTGAAGTAGAGCCCACATGTGTGGTTTGACAAATTTAGTCAGCCTATCCTCTCTCAAGGATGGACTCATTTTGAAGTGGATCCTATTGCCTTTCGGACCTCTCTGTCAATTGGATACGTCATAGCGTATGTATATGTTGATGATATCCTTTTTATTGGGAGTTACGTTGCTAGAATTTCTTGGGTCAAGGCTTACCGCTTTGACAAGCTTATTGAGTGTGTCTTTGATAACATGCTATGTATGCATGAAATTACATGATTATTAATGCAATTAAAGGCATTAACCATTCCAAATATATGCATGTTATCATATTTTAAGTATATTTCTATCATTTTGTATTATTTCATGTTATGATAGAAAAATACACCAATTTATGGATTATTATACATAATTAAACATTATAATATTTAATCCTAATTATAATTGAGATCATAATCATGTTTTGAGGATGAAAATATAAGAGAAAAGATCTTTATTAACATTTATGTATTTTTATAAAGTTATTTTATAAGATACATAAATGTATTAAATTAATTAAAATCAATTCTCTTATTATTTTAATAATTCAACTTTTATAATAATAGATTATTCAATTTATGATCCAACAAAATAAATTTGAATTAATTTGAAGTTGTATTTTGAAATTTATGATTTTTACAATTTATAGAAATTTTTCTGGAATTTTTCTGAATTTAATTAGATTTATTTTTTATTTTTAATTAATTACAATATTTAAAAAACTTGCAAAAATTGGTGTATTTTTCGCACGAGCCCACGTGGATGCGATGTGGCACGCAAGGCCACGTGGCAGCGCCACGCAAACCTGCGCAAGTGCCTGCGTGGCACGGAGGTGATATTTACGTATATATTTTTATTAAACAGGTTATAGTACATATAAGCCATTCCATAGAGGAATATCGCTAACCTCTTATTTCACCTCACTTTATATACCCAACAGCTTCCATTATTTTTCTCCGTGTGGGACTATGTTCCCTTCGATTTGTTTTGATCGCAGGACGCGTGGCGTCAAGTGGATCGTCGGATGGAGAGCGCGATGAATGACGCGCGTCGATGCAGTAGACGCGAGGTCCACCCGATCGAAGATCACCATACGTGCTTAAAATCTGGCTTAAGTGAATTGATCTTAGCAGTCGATCGTACGAGTTATAACGGCTGAGATCATTCACGACTGATGAATCTCAGATTTAATCACAATCGCACGATGAAGATTCGACGAATCAGATGAAGCTACGCACCTCCTTCTTCATGCGATTAAATCGCATCTCGACCCTCCATCAGCGATCGGACGATCACCGTTTAAAAGAAACAATTCGCCAAAGGACGCTTCATCCTGACCATCAATCATGAGGCGTCTCTTCATCGGATGGTCACGCCCAAAAATTAACTCTTTAAATACAGTTCTTCGTGACGGAAGAACGACCCATGAATTTTTGAGAAATTTGAACTGTCCAGAAACCCGATTCATGTGCCATTTGATTCCTTGTGTTCTTAATGCATTTGCACATCCAAAGACTACTTGAAATCAAAGTTTGATCGAAAGAGAGAGGAGAAATCACATCTTAAACTTCAATTTCGTCTTCGAAAACTCGGAATGAAAAGCCATGCTTGCGTGTTTTCATCTTAATCTTTCATTATTTGTATTCATTTTACATTTTGAATCGTAGATTAAGTTTAATTTTAGTTTAATTTTGGGTTTTAATAAAACTCGCTATACGAATTTTCTCCTAACTTCAAACTTCGATTACTCTGCGAATTCTCATCCAAATCACCTGATTTTTGATTCCATGGATTCACAATTGAATTATCTTTCTTAATATTATAAAATGCCCAATTTCTAATCTCAATTCGTCGTCCGATTTGACCAAATTTCAAAGATATATCTCAAATTTCCCTAATTCTCTGTGGATTCGACCCTTAATTACCATTATACTCTTTAATTAAATTGATTAATCATAAATTGGTAAGTTTAGGACTTGACACTAAATCGTGTGCATTCAACAACATACGAATTAGTCTCGTCAGTCTTATTGAGCAACAACATGCATATGCAATTGAGGGAGGAGATTGCCCAAGAGTGCCATCTCCATTGCACTATCTATGGTTTGAAATAGAGCCTAAGTGCACGATTTGTACAATTCAATCAGTTTATCCTCTTTCAAGGACTGATTCATTGTGAAATGGATCCTACTATTTTTCTGACCTCTATTTCTACTAGATGTATCATACTGATTGTAAATGTTCATGATATCCTTCTCATTAAGAGCAACATTGCTCGAGTCAAGGCTTACTTGCATTGGCATCTTACTATTCAAGATCTAGGCACTCTGATGTATTTCTTGGGCATCGAGTTCACTTATCAGCTAGGAAAGTTAGTTCTTAACCAATGGAAATATGTCATAGATATACTTATTGTTGGATTCTGAGGTCGATAAGACTTCCAAAATTTTCGATCAAAACATCGAATGCAATAGAATACATTGAATCAAATGTTCAAAACATTGAGACACCAATAATAGACGATCTTGTCATCTAGTATTTATGAAAAAAACTTACTTACATGGTTTCTTTGCAAGAGTTCTTGAAGCTATTCAAGTGTCTAGCCTCTAGCAGTATCCATATGGTCTCTAGATCGTTGGATCTCCTCTTCAAAGCTCTTTACCAAGAGAGAAAGGGAAGAAAAGATAGAATTCCCACAAGGCTTTCATGGGCACCTTGAGTTGTGGTCATTCTCTCCCTATTTATAAAAATTTGGTATGTAGATTTTACATAAAAACCCTTGTAATTATGTCTATATCCACCGACATTCATAGACCTTATGTGTGTGACCATATGTGTTCATATATCTCACTAGTTAATAACTCTATAGGTTTAATAACACATTATTGGTCTACCATAATTAATTATCTATATCAACATATAGATTAATTAATTAAGGATCAATTTCACCCAATTGACAGGTTGAGTTGCCAGCCAGTTGGGTGCCAAGCTAGACCACATACTCTACGAGATATGAAGTATGTAAGAACTCGCTCATAGAACCTTTCCAGTCATCGATTACCATGTACATATAATCCTTCATCCGCACAAGACTCATGAATGACTTAGGGTATGGTCAATAGTGAAACCCTAATCGATCATTCAAGTTAGTACTGATGCATGTAGGAAATCATCAGGAAATTCTTCTCTAATATTTCCACTACCTTGGACAAGGATTTCATTGTATCTCATTCTTTGAGTTAATCTCCTCAAATGAGGGCGGATGATACTATCTTGACCACACAATTATCTTCAAGGACTTCATGTTGTATCTAATATATAATGATTTAGAGATCCAATGGCTAGGGATTCGTAAGTTATAATTAAAACATGATCATTCACCCACAACATTTCTTTGGTGTCTTAAGCTAAAGGACCACATATACAACCGTGACATGAATCAACCTGATTGACAGTTAGGTATAATACCATTTAGGGATTCATACGAATCAATTTAGTGAACTCTTTCTCCAAAGAGCACCCACTATCTATCCATAGTACCTCCATATTGACGACTGCATGATCATTTATACTCATCATATGAGTCGAATCGAATAGTGTTAATTTTTTTGGATAATTTGACGTCCTTCTCGAATATCCCACGAATAGGAAAGTTCAAAACATATGTTTAAAGACTAGTGATCACTATATTATGATCTCATCATAATTCACTTAGTTATTGCAGATGGTCATAGATTTAATTGTAAACATCATAGAAGAATGACAATGAATAAATTTTATTTCAATAGACATAAACAAGATACACGAAAATGTGATTGGCTTATAGGCCACATAATATCTATCACTTATGATAGTCGTGTTGGAAACTAGAAATTATGCATCATGATTCATCAGAATAATCAGATTGTAAACACGTAATTAAACGCGTACCTGGATTCACCGGATTAATCTTCATCTGAGTAGATTACTGAATCGGAGAATAGTCTTCTTGAATATCCCTGATGTAACCTCCTGATCTCTAGAGGAAATGGGATTCTCTCTTGAGGGTTATGAGCATCAGGTTATCCAAGTGGACTATGGCCTCTTATTTATAGGGATAGAGGAAAGCTTAAGCCTCTAATCAGTCATTAGACAGCCCATTATTGACTAATGACTGATTTACTGCCTCTACACATAATTAACCTCCACACACATAAATGAATGTCGTAATCCCCAGATTAAACATAATTGAATCACTTAATGGGATTATAATGATAGCTAATCCACAATAATACATAACTATGTCCACTTAATGAGATTAGATCTAACAATCTCCCACTTGGACAAGATATGTATTAACTGAATATTGTGAATTATCACTTTATGAGCTCAACTTGATGCTATCATTCGCGAACATTCTCATCAATCTCGTCCATCATCAAACCAGCAACGAACCAAGGGGATTTTCGTCACATTGAGCGTAACTAAACCCAAACAATGATCACATATACTGATCGGATGAATGACATAGATCGTGTGTGGATGTGTAGCATGAAAATTACATGAAATGTGATTCATACATGTACATTTTCAACTTAGTCCTCTGAAGTCTGAAGAGAGATCAACTGAAGTTAAGTTCATAATGGTAAACTTAAACAACATGTCCGTTACATAATAAGCACACGAAATACACCAAACTCCCACTGAAATTACATATCGTCATATGATTTGAGACCCATGTACGTAATATGTTCACGGAAAACTGAGTCCGGAACTCCTTTAGTAAGTGGATCTGCTAACATGGAGTTTGAACTGATGTGCTCAATAGACAGTTGTCCATTCTGAACTCGTTTTTAACAACCAGATACTTGATATCTATATGTTTAGATTTTGTCAAGCTTTGATTGTTATTGGCAACCATAACGGCTGATTGATTGTCACAATAAATCTTAAGTGGTCTTTCAACTTCTTGAACTACCTTTAAATTGTGACAAAACTCTTTTTCCAGCCAATTGCCAATGTTTTGATGCTTCATAGCATGCTATATATTATGCTACCGTAGTAGAAGATGCTATAAGTGCTTGTCTAGCACTTTTCCATGAGATAGCTCTTCTTGCTAGCAAATAAATATAGCCTAAAGTTGAGTTTATGCTATCAATGCATCCACAAAAAATCAGAATACCTAATGATCTCTAGTCGTTCTGATTTTCTGTACGTGAGCATGTTATTCTTTGTCCTCAGTAAGTATCTCAAAAAACTCATTTTGCTGCCTTCCAATGTGCCATACCTTGATTACTCATGTATCGACCCAAAACCCCCACTATATAAGCAATAACTGATCGCGAACAAAATTGAGCGTACATAAGGCTCACGAACACTTGTGCATATAGAAATTTTTCCGTCTCTGGAATTTCTAATGCATTCTTTTGACATTTACTGAGACTTAGCTTGTCTCCTTTAGCAATTGGGGTATCTTATGGTTTACAATCCTGCATATTGTATCTTTGGAGATGCTTTTCAATATAACCCTTTTGTGACAGCCCTAAGATATCTTTAGAACGATCTCGGTAAATCTGAATGCCTAAAACATAAGAGGCATTACCAAGGTCCTTCATCTGAAAGTTGTTTGACAGAAATTGCTTGGTATCATGTAATAAGTTTGGATCATTAGTGGCAAGTAACATGTCATCGACATTTAATATTAGAAACATATACTTGCTCCCACTAAACTTATGATATATACATTCATCAGTAGCATTCAATACAAAACAGAATGAACTGATGATTTTATGGAATTTGTGATACCACAGGCGAGGAGATTGCTTCAGTCCATAAAGAGATTTCTTTAATTTGCAAACAATGGACTCTGAATCTCTTGTCACAAAATTTTCAGGTTGTTCCATATAGATGATTCCATCAATTTCTCCATTTAGAAATGCAGTCTTTACACCCATTTGATGCAACTTAAGATCAAAATGAGCTACAAGTGCCATTATGAATCTAAATGAATCCTTCAATGATACTGGAGAAAATGTTTTATTATAGTCGATGCCTTCACGTTGAGTGAAACCCTTTGCAACAAGACGTGCCTTATATCTTTCTTTATTACCTTTTGAGTCCCTCTTGGTTTTAAAGATCCATTTACAACCAATAGGTTTCAATCCGTCGAGTAACTCAACATAATCCCAAGCGTCATTTCATCTCTTCATTCATAGCATCAATCCACTTGTGAGCATTAAAGCTCTGCAAGGCTTGTCCTAAATTAATAGGATCATATTCCTTTACCTCCAGATCAAACCTCATGTTCTTGAAGATATATACTCAAATAATTTAAGATCTGAGTTTCTTCTTGAAATGTGGATTCCTTTAATGGCGTTTCTTCTTGAGGATATACAATTTGACTATAGGAAGCTGAAGGACACAAAACATCTGCTTGAACACATGAAAGAATTAGATTACCTTCTAAATTAACAATATCATCGTGTTCTTCCTGAAATTCAGTGTCTCTAACTTTATTTCCCCCATCAAATTCAATATCCTCAAAGAAATATGCATTTCCTGTTTCAAAGATACCTCTAGTGCTAGGATCGTAAAACTTGAAACCCCACGATTTTCCTGAATATCCAACAAAATAGCAACTAATCTTTAGGGACATACGATCATGCTTGAGCTGGACATCCCCAGATATGAAAATGTTTCAAACTGGGTTTTCAACCCGTCCATAGTTCGTATGGTGTCTTTATAGTTGCTTTGGTTGGAACTCGATTCAATAAGTATATAGCTGTTTTTAAGGCCTCACCCCATAACCTTATGTGAAGCGATGATTCAGCCATCATACTTCTCACCATATCTTGAAGTGTCTGATTCCGCCGTTCAGCAATGCCATTCATAGATGAAGTGCTTGACATAGTATACTTAGGAACAATTCCTAATTGCTCGAGATATCAGGCAAAATTTCCTGGACATTGCTCACCAGATGCATCATTCCTTCCATACCACTCTCCACCAGGATCTGATCGCACATGCTTGATCCTCTTGTTGAGTTGATTTTCTACCTCTGCTTTAAATATCTTAAATGTGTCCAAGGACTCTGATTTATCACGGATGAGATAAATATAACCATATCTCAAATAATCATTAGTAAATGTAATGAAGTACCGATGACCATTTCTAATTGCTATAGGAAATGGTCCACACGTATTCGTGTGAATTCACTGTAATAACTCTGTTGCTCATGAAGATCCCTTTCCTGTGGTGCGTGTGTTCTTGCCTTTTATGCAACTAACACACTTCTCAATATCCCCGACATCAAATGGCTGAAGAATTCCTTCTATGATTAACCGATCAATTCACTTTCGTGAAATATGACCGAGTCTTCTGTGCCATAAGGAATAGGAATTCGAACTAGATGACTGGAGTTTTCTGCCTCTCATGCTTGTATATAAAATTAAGTTGGATGGAGAAACAACATAGGTTATTGTCCTGTAATTAAGATCCAGTTCCCATAATATTGCCTTCATACTTGATACTAACTTTTCTATTTCCAAAAGTACAAGTATGACCAAATTTATCTAGAGTAGATACAAATACTAGATTGCGTTTAAAAGTTGGTACAACAAAAGTATCTATCAGATAGATAAAATGACCAATGTCTAGAAGCAATCTAAATATTTCATACCTTTCTACTCTAACTAAAGTGTCGATGCCTATGAAGACATATTTCTCCTCACTTACTGGCTTCCGACAATGGAGGCAATCATTTCTTTTGACTCAAACCATGATATTTTGTACAGTCCTTCTTGAAATGACCAGGTTTTCGGCAATGGAAACAAGTCAATGCTTTATCTTGATTTTGCCTTTTCTGGTCCTTTTGGAGAGCACCGCTTTGATTGATCTTTCCGTGCTTCCTTTTGTTTAATTTGGAGGTAGAGGTAAAATTTGCACTTTCAAAAAATTGACTTCAAATAACTGGAGTTCTTCTTAAGCCCATAACGAAGTGAGATCTTCAAGACTCCATTTATGCTTCTGGATACTGTATGTCAATTTGAAATGATCACATCTTGGTGGAAGTGACTTGGGGACAAATTCTGTTAGCATATTGTCGGTTACATCCATGCTCAATTGTCCTAGCTTTTCTGTAGTTGTATTCATCTGGTAGATATGTTCTCAAGTTTACCTTGATAAACTTCTAGAATCACTCGTTTTAGAGTCATTTAACATACTCTATCTGAAGTGTTCCATGCCTGAAATTGCTTCACATCCTCTTCTGGGGTTTTGGGTCAGTCATTGCTGTGTCAACATTGGCATAGGCTAGTGCAATCATGACATCATTCTTCCGTATTCGTCTGAATATATTGCATAAGGAGGACAAAGAGTGGCTCACTACTGAAGTTTGCAAAATTTAAAATATACATTTCCCAAGACATCAGTGCACATTAATGCGTCGTCTTTGGACAACAACATCAACTGCCAGCGACATCTTGTATGTGATGAATGTCATTGACAATAAGTTCCTGTCAAAAGGCAAGCTATCTTTTGACCGCATTACCCTTCACAATGAACAATTACTGGATAATTGTCACACGACAATTCTCACGAGTGTGTATAATCTCGTACGACCGTCGCCTACCTTTGGGCCAGCTAAGGCCTACATAGAAATACACACCCCATCTAAGATTTGTACTAAAAGACCTAAACAAGAGAGCCCACTTTTGCAGGATGTTGCTTAAATCTAGAAGTCCATAATCATAGACATGTATATATTTTGCAAAGTGAGAAATCTCTTCTCTTTCCAAGCCTTCCTTAAGATATTAAGGCCTTTTAGCCCTTTTTAGGCTTTGGAAATGAAGTAGATCCTCAAAATAACTCATTATTGGGCCAAAATTTGGACCTATTTAGCATTATTGGCCTTTAACATGCCCTAGAAATGCTTATAGGGCCAAGAAATAGGCCCAAATTAACATTTGTGGGTTTTAATAAGCCCATTAGCGCTTATTAGGCCTAAAATCGACTCAATTTTCCCTTATTGGACCTTATCAAGCCCTATTAGCCCTTATTGGGCCGGGTTTTTCCTGAAATAACTGGCCTATTTACCTTAGTGGGCCAAAGAATATGCCCCATTTTTCATTATTGGGCCGATTTTACCCAAAATCAGCCCTTCCTTTGTTTATCGGGGCTATTTACATTAATGGGCCTGATCATTTCTTATAAAAGTGACCCCTTTCTTCGTCACTTTCTCTTTCCTCCGTGCTCATCTTCTTCTTCTTCCCTTCTTCCATGTTCTTCGTATGAACAGGGCTTCGCAGAAGGCGGTGGATTGGGCACGATTCCTGAGGAGATGCATCGGAAAAGCTCCACCGTCTTGGACTGGCTGCGATTGCGGTGATTTGGGCCGTTAGGGGCGATTTCGAAGTCAATCCCCCTTTTTTAAATTCCCGTCTCCTTCCTCCCAAAGATCATCGTGTGAATAGGGGTTGAAGACAGGCAGCGACTGCGGCGCAACATCCGAAAATTTCGGATCCATCTCCAGCTGTCGAGATTTCCATCTCTTCCTTCTTTCTTCTGCCCGATCTCCGTGTGAATGGAGCTTGAAGAAGGCGGTTTCCTGGAACTTCGGCGCGGCTCTTGAGGAGAAACATTGGGAATGCTTCACCGACTCAGAATGGCGGCGATTTCGGCGGCCGCCGAAATCGGTAATCGCGGAGGTGTGAAGCTCTTGATTTCCTAAGAAATCATAGCAACCGCTGCACGAGCCGGTTCTAAATTTTTTTTAGGTAACAATCCAGTTACCGACACGAAGTTAGAAGAGGAGGGATCGTCACCGACTTGAATGACTTCCATTACCGCCGTATGAGGCGGTTTAACAAAAAAAACTTTTTTTTTTTCTCTTTTTCTCTTCTCCCCTTTCCGAATGTCGGTTTTCAACCGACATCTAAAACCGACATTCAATCGGAATGTCGGTTATGTTCCTCAGTTTTGATCCTCTCTTCCCGACATTCGTGGCCTCGTCAAAGCGTAAAAGAGGTGAAGCATCTCCGAAAAACCTCCCCGCTTTGCTTCGGTCAAAGCCATTGGTAAGTTCCCGCATTCTTTCTTTGTGAGTCATCACAACGACGGGAGGCAATCCTTTTCTGAAGAGCCTGGAGCGACCGACGGGGAAAATTCAGCAGAAGAGGAGACCGAGACAGAGACTGAGGAGGATCCCCATCTTCATGTTTTAAGAACATTACCAATTTGGTATGTTCCTAACTTTGTAAAAAATTTCGATAATGAAATTTTCATTCTTCTACTCGATGATTGTATGCACAATGTAAAAGAATCAAATGAACTTTAACGAGATCATTTCAACTAGAGTAGAAGATTCCTGATGAACATACCAAATTTTATTAAAACAATAAAATTCCTGATGAACTTCATGAAGACATAAATCAATATTTTCTTCTGAATTCACAAAGATAAAGAATCGGAAAACCCTAAATATCGCAACGATCAATATCATCTGATCATCCCAATGAATAGATGCATAGATTGGCTCTGATACCAATTGTTGGAAACTAGAAATTATGCATCATGATTCATCAGAATAATCAGATTGTAAACACGTAATTAAACGCGTACCTGGATTCACCGGATTAATCTTCATCTCGAGTAGATTACTCGAATCGGAGAATAGTCTTCTTGAATATCCCCGATGTAACCTCCCTGATCTCTAGAGGAAATGGGATTCTCTCTTGAGGGTTATGAGCATCAGGTTATCCAAGTGGACTATGGCCTCCTATTTATAGGGATAGAGGAAAGCTTAAGCCTCTAATCAGTCATTAGACAACCCATTATTGACTAATGACTGATTTACTACCTCTACACATAATTAACCTCCACACACATAAATGAATGTCGTAATCCCCAGATTAAACATAATTGAATCACTTAATGGGATTATAATGATAGCTAATCCACAATAATACATAACTATGTCCACTTAATGAGATTAGATCTAACAAGTCGGACTTCTCGGGTGTAAGCGTCGCATATCACCCACTGACAATAAGCCTAACTTGGGACTCTACCTCTCCACTAGTTCCATATGTCCATGCTTATTTCCTAATTATTGAGAAACGGATCTACCTGACGGTTATACATCTTGACATCACTTCTACCATGGGTCTCCTTAGCTAGATTATGCATGTGCACAAGGAGATCCACTAGTAAGTTGGTCTTCGTGCTCTCATTTATCTCAAGGATGCTCCTATACATGGGCTTCTTTGTCTACATCATGGTCATCTCGCATGGAGGCTTACTCTGCCTCCAACTATGCGAGCGATCGTAGTGATAAAAAATCTATTATGGGTACTACACATTGGTTTCTGAGAGTTCTATAATTTTGGAATAGCTACTCTCTCCTCTCCCCTATAATTCTGGTTTCTGACACTTCTATATGTCTCTCTTCCTCCTCTCTTCTTTTCTTCAAGCAAGATTATTATCTTATTCTCCCTTTCCACACTTTGTATCTATTGAGCATAGGAAATCAAGACCCTGATGTGTGAATTAGGAGAATTCATTGCTTGAATTCTATTCTATTCTTTTGTCTCGAGATCTTGGAATGAAAAGCCTTTGATTTGACATTTAACTTGACCGATTTCTTGATAGTTTTAGGTTAGTTGGGTTAGATTTTATCTGTTCTATCATTAATTAGGCTAAGATTAGTTTTAGAATCTTAGATTACTAGAATTTAATCAATTTTGACTATTTCCATATCTTTATCCCCATTTTTCTCTTTTTGATATCTCCATTATAAAGCCATACTTGTATGGGGTTTAATTCATAGGAAAGATCTTCAACTTATCTTCTAACATTACCATTTTCCTTCAAATATAAACCATTTTCATAGTTTAACCTGATTTAACTTATAAACATCAAATTCAAACTCAATAATATGTAGATTTTAATCCTTACTTACATTATGCTTAAACGAATTAAATAATTGAGTTAAAAAATTTCAACTTTTGATTGTATTGAATGATTTCATGATTTGGGCTTGTCCATAGACATCTCAATCGACGGCGAATTCACCAAAAACCAAAGTGACACCAAATGCCACATGATTCATGCCGCACCTGTAATTTCTAAACCATGACTACCTCATGTTTGTTGCATAACAAGCACGACAAAAGAGAACGATGTCATAATATTAAATTTTATTAACATTAAAAATTGTTTGACCTGCACTCGGGGAATTATTTTTTTGTGTCCTTTTTCTCTCTCAATCGTCACTTGATAACCATCTATAAATTTCTCTTTCTCGTTCTTTCTCCTTCTAAAAATATTTAATTTAATAGTATTAAATTCCATATATTTCACGAATATAATAGTATTAAATAGCGTGGCATTTTTCTAGAAATTATTTGTCTTCATACGACTTTTTATTTCTTCTCTGTTTTTTAACCAATAAAAAATTCTCTGTTGCCCTAAATTAAAATGGAAGAAATAAATATACACGAATATTGCTAAAATCAGTCTTTTCCACGTGGGCACGCCACAATCTTCCACGTCATCACTTCCATAAGAGCCCTACCCGGATTTCTGCCTGATCCAAATGAATATTCCTGTTTTAATAAACTAGGTTTCAAACAGCAAATTAACAATAATTTAAGATTTTATCATTATTATTATTATAAAGCAGTCATTATTGTATAAAACAGAAGGATTTCTTTCGTCCGCCTGTCGCATCCCTGCAAGCGACGTGCCACGCTCTCTTTCTCTCTCTAGAAGCGACGTGTTCTGCACTCATCTCTCTCTATCTATCTGTGCTTTTCTCCCAAGAAATCCCAACGTTACACTCCATCATCTTTCGTGTCGCCCAAAGGTGGAATTTTTCTCCCCGTGCGATTCCCCAAGTATCTCCTGTGATCTTCAACTAATTTCATATTTAATGGATCTCGTTGATTTCTGAATCTTTTCTTTTGCAATTCTATTGGGTAACATTTTTTCCCCAATTCTGATAGATCTCTTGCATTGCGTCCTTTCAATTGCTATCGCATTTGTACTTTCCCGGAATTGTAACTTCGCTGCTGTCTCGATCAGAAACTTTTTATCCTCGTCCCGTTTATCACGTTTTCTTCTGCCTTTTGGGCCTTTCTATCGACTTGCTGTCAAAATGTTCTTCTCATTCTCTTCTTTTGGACGCAGGAAATATGGCTAAGAGTTCCTTCAAACTAGAGCACGATCTCGGTATGAAATCTCTCTCTCTCTCTCCCTCTATATGTAAAATTCGTAAGGATGACTCTACATAAATTCGAATTAAATCTTCAGAGAAGCGAATTGCTGAGTCTGCGAGGATCAGAGAGAAGTACCCAGACCGGATTCCGGTAAGAATTTGCCATGAATTTTGTTTCACTGCCTCTAGGAATTAATAGAAAATTATGGGTTTCCTTTTTCGTAATATTTAGTTTCTTCTCTTGCTAATTGCTTATTCTAGAGAAAAAAAACCCCAATTTATATTCGGGCTTCGGAAAATTTCCCAGTGGGTGTTATTTTTTGGGGATCACTTATCATTAATCGTGATCCTCGCGTTCGCCAATTGCTCAACGTGTTCTTCATTTCTCTGATCTCTCTATCTTTCTTTATTCTCTCTCTGAATTTTGATGACTTAATTTGGGCCATCTCATCTGTCTAGAGGCAGATCCGTCTCTTCTTTGATCTCATGGTCAATCGTACATTTCCTTAGGAGTGATCATCTGTGCGATCATCTTGATCTGGCACCTAGAAATATTGTTTCTTGGGGTTCTGCAGATGTTCACCAATCAATTTTAGGATGCAATTTTCTTGTATAGCGGAGGGAATCTCGTAAGCACGAGCATTTAAGAATGTGGGCAAAAAACAAAAGCATTTCTCTCTCTCTCTCTCTCTCTCCTCTCTCTCTCTCTCTATATATATATAGATATATATATCTGTCTCTCCCTCTCTATCTTGTAGCCAAGAACGGTCAGTAGAACGAAGCCCATGATTTTTTTTTGATTTATGAAGCCCATTATAATGTTTTTGTCTCCTCTCATTTTATTCTGTTAGAAATATCCAAGAGTCTTGATTATGATTTTCATTTCTCTCTCTCAAAAATATTTGTTTGAATCTTTTATGGCTGTAATCGATTATGCTTCTTCTTCTTCTTCTTCAAGGTGATCGTGGAAAAGGCCGAGCGAAGCGACATCCCCAACATCGACAAGAAAAAGTGGGCATTTTTTTTCATAAAAAAAAGTGTTTTTTGCCTTTCTCTCTCCTCTTCTCCAATCCGCCTCTGATATGCTCGATGGGTCTCTTCTCTTGCTCGCGCGGAGCAGGTATCTTGTTCCTGCGGATCTGACAGTTGGCCAGTTCGTTTACGTGATCCGCAAGAGGATAAAGCTCAGCGCGGAGAAGGCTATCTTCATTTTCGTTGACAATGTCCTGCCGCCTACTGGTCAGCTCTCTGAAAGAGAGAGAGAGGATAATACTATAATATCTATATTTTATATTATGTATAGATGTAGACTAAATATCGTATGTAGCGAGAGAGAGAGAGAGAGAGGAGAGAGAGAGAGATGGGGTTTTTTTGGTAGGTTTATACGCGCTATACCAGATGACTGAGAAAGAGATAGATGGGTAATTTATTCCAGAACAGATGAGAGAGGAAAAGACAGACGTGTATTTTACTTGAATTTGATGTTCTCCATTTCATCAGGAGCCATCATGTCTTCAATATACGAGGACAAGAAGCATGAAGACGGCTTCCTCTACGTTACCTACAGCGGGGAGAACACCTTCGGGCTTCATTAAATGTTAATATTCTCTTGAAATGTACATGCCGTGGATAATCAGTCAACCCACCAACCTTCCCGGATGGGACGGTCCACAATAATCCTATCTATGTTATCGAAAAAAAAAATTGCATGATCGTCCATCGAAACCTTTTACATGTTTATTGCTTCATTATTCAATAAAATTTGATTTCCATTTCTTGATATGATGAATATCTTGTGCATGTCTGTCTGTGGATCATCATCGATTAAGATGCTGACTGAGGAAAATAGCTGCTGAAAAAGAGAATAATCTTCAAATAAGATGCTAATCATCTTCAATTTATAGGCCAGATCATGGAGGAGACGTCTGTTTCATAAACTTGATTGAAATTATGGTGAATACAAAATTCAAAAAGTCGTTGACTTGTGATTTATGATTAAATCCGAGTAGCGTGCAGTAGAAGAATGGTGGGCACATTGTTTACACGGACCTATTTCGGTAGAGGGAGTTGACCATCGATGCTCATTTCTAACTATTACTAAAACGCTAAGAAGATGAGATGAATTTTTCTACTTAATCTGACATGCTGCAGTTGACCACAAAGGGTTTGACCGCAGTCAAAAATTGAGGAGTACTTATACCTAACTTGAGGTCAACTTCTCCCCCGCCAAGCCAAAAGAAAGGAGGATCCAGATTCACGATTGCCCCATCTATGATCACCTGGAGTCAAGAATGACAGTCAAAGCTTGAATACGTTTGACTTGGAAACTCCACATAAATTAGATAATTGGAGTAAAAGTAAAAAAAAATGAAGAAATTACAGAGTGGGTAAGTGTAGAAAGTTAACTGGTATGTCAGTTTTCATGCCGATGCAAGTCACTGCGTTGTGAACAAATCCAGTTAGCTTCTTTGAATCTTCCTCTGGTGCCAGCCTCACTGCGTTTCAATCATTGGAATCAGTGTGTGAGAGAGAGAGAGAGAGAGAGAGAGAGCAAGGGGGAGGAGATCCACAAACTGTTGAATTTCTTCTTGGGTATCCTCCCACCATTAAGGTTGTAGAGATAATTCTTGATATTCTCAGCATTAAGCTTTGCCGTGTACTGCATACAGGATGCCAGAGCCGACAAGAATATGAAGAACAGCAATAAAGAGTCAGAAAGACTCCAAAAAATGAGTGAGTGAGAGAGACCTGGACGACGACTGCATAATACTTGGAGTTATTGCGATCACTGCAATCTGTTATGTGGGCTGGTGCCTGGGTATTTACCTAAAGACGGAAAAAATGCATGAACCGAAGGAAATAGCACAGGTAACAAGAAATTTCTCATCATACGTGAGCATGAGTGAAAAAACAGAGAGAAATAATTCGCTTGACCGAATCAGTTCATAAAACTCTATCCCTCTATCTATCATCCTCTTCACCATGAGTCGACAGTGGGGGATTTCATTCTGATAATGGGGGAAAAATCAGGCAGGAGAAAACAAACAAGAAACATTTGAATCACGAACAGTTCATGAAAGAGAGAGCAATTGTTCTAAAGATAATACTGAGACCACTCATACCAACGGTAACCCGACGGTACAGAATCAGAATTTTTCAGTTCATTAATGAACTACCCAACTGATTACCGATGGTTCTACATCAAATCTTGAATAAAAGAAAATTTCAGGAACAGGACAAATATGTTGATGAGAAATTCAGGGCTTTACAGAATCGATCCAAAAAACTCTATCCGTCCATTCATCAACCTGTCGAACATGTCGAACATAGGGAATTTCATGCTCATGCACGAATGGGTAAAAACTGCCAGTCAGGTGAAAATGAACAGGAAACGTATTTCTTTAGACTAATTCATGATAGAAACCTAAATAAGACAAAAGATAATACCGAGACAATTCCCAAGAGAACTAATTAGTGATCCTTGAACGAGAAAATTTCCTAAATTTAGAAAAAAGTAGGTGAGCAATTAAGGACATACCATGACTATGCTCTTGCAGAGATGCTCGATCGAGTGAGCACCGAGGCATTCCATCCTGTACTCCAGAGTGCGGTTATAGTAATCCTCCGGCACCCGTCTGAACTCGAAATCTCTAGCGCCAAGCTCTCTGAGAATGGCGGAGAGACGATTCTCCGTGGAGTCTAGGCCTCCATCGATGGAAGAGGACAATGAAGTCGAAATATTCGCGAGGGGATCGCTAAGGAGACGGCTCTCCAGGTTCTCTATCCGTCGTAGGATGGAGATCTGCAGGCATTCCAGTTCCTGCAATGTCGAAGGAGAGATTCTCTCCGCCATAGACAGGAGATGAAGAAATCAAAGTGAAAATCTTTTGTCCTGCTAATTTATGGTAGATTAAAAATTATTTTAAAACTAATAGAATTAAGATATCAGGTTTATCCAGAATCCAGATTTCCTATTGACATTCTAGATTATTGCCAATTATTAGCTTTCCATTCCGAAGCCCCTTTGTCTTTGAAATATTCTTGAAATAATCTGGATTGAAAAATATAATTTTTAGAAAATTCATATCTTTCAAAATACCATATCTTTCAAAATTCACATCTTTCATATCTTTCAAAATTCATATCTTTGGTTTGACAATTGTTTTTTTTGTTGAACTTAAGTCTCTCTAATCTGAGGTTCCGCCCTACCCAACATCAGAACTTTTGAAAGAACTCAAAATCTGCTGTGAAGGTGGGTCTAACATTTAATCCCCCACATCATCAGCTTCTCCCCTCGTCTTCCACTTTATTTGAGACTAACAACTAAATTGTTGACTTTGATCCAAATATTCACCTTTTTCTCTCCTTTTCTTTATAATTCCTTTTAACCTAGGTCTTGAAATCAACAAACTCTTGAAAATACGGAGAGTAATTGAGACATTTGGCCTTAAAATAGGTTAACTGGCATGTTGTTCTTGACATCATAGAAAAATGATAACTTTCTCAATGATCATTTAAATTACTCATTAAATTAACTTAATTCTCTTGTAGATACTAGCATAAATTGCATATTATTGGTTAGCATGTAGTGGTTGCACTAAGAAAGTGAGCAATGATCACAACTATGATGACCATCAAATATGCTATTTGATGAATATTATGTGCCCTAAAAGCCAAACCATATTTTTATCTATCTCATTTTATATTCATTGAAATAAAATTTATTTATTGTCATTCTTGTATGATGTTCGTAATAAAATCTATGAGCATATGTAATGACTAAGTGAATTATGATGAGATCATAATACAATGGTCGATAGTCTTCAAACATAGGTTCTAAATATCCAAATTCGTGAGATATTTGATAAAGACATTGAATTATTTGGGAAGAATAACACTATATAATCCGACTCATATGATAAATAAGACTAATCATGTGATCATTAGTGTGTAAATGCCAAGGATAGATAGTGGGTGTTCTTTGGAAAATTTTAATTAAAATTATTATTTATGAATCCCTCAATGGTATTATACTGTACTTTCACTTGGGTTGATTCATATCACACTTGAAATGCAGTCCTTTGAATTGGGACACCATAGATATCTTGTGGACATATGACCATGTTTTGATTATGACTTATGAATCCCTAGCTTTAGGATCTCTAAAATGTTATATATTTGATATGACATGATATCCTCTAAGGTGATTGTGTGATCAAGATGAGATTCTTAGTCATTGATATTTTAGGAGATTATCTCAAGGAATAAGATGTGATAAAATCATTAGCCAAGGTAGTAGAAATATCAAAAAAGCTGATCTCAATTATTGCACTCATGCATCAATACTAACTTGAGTGACCTATTAAGGTTTGAAAATTGACCATACCTTTTATCATTCATGAGTCTCGCACAAACAAAGGATTACAAGTACATGGTAATTGATGACGGGAAGATTCTAAATCAGAGTTCATATACACTTTATATCGCTTAGGGCACGTGGTGTAACTTGGTATCCACTGGGCTAATGATGACATCCAAACTATACATGGAAATATATGATTATTAATGTAAATTAAGGCATAAAACATTACATTCTAATACATGTTATCATATTTTTGAGTGTATATATATCATTCTATGAAAATTAAGTTATAATATCAAAATATACTAATTTAGGGATAATTATGATAAATTAAGAGAATATTTTAAGATTAGATTATCCTCATTTTTTATTTGAGATTATAGTTAGGTTTTAATGTTAAATAATAAGAGAAAAAACTTTTTACACTCATTATTTTTGTAAGTTTTATTTTCTAAAAGAAATGAGTATATTTTTGAAATAAAAATTTATTCTCTTATTATTTATTGAATTTGAATTTTTAGAATGATAGATAATTTAATTTCTGATCCAACAGAATACATTTAGATTAATTTGGAGTTGTATTATGAAAGTAATGATATTTATAATTTTTAGGGATTTTTTTGAATTTTTTATGAATTTAATTTTATTTATTTTGAATTAAAATGAATCAAAAATCATATTTTTATCGCGTATTGACGCGATAGCTGACGTGGTGTAGATAAAATAGCGGCGTCATGTGGGAGCATATTAGAACGCCACGTGTCACACAATGTACATGTGCGCACGTGTGTGAGTGCACGTGTATGTGATTAATGAGAATAAGCCCCTTTTTCAAGATTTTTGCTAACTCATTAATTGCACATTACTTATATACCCATCGGATTTCAATCATTTTCATCATGTGGGACTATTTTCTTCTGTTTTAATGCATTGGTGACGTGGTGACATGTGGAGCATCTGATCGCGCGATTTAATTGCGATCGTCGATCGTCACTTAAGTGAGGGGGTACACGACGCACTATGATTTGTCGATGAATCATTTTAAAATGATTTAATTTCAGCCATTTATCTAAGGAGTTATAACAGTTGAGATTAAAACCGTTCGGTGGACACCGTGGACACATGGATGCATCCAGAGCATCAAATGAAGAACGAACGTCATACGTTTTATGCGTTTCTTCTTCACGCGCGACATGGCAAAATCTCAGCGGTTCATCTTCGATCAAATAAACATGATTTAAATATAACGCTTCGCATCTATGTGTTTCATTAGAGCCATTGATCGAAGATTAAATGCCGACCCGAGGGTTATGCCCAAATCTCCCTATAAATACACATGTTCTTCGATGATGTAAAACAATCTTGGATGTTTCGAGTAAATCAAACTGTGTAGACAACTCAGTCCTTGCATCTCTTAATTTCGTTCTTTCTTAGACTCATTTCTGCATCTATTGAGTGCTTGAAATCAAGATTTTGTCAAAAGAATAGAGAGAAATCGTCTCTTGAATGCCGAATTTTGTCTTCATAATCGCGGAATGAAAAGACTTTGATCTGACGATCAATTAGATCAATTCAAGCATGACTTTCAGTTAGATTATGCATTTTCCTCCTAATATTTTATCATTTATAACTTAGAATCATAGATTAGTCAAACTTTAGATTTTATTTCGGTTTTCTCTCTATTTGCATTCTATTTTTCTATCTAATTTTCTCTCTTTGATTTCTCCATGAATCTTGTTCCAAATCAAGTGATTTTTGATTCCGTGGGTTTGTCTTTGGGTTCTCTTTCCAAAAGTGATTCTGAACAGGTAACCCTTTCTGCGTCTACTAAAATCCCTAATTTCTCACCTCAATTTATTGTCCGATTTGACTGAATTTTAAGAAGTTCCTCAAAAATACCTTAATTCTCCGTGGATTCGACCCTTACTCACCACTATACTATCTAACTCCTAATTATTTCTCAAAATTGGTGAGTTTAGAAATTATTTTAACACATGTTTGCGTGTATTTAATGACCTCCCAGATTCATCTCGTTAGCTAACTGTTAGGTCTAATCTCTATTAAGTATACATAGTTATGTAGTATTATGGATTAGCTATCATTTAATCCCATTAAGTGATTCAATTACGTTTAATGTGGGGATTACAACATTTATATATGTGTGTGGAGGTTAATTATGTGTAGAGGCAATTAAATCGATCATTAGTTATTAATGGGCTGACTAATGACCGATTAGAGGCTTAAGCTCTCCTCATTCTCTATAAATAGGAGGCCATAGTTCACTTGAATAACTTGATGCTCATAACCCTCTAGAGAGAATCTCATGTCTTCTAGAGATCAGGAGGTTGCATTGAGGATATTCAAGAAGGCTATTCTCCACTTCAGTAATCTACTGCGATGAAGATTAATCCAGCGAATCCAAGTACGAGTTTAATTCAGTTTTATGTATTTGATTATGCTGATGAATCATAATGCATACTTAAAGTTTCTATCGCTAACAAAATTTATCGATTAGGTCAAATAAATTTTTAATTAATTAATTTATATCTTGATATAGATAATTGATAAGGTAGACCAAAGAGGTGTTATTGAGTCTATGAAGTTATTACCTAGAAAGGTATACAGACCTTGAGGGTCACATACATAAGGTCTATGGATGTTGGTGGATATAGACATAATTATGAGGGTTTTGTGAAAATTTTTAGGTTCTGAGGTCGATAAAATTTTTGAAATTTTGATCAAAATATCTAATACAACTGAATTGATTAAATCAAATATTTAAAACATTGAGGCACTAAGAATAGATGATCTTATCACCTAGTATGTATGAGAAAATATACTTATAGGGTTCTCTTGAAGGAGTTCTTAAAGCTATTCAAGTGTCTAGCCTCTAGCAATATTCACACGGCCTTCACATAGTTAGATTTGCTCTTCAAAGCTCTTCACAAAGAGAGAAAGAGAAGAAATGAGCAAATTCCCCACAAGGCTTGCATGAGAACCTTGAGTTGTGGTCATTCTCCCCCTATTTATAGATATTTGATATGTGAATTTTTTTATAAAAAAACCCTTATAATTATGTATAAATCTACTCGCATCCGTAGACCTTATGCGTGTAACGCTCTAGGTCTATATATCTCACTAGTTAATAACTCTAAAGATCAAATAGCAAGTTATTGGTCAACCTTAATTAATTATCTACATCAAAATAATATATTAATTAATCAAGGATCAATTTAACCTAACTGACAAGTTTCTCGCCAGCCTGTTGGGTGCCAAGCTACACCATCTACTCTATGAGATATAGAGTATGTAAGAACTCCCTTATGGAACCTATCCATCATCGATTACCATGTATGTATAATCCTTCATCTAAACAAGACTTGTGAATGACTTAGGGTATGGTTAATTGTCAAACCCTAATCAGTCACTCAAGTTAATAATGATGCATGTAGGAAATCATTAGGAACTCCTTCTCTGATATTTCCACTGCCTTGACCAAGGATTGCATCGCATCTCACTTCTTGAGTCAATCTCCTCAAATATTTAGGGCGAATGATCCCATCTTGATCACACAATCATATTCATGGACTTCATGTTGTATCCAATATATGATGCTAGGGATTCGTAATTCATAATCAAAACACAATCATCCATCCACAAAATGGCTTTGGTGTCGCAAGTTAAAGGACCACATAAACAACCATGACATGAATTGACCTGATTGACAATTAGGTATTATTACCATTAAGGGATTCATGCCGATAAATTTTTTGAACTCTTTCTCCAAAGAGCACCCGCTATCTATCCTTAGTGTCTCTATGTTGATGGCTACAGGATCAGCCATACTCATCATATGAGTTGGATCATATAGTACTATTCTTTTCTGAATAATTTGATGTCGTTCTCGAATATCTCACAAATAGGAATATTTAGAGCATATGTTTAAAGACTACTTATCATTGTATTATGATATCATCATAATTTACTTAGTAATTGCATATGCTCATGCACTTCATTATAAACATTACATAAAAATGATGGTGAATAAATATCATTTCAATCAACATAAATGAGATACATGGAAGTGTGATTGGCTTATAGGCCGCATAATATCCATAAAAAAGTTCACATATCCCTTGTCTACAAATTAAAGGAGAATAATCACAACTCCAATTGCCCCTGCAAGCATTGTGTAAACTCTCCCCTTTCTTCTCTTTCTCTCTTGGTGAAGAGTTTTGAAAAGGGTACCCAACCGTCAAACAATAATGTAGATATTTTTAAAGGTTGGACACTTAATAAATTTCAAGAACTCCTTTAGGTGAACCCTCTAAGTATGGATGCTAATCTATACTTGATGATAGGATCATCAGTTCTTGGTTTCTCAATATTTTGAATGTCTAATTCAATGTATTCTACTGCATTTGATGTTTTGATCAAAATTTTATATGCCTATCAAGTATTAGATCCTATCATTATCTATCCCCTCATGGTCTTTTCTTCTCTCCATTGCATCTATGGAGACCTTTTAGGATGATTCAAAGAGTATTTAGCATATGTGGTGCCAACCATAACTTGTATCACTTTGGCAGTTATCTCTAGAAGGGATGGAAGCACATTTAAATAAGGACTTGATTTGGTAGCTAAGAGTCCACGTAGGGTTTGATTCCCAAGAAATAGACAACTATGAACACATTTTCTTGTAAGAAGTTTAGGCTATTCAAGTCTATTTAGGTGAAGAATCTTTGAGTCTTGTGAGGTATAAGAATTGAGCACACAAGAGCAAGAAGTCTCAAAATTGATAGAAAAGTAGCCTAAGTGAGGCATTGAGCTAGAGGGATGGGTAATTATTAGGCCATGGGATTAGGAATTCCCTTGGGGTGAGCTCCCTTTAATAAGTAGGTTTAATCTGGTGTCTCAATGCTTCTGATGAGTTTTCAAATTGTTTTGATTTACCTACTCATTTGTTTGCCTTTGGGTCAAGTAATTGAACCTCGAAAAAAAATCTAAAGTGGGAGTAGATTTACTGTCATTTACCTTTCATCTGTACACTACATCTTCTAACAAACAATAAAAGGAAAAATAAAGGCAAAAAAACATAATCTAGTGATGTTCTCTAATGAAAATATACCTTTAAGAGCCTATACATTTTTCCTGGACTTGGTGTCTTACATCCAACATGAGTAATGAATAAAAAAGAGAAGAAACTCACTAAAAATGATGTTCCATACACTAAGGATGATCAATCGGCGTCTTCTTTCATTTTGGCTAGCCAATTCTAGAAGAACACAATAAAACATTACGAACCCTAATTTTTATCTCAGAATTTAAATCATCCTAGTATATTTTTAGATCTTTGAATTACCATCATGCGCATAAGATTTGAGCCCCTAAATCTATAAGGATTGTCAAATATGAAGCTTTTAATTTAGAGAAATCTAGACCATTGATTTAGATTTCTCTCTCCTCGAATTACTTCGGTCAACCCACTCCAACCCGGTCAAACTACACACATAAAAAACTAAAAAAAAATTCTTTCTCTTCTCTCTCCTCTATACTCTCTCCTCTTTCTTCTCTCCTTTCTCTTCTATTCTCTAATGCGAGAAATGTAGTGTGAGGAAGAGATACATGAAGAGTATAGAAGGATCGTCGGAGCAGAAAGTGCAAAGGTGATACGCGGGAGGGTGTATGTGAGAAGGAGAGTGGAATGTGCAGATGTGGAGGAGAGCTATGAGAGATGGAATTTTTTTTTCATGTGAGAGAGAAAGAGGGGGAAAGAAAGGAGAGAGGGGAGAGGAAGAGAGATAATTCAAGGAGAGAAGAGGATGTCGAATCTCCTCCTCCTCCTCTTACACGCACACACACAAGAGCAAGAGAGAGCAGGAGAGAGGGAAGTAGGGGAGGAGAGGAAGACTGCTGAATCTTCTCCTCCTTCCCTTATGTGAGCACACACGCTCATAGGAGAGCCAGGGAGAGACGCCACACATAGAGGGTGGCAGTGGAAGAAACCTAAGCAGGGAGAGGAGAAGAAGGAGTTTCTTTTGTCCTCTCCCCTTTATGTGTGCTCGTGTGCGCGAGCTAGGGAGCAAGGGCAAAAGGGAGTGAGGAAGAGAAATAGAGGGGCAGAAAATTTTCTCCCCCTCACGCGTGTATGCATGCGCACGTGATGAGATGAAAGAGAGGAGGAGAGGAGAGCGAGACGGTGAGGGCACGAAGAGAGGAAGAAAGGGAAGAAGATGTTGAGGGAAGGACAGGAGAGGATCACCTCTCCTTGTGTCTCTCCTCGCAATGGACATTTTTTCTATCATGAGAGAGAAGAGAGAGAGAGAAATTTTTTTAAAAAGATATCAACTTTCTCATAGAATTAAATTTAGTTAATAAAATTTCATGATAAAATTCATTTATAAATATTTTCATGTCATTAAAGGCATTTTAAATGGGAAAGTGAATATAAATTTTATTAAAAAATATATTCTTGATGAATCAACATTATGAAATGCTCATAAAATGTTATTAATGTATAAAAAATCAAGAATAGTCATTTAAATATAAGAATTATTAATTTAATCATTTTAAATCATGATAACATGTATTTATGATTATATTTTTAAGAAGAAGTACATAAAATGTGTGATATTAATACATGAAATTGCATGTTATCAACATGCCATCAGTGAAGTAGAAAATGAACAAGGATGAGAGAAGAAGATGAAGACCTTGGCCTGACTTTCTAAGTCAAACTAAAAAAGTGTGTTGGAATGCATTTTTTACACTAATTCTTCTTTATTTTTGAATGACATGTGACATAAATGAAAGACTTGAGTTTGGAGCAAAAGGGCACAAATTTCATGCCAAATATGATGTTTAGATTAGTCTATATGAAATTTTAAATTTTAGAATTTTTATGGAAATTTTTTATTTTTCCTAATTATAATTTTGAAGTTTTAAAGAGTGTTTGGCAAAAAAATAGGGGCTGCCACTGATGTGGCATTGATGTCACATGGCAGTGGGGCAAAAAGCTGGCGGGACAGCCCTGATTAATGTTTTGTATATTTAGCCTACCTAGCTCCTGTGCATTCTTGCATGGTGCGAAACAAGCATTGTCATAGAGAGAGAGAGAGAGAGGCTCTTTTTTAACCTAATGGAACTTTCTAATTCTGAACATGTTTTATGTAAATTCAATGTTGGACTAAGGAAAGATCATTTATATAGGGACACATGGTGGCTTTGAAATTCTATGATTGATGATGCCTATAAGAGCCGTCTAATCAAGCGCACCTAAGTCCATAGAATCCCAAGAAGAGTGGCCCAATTGGCAAACTATAATTTGCTGCTAACTTCTATGTTCCGGCTGGCAAATTAAGATGAAATGTGTGTCTCCATTTATTAGGTGTTGATCTCAATTTTTATGGGCCATTCAAAAGATGACATGCTTCAGATTTAATTGGCATTTTCATTGCTTTAGTCCATGATCAACCGTTGATCGTTGTGTGGAGCAATCACAGACATGCACACAAATCATCCATCTGATGGCTGATATTCATTTGATTCATTTTCTTCTCCCTCTCTCTCCTCATCTTATATCCCAATCTCAGTGATGTAGTATTTGGACAGTCTTAGCCCATCTTGATGATGATGATGAAGGCCATCCTACAACTCAAATCCCCTTTGCTTCCCTCTCTCACATTCTCCCTCCTATCTCCTCCCCTTATAAGGGAATGACATAGCCAAATCATAGCCATCATGGACTGATTAAAGGGACAAATAGGCGGTCATGATTCATCATGATTGACCTTAACATATTTCTATCTCCATTTTCTAGGGCAAAAGCAGAGATACCATGAAAGAAAACAAAGAAACATTTTAAAGGTGATTGTGACAAATCATGACATTCTAGTTGTCCCTTTAAGGGGAGCCCATGGCCACAACTTTGCCTTGTCACCCCCTTATAAGGGGAGGATGGGAGAGAGAATGTGAGAGAAGGAATCATAAATGATCCAAGCAGTTGGATCGCCTACATCACAATTGAGAGGGACTAGGAAACATTAATTTGGTAAGAATTTTTTGCCATTTTATCCAAATCTATTCTTCTTCCTTTTTATATTCATTAAAAAAATTATAAAATGCATTCAAACATAAGTGGGTTTACTTAGATATTCTAACAACGTTCTTAATCTTCTTCTTATCTTTGTTTATTCATTTTTTCACTGAAGGCTTGTGGACATAGAAGCTCCAGAAAACTTGGTAAACTCACAATGATGTGACCTTGAAAAAGGTCAACCACAAATTATGTGCCAACCCTAAATGAACACGAAATGAGCATATAAGTGAAATAACATGATGAATGCAAAAATTATTATAAACTCATGATATTATGCATCATACTAGAAAAAAAAACATTTAAAAAAAATTGTCATAATAGAAATGAATGCATCAACAACACATTACCAATGGTTACTTTATGGAGCCAGATGGGTGGATAGAAACTTGTCAAAACTCACCACTGAGATCAATTTATATAATCTTGTGTTTCATGTTTTATTTGGAGTGAGGCAAAATCTATGCATGTGATACAGAACCCAAAAATTTTCATATGGAGCTTGACAGAAAAAAAACTATAAGATTAGTGGATATAGGTCTGTATGCATTTTTAAATGAAGTGATGATTTGAAAAAAATAAAAAAGTGTTGATCAAGTTGGATTTAATAAGGATCACTAATATTCTATTATACAATTTTAACAAAGAGATATAAGCCATCAGATGGAAATCATTACAAAATATGAAATCTCAGTTTTCTAACTAATCCTTTCTCATTGAATCAACAAATCCGATGATCAAGGGGACAATGATATGGAGTGATCACAACGGTTTTGAGCCCACTAAGAAAATCCAATGTCTAGGAAAGTTTGTTTTTCAATGTTTTACTTTCTCCCTCTATATTTCTCATTTAAACAACTTCATCTTTCTTCTAACCCTAGAATCCCTTATAATTATTTCCAAGCACAAGATTGTGATCTCCAATGGATAATAGAATGTTTCTAAGAAATTTACGTTCCCTATTATTATGAAAAGTTCATTTGGAGCCTAAGATTAGATAGAGAACTCATTTCTTGAACCTGTAGGCATTGCCCAAATGATTTTGGACAAATAGTTTTCGTCCATCAATTGGGCCAATCTCTCATTGTATCATTTGGGTTTATTCATCAAGAGACTTTTCATATATGTTTGAGTTACGTTTTGAGATAAAAAGGTCATTCTTATTCCTTTTCTCTTTTCTTGTCTCTAAATTCTCACATTTTTCTTCAGACTTCAATATCTCCCTCATTTCTCATCAAATTTTCTTCAAATTGATGTCTTGGATTCTCCTTTAAGATAATCCATAAACCTATCTTTGAATTCTTTCGTCATTTATTCTCCAATTTTGTGAACTTTTTTTACATATTCATTGATAATCGTCATCAAATGTATTTCCATGAGGATTCTTCTTGTATTCAGTGCTTTACTTAAATTTTCACATCATTTTGAGTGAATTTGATATCTTTCGCATCTAGTCAGGTGCTTTCAATTACTGAATATTTTATTCTCAGTAATCATCTTTGAGTTCTTACTGTCAAATATTGATAACTAAAAGTTTTACCTTGTAACAAAGATCTATATATAAACACATGGCATATACCACTTTGAGAACTCTCCACTAGATTGGATGAACTACATTAGGGTTTTACGCTTGACATCAAGATTTCCTTGTATTTCTTAAATTGTATTGAAGATATGATCAAATCTCTTAGCTTTTCTTATCCAAGACCCATGTCTAAGGTGTGCAAGCCTCATCAATCTATTCATGATTTAAAAAAAAAAATCTTTGTGTTTTCTTGCTTTGAAAACTTTAACATAGTTGTGGAGGAGTTAAATTTTCTACATTCATTTTTTAATCATCATGTCTTTATGATGGATCACTCAAGTGGCTCTATCATATCCATTTTCTATGTTGATGACATTCTAATCACTAGAGTGATTCCAAAAAATTGATACATCCATGGAGTTCTTCAACTCTTAATGCATTACAAAGTACCTTGGTCAAGTGAGATATCTGCTTAGTTTTTTGGCCGATCATATCGAGAATGTAATTATTCTTTCTCAATTGAAATATGTATCTTCTCTGTGAAGTTAATATGGTAGATTGAAAACCTTCATTTCTTTTGAATTTTGATGACCTCTAACTAATATAGAGTGGCATTTACTCGACATGTCGCTCTTGTCGCAAACGTGTACTTGAATGTCACTAGACTGAATGGCATAACCCTTGCGGGTGGTTGTTTGAGTTTGTTAATGTAACGCCCCCAAGAAGTTCGTCGGAGGATAAACCCTTTACATTCTTCTTAGATCAATTTTCACCTACAAACGGTTTGCACTTTCGCTTACCATGGGATCTTTTAGGAGGTTCTTCTATTGTTGAATATCCTTGAATATGCAAATGATGATGGTTCATTTTCTATGTGGAAGTTATACCATTGTTAATAGTATGCATGATGGTGGAAATCATGTAAATTAGTGAAATAGAAAAGAGGTGGTTTCCTAATCAAAAATTTGGATCCATCTATAGACATGGTTTATGCCATCTTTGGGCATCCCTCCTCCCTCTGATTTTGGCATTTTCACTTCCTAGACATCGCCTTCGATTTACTATCTCCGATCATCAGGGACCTTCCGCAGTCAAGTTTAAAGGCAGTTCATAAACAGCAAATATCCATTCTTGTGTTCTATCCTAATCTCTATCTCTCTCTCTCTCTCCCGTATCCTCCCAATTTTTAGGATATTGAGCATCATGGTGCCGCCCAATATTGATCATCATGACTTAATTGAGAATCAACCTGGCGGCTGGATGGATCAGAGGAAAGCTCATTTCAGAAGCCCACTGAGAATAATTGAAACCCCATCTCAATGCTCACATCCAATGCCCACTGAACAGCATGAAACCCCAGCTCAAGGTCAATTTTATGCCCACTTAGAAAAGACAAAGAGAGAGATAATATTCTACCCATAAATCATGTTCTCATGTCTGACTCATAAACCGAGTTGACTCTGAACCTCCCACAAAGTCGCCGCCGACTTCCTCAGCATCTCCTCCTCCTCCTGGTTGACTTGTACGCTGACAACACCAATAACACCGCCTCTCCCAAGCTGGGCGGGTAAGCTAAAAAACACCTCCTTGTCCTCCCCGATCCCGCAGAAACCCTTCGCCAGCAACGAGACCGGGTGAATCCTCCTCTGATCTCTAATTATCGTCCTTACCAAGCTGGCCACCGAATAACCAATTGCCCACGACGTGTACCCTTTGAGCCTTATAACTTCATAGGCAGATTCCACTACTGCTTTCCTTATCCTCTCCATCACCGTCTTCGTACTCCGCCACCTCTTCTTCCCGGTCAACGCCGCCATCACAGGAACTCCCCACGCTGATGTTCGACCAGAGCGCCATGAGCTGTCCCTTGTGCTCCCCCACCATGTAAGCTTGAACGTCCTGAGCGTTGACTTCGACCATGCCGACTTGGTTGAAAATCTAGTGAGATGAAAGTTTGTACTATAGTGAACATATCTCGCACAATTATACTCAGATGGTATAAAAGGTGTACATAATGTTTTTTCTTCTATTCTTTCTTTAATAAAATTTCTATCCATATCTATATGAAAAAAGTTTCTAGATAATCAATTCCATACACTTGAGTGTATCCCTTGGCAACCAATAAGGCCTTGAACCTTTCTATATCTCCATCAGCCTTATATTTAATTGTAAATAACCATCTACACCCTACAGATTTCTTGTTTTTTTATTTATCAAAAATTTCCCAAGTTTGATTCTTTTCTAGAGCATTAATTTCTTCATTTATGGCTGACTTCCATCGGTTATCCATAAGGGCTTCCTCAGTAGTTCTAGAAATTTTTTCATTGATGAGATTAGAAACATACACTTTTGAGCATTGACTAAAACAACTAACATAATCTTCAATTGGATATAATTTTTTGGCATTCTTACTCTACTACTTTGTCTTCCTTTAATAGTCAATTTATCACCTTCGGTTTCATTTTCTGCAGTTTCCTCACATTCTCTAATTAGTTCATATTGATCATCGTTAGTAATATTTTCACTTAACTCTCCACTACATGCCTGCTATTGGGCTAGGTTATCAGCAGTGACATTTCTCCCAATTACTTGTGTGACATTATCATTTTCATTGATTTCAATAGTGTCTTGAGATAAGGTTTCACAAGGTTCATTGCTTGAAGGTATATTGGTTACTTGACTCTCAATGGAGTTCTTGTTAAAGAAGGCTACACTATCATCATGAGCTGGAGGATAATACATAATATTCTTATGAGATGTTACATCTTTAGATATAAAAATCTTCTTTAATTCTAGTGAATAGCATCTATAACCTTTTTGTGTATTTTAATATCCAATAAACACACATTTAATGGACCTTGCTTCAATTTTACTCAGCCCGATTTTATTATTGTGAATGAAACATGTACACCCAAATATCCATAGTTTTAGATTATTTTTAAGAGGTACCCTAGGATAAAATTTTTGAAGTTTATTTAGTGGAGGATCATTTTCATAGCTAGGTTTAGGTACTCTATTGATTAATTGAGTGGCTGTAAGAACAACTTCACTCCATAAAGCTACAGGAACTTTACTGTCTAAGAGTAGTGCTCTTGCCTTTTCAGATATATGTCCAATTTTCCTCTCAGACACACCATTTTGTTGAGGTGTATATACACATGAAGTTTCATGTACTATACCCTCTGAGCTGAAAAAACTCTTTAACACATGTTTATCAAAATCTCTTGCATTATCAGTCCGAAATCCTTTGACTTTTGTGTCAAACTGTTGTTGGAAAAAATTAATAAAAATATGGTATAATTTTTTATACTTCTGATTTAGTTTTCATAAGGAATACCCATGTGAATCTAGTACAATCATCAACCAATACTATAAACCATCTATGATCATGAATACATACTTCTTGAGAGGGACCCCACACATCACTATGTATAAGTTGAAATGGATAACTTTTTATGATTAGTGATGAAGGATATGTTGATTTCTTTTGTTTAGCATACTCACAAACTTCACAATGGTAGAGGATGAGGAATTTTTAAAGTGGAAAACAAGGTTTTTAACACTAAAACCGAAGGATGACCAAGTCTTTTATGCAAAAGAAGATAGTTTGACCATGACTCATTAGTACCTTTTGTTGTTGGGAAGAGCATCTAGAGATGCAGCTATCCCTGTCCCATGAAGCTAGTACAACCCTTTGATTATTCTAGCCAGTCTAGTCTTCTGGTTTGACCACTTGTTTATCAAAAAGCACTCATTATTTTCAAAAACAATGGAATACTCAGGTAACTTAGCTAATTTCTGAACAGATATCAAGTTAATGCAAAGTTTTGGGATGTGCAGGACATCCTCTAAAATTCCAAATATATCAATTTTAACTGTACCAATACCTGCTACTGTTAGCATAGACCCATCAGCAATTTGTACTTTACGATTGCTAGCACAAGGTGAATATGTGATGAAATGATTTTAATTAAAGGTCATATGATCTATGGCTCCAGAGTCCAAGATCCACAAAATTGATTGATCATGAGAACTATTAAAGAAAGTTTTTAAGTGTAAAAACACTCCAAGGTTAGCCATGGCAACTGGTTCTTGAAAGGATGTCGAATTGTTCTTGCTCAAGCTATTGATAACCTCTTTGATATATTCAAGCTCATTCAAATTATAGTTCAAACGGTCTATAAGCTGATGCAATTCTGGCACTTGAGTTGGGGCTTGACATATCTCTTGATCCAATTCTTCATAAGTGACCAAGCTTTTCCCAAATTTATCTCTTGACATATCTCTTGGCCGACCATGAATATCCCAACAGGTTTCTTTTGTGTGCCTCTTCTTCTTACAATGAGTGCATGATAACATGCATATTTAAGTTGAAATACTAACATATTTAACTGATATTAATGATTATTTTATATAATTGTGATGCATGTTATCATAGTTTAATGAAGTTTCTCCATTGGCATGCCATTTTACTAAAGTCCATATATTTGTATTATTTAGGGTTAATTATGTGTTTTATTGATGTTTGACCTTTTGCGAGGTCAAATAATTGGAAATTAACCATTTTCCTTGATTTTATTTTGACTTTAGTGGATGATTAAAAGAAGAAATTAAAAGAAGAGAATGATGGGATGAATCAAAATAGAACTTCAAAGGGTTGACTTAATATTATTTTGAATTCATCCTATTTTCTTGTTTAGATTTATATTTCAGGTGGCATGGGATTAAAGATAAAGAAATTTATGATCTAATGGAGAAACTTTGAGGCAAAAAAGAGTTCTAGAAATGAAGTTATGAATTTTTGAAGATTAATAATTTTTTCAGAATTTTTAATGATTTTTCAAGTATTTTTACAGTTAAAAAATTGCAAAAAACGTGGGTTTTATGCGCTGGACTCGTGAGCTAATGTGGCATGACACGGACACATGACGGCATCACGAGGGCTGACACGGATCCACATGGGTGCCTACATGGTGCGGAAGAGTGGGCCAAGTCGTTTGGGCCCACGGGTATAGTGGGCCTAGGTAAGAGGATAGGGGGCATACTAAGGCCCATTGGGCGACGCAATTGCTTAAGAGAATCGGCCCTTATATACCTGATAATTCCTCTTGATTTCTCTCGTGTGGGACTAAGTTTTTGCTTTCTTTTTGCAGGCAACGTGGAGGATCGTGGAGCATCCAATCTCACGCGAGAAAAGTTGTGCGTCGATCTGGTGGACTTCGGTTCACCAGATTGCGATTTAAAGCATGTGCGTAATTTAGAGCCGTCAATCGCTTATGTGAAATCCGATAGTTGTGATTTCATCACACACAGCAAATCATGGAGCGACACGCATCTGCTCGATGACGCTCCGATGAAGATTAGACAGCAAAAATCAAGGAGGAAGTGGGCCCGTGTCGTGGGATCGTATCCACTTATCGCGCACAACGTGGACGCATCGTGATCGTTTAATCATTCTTCAGTGAATCGGATGGTCCAGATTTTTCGCGATGAAATTCTCTATACATCGATGTTTTCTCATCCTAAACGATAACTTTTGATTGAAATGTGAAGAAATTAAGCATTTTTGGGAGAAAATCTTAAGTTCTTCAAGATTCTCTTGCGATTTAGACTCAATTGTGCATGGATTGAGGCAAGTTAATCACGAATTATTGCAAGAAAATGTTTGGATTCGCCCCTTGAATGCCAAGATGAAGAAGGAATCAGATCAATACTTAGCAATCAAAGTAATTTGAGGCTCAATCTTCACGTCAATCAGGTTAGTAGTGTGATTTCTTCGTAATCCTTGTAAGTTAAATAGTTTAGATTAGATTTAGATAGGTAATTAGAGTTTGAGAATAGGACATTTCGTCATTTCGCCCAAATTTGATCGCGGATTTTTGCTGATTTTTGAATAATGATTTCTCGCTGATTTTAAGTTCAATTCAAACGAATTTGATTTCATTGGATTTCTTGTTCAATCAGCTTTTTGTGGATATCTGATTTGTCAATTTTCATCAAGGTTTGACCCCTCAATTTGTCATTTGACCAACCACTATTCAAAATCAATTCTAATTTGGGGGTTGACTTTCGAGGGCAATTACTCCTAATATAAAAGGTGAAATTTGATAATTTTGGTTTCTCTAGAATCCTCTGATTGTCAGCTTTCTACTCATATGTTTTCTAGATTTGGATATCATTTGACAAGTCAATTTAACGATTTTGACCGAGATCTTCATTTCGGGAAGTTTTCTGTTTATTGATTTTCAATACATCATAGTAAATCTAATTCTTCTCTAAAAGTCATGAATTTTATATCAAAATTCTCCATTTTTTCTCTAGTTTCTAAAAATTTATTTTTGTAATATTTCTCACCTTTTTCCTCTCTGATTTTATAGAAAGTCAAAATCTGGTCAAAGTCAACGCTTTGACCTTGACTCATGACTTGTCTTGTCAAAATCTTTTTCAAAATTCTTAACATTTCTTCTCTCATATATAAGTATTATTTTTATTAATCATATATCATTTTCAATCCTTTAAAACCCTAATTAGACTTTAAGTTTGACCAAGTCAACTCTTTCGATAAAAGTAAACCTTGCTCTCTGTGGTTCGACCCGATCTAATCGTTGTAATTGATTTCTGATTTTTAAATCATCGTGAGTTTGGAATTATAAATTTTGTTTGACCGACGATTGTGTGTTTTCAACGACCGCACTAAATCGTTTCATTAGTGGACCACAGAGAATCCTATGGATCTAGAGTTTGTGATTTCCATGCCCTCTTGAGTTGAGAATTAGGTTGCATCTTTTTATCATGAGATTGTCCCACAAATGTTGAGTTTGATCTCTGATCTGGACCTTGGGGAAGCATGTTGTATAATTTGAGTCTGCTCTCCTCATGAATAGCCAAGGTAATAACATCTTAAAGAGAGACTTTAGAGGGTCGATTGAAGATCTGACCCCTAAAATTATCAAATGCAGAATTAAGTCCCAATAAAAAAAGATATAATCTATCCCTCAAGATGTATTCTCAGTCAATAGAACTCGGATTTGGAGGACGATAATGGTCCAACTCTTTCCAGATAGCCACTAAATCATTAGCCTACACTAGAATTGAATTTTGCCCTTGTTTTATACCATAAGTAGATGACACTAGCTCATAGATTTTTGACTTATCTTCCTTTTTTTAGCGTCTTTTGTGGGCTGCTTCCCACACCTCCTTGCATGAGGTCTCAAATTTTAAAAGATTACCAATGCATGTAATCATTGAATCAAGGAGCTATCCATGCAAAACAGTTTCACTCCCAATCCACTTGAAGTAATTTTTATCTTCAATTTTTGGTTTCTCATCAGTGAGATGATTCATCAAGTTTCTTGCAGACAATTGTATGGTGATATAGTTGCTCCATTGAAACAAATTATGACCCGTAAACAGCTCTCTCAAGAACTTTTGTGAGAGTATTCAGCCATTTTTGGTCATAGAGAAAAAAATCATTCACTATCAATTTAGTTTGATCTGTGATAAGACTCTGATCAGACGAGCGCTAGGAATCAATGTTTTTCATCTTCTATTTTCCCATCTTGGCTTTGTTCTTGATCAATCAATAATCTCACACACAATCACTTTAATCTTTTTGAAAATCACGAATCTGAAACATAATTTTTTTTAAACAACCAAGGTAATCCACATCCTCATTGAATATACACAGATTACGATATATATAGACACCAATTTAATGATGATCCTAAACACTATTAATTGAGAGGCTTAGGTTAAGAGCAACCTTGCTCTGATACCATGTCTAATTTATTAAATGTATATGTAGTTTGATCTTAATCTCTCATGATATACATTCGAATTGTTATCATGATAATGTTTCAAGAGAGTTGATGATCGGGCCTGACTTGACTTAGCAGGAGCTCTCCGATTCTTGTCGTACGATCACTCTTGAGGAGAGGGAGATGATCCTCCTATCGCACGATCACTCTAGTTGTTTAGCAGTCACCTCTAGAACAGATTGATTAATCAAGATCAATCTGCATTGAAGAACTAGAGAAGATTGCAGTTGCTCTAGAAGACTGAGAGATGAGTCGCCAATTAGAGAGACAGTTCTTGAATCAAGGAGAGAGCGAGAGAGAAACCAAATTGGGATGCATTCATAGGCCCCAAACCCGCAAGAAACAATCTTATACAATCGTAACAGAAAGTAGACAGTAATTATAATAATACCATATACGTTATTAGATATTTATCTAAATTAACACTCATAAACCGAGTTGACTCTGAATTTCCCACAAAGTCTCCGCCGACTTCCTCAGCATCTCCTCCTCCTCCTGGTTGACTTGTACGCTGACAACACCAATAACACCGCCTCTCCCAAGCTGGGCGGGTAAGCTAAAAAACACCTCCTTGTCCTCCCCGATCCCGCAGAAACCCTTCGCCAGCAACGAGACCGGGTGAATCCTCCTCTGATCTCTAATTATCGTCCTCACCAAGCTGGCCACCGAATACCCAATTGCCCACGACGTGTACCCTTTGAGCCTTATAACTTCATAGGCAGATTGCACTACTGCTTTCCTTATCCTCTCCAGCACCGTCTTCTCGTACTCTGCCACCTCTTCTTTCCCGGTCAACGCCGCCATCACAGGAACTCCCCCCACGCTGATGTTCGACCAGAGCGCCACCGAGCTGTCCCCGTGCTCTCCCACCATGTAAGCTTGAACGTCCTGAGCGTTGACTTCGAGGTGGTCAGCGAGGAGGAACCGAAAACGAGAGGAATCCAGGTTCGTTCCCGACCCGATGACGCGGTTCGAAGGAAACCCCGAAAGCTTCCACGCCACAAAGGTTAGAATATCGACCGGGTTGGAGACTATAAGGAGGATGGAGTCTGGAGAGAGAGAAGAAAGAGAAGGGATAAGAGAGCGGAAGAGGGTAACGTTGCGTTGGACGAGAGAGAGACGGGTTTCGTCGACTATTTGGCGGGCGCCCGCGGTAATGATGATGAGATCGGAGTAGGCAGTGACGGCGGGGGAGGTGGAGGCGGCGATGCGCGTGCCAGGGAGAAAGGCGGCAGCGTGCTGGAGATCTAACATCTCGCCACGTAGCTTGTCAGGATTGCAGTCGAAGAGGGCCAGTTCGTCGACGAGATCTTGGGTGAGGATGGTTTGAGCGATGGCCATGCCGACGTTGCCGACGCCGATGACGGAGATTTTGCTGCGTTTCCTGAGGCGAGGGGAGGGGACTGATTGGCTGATGGGTCTCACGACGGATCGGCTCACGTCGAGCGCGAGACCAAGCTCCGCCAGCGACGATTCCCTCTTCATCTTCTCGCTTTCTCTCTCTAGAAATTTGGGGCGAACGTGTTCTTCTTAGAAAGGGGGGGGAGGGGGTACTATTTTTGGGTAGGCTGAGCATTCATTGCGAGTTATTGGGCTGTCGGTTACCCGATTAGTGAATGGGCCTTGCGAGTAATTTTCAACGATCAGTTTTTATCTATAAATAGCTCTTAATATTAAGTTAAAAGTTTCAGAAGTTTAGAATGTCCAATCCTGTAAATAGGTATATCAGCCTTGTACTAGATGAAATTGATTATGAAAATTGGAAAAACAAATTGATTATCAGCCTTGTACAAAGAAGAAGAAGAAGAAGAAGAAGAAGAAGATGATGATGATGATGATGATGATGATGATGATGGTGAACATTGGGACTTAGTGAATCCTAATGGGCTTGTGGGCTTAGTGGGCCTTCTCCCATTCATGCATCATAACAATGACCTGCATGCCATCTTGGAGCAAGTAAACATTAGATACTCGAGAAAAAAAAATCATCAATAAAGACAACAAAGTAGGGAAAGCCAAAAATAAAAGTGTTTCTTTCTGGACCGCAAATGGTGTGATGAATGAGATCAATGTTCAACAAGAATCTCTTTGATCATGGTGATGACAGGTACCTCGAGAATGATGGCTTAACAAGAATGAATCATGATGAAAAGGAGAAAGCAAAACTAATGGAAGTTCCTATTCAAGCTTGGATATTGAAGGGTGATGCCGAAAATAATACTTAATTAATGAAAAGTTAGGGATAGAGGCCAAGGACTAGTGGCTGAAAGGAAGCTCACTTTACGCAAGTATGTAGATGCCGTTTTCCCATTTCCATGATCGATATAGAATGACTACTTTTATGTTACATTTATTCGAACTATCTAAATATCAACATCTTTTCTTATATGGATATTAATGATACAATGCACCAACTAAATTTAAAATTTAAATTATCTCTATCTTTCTTGGTTGATCAAATATTTTTTTAAATGGATGACATATCTAGTTTTTTGGATTATTGTGAAATTTGTCTACATTATTTGAAAACAGCACTTTCTTTGTAATAAATATAGAAAATTGGGAGTAGATTCATACTATGGTTATGGGAGGGTCTGGGTTTTGATCTTTAATGAAGACCCAAAATATTTGAGTCATATGCTTCAAGAGTGAACACCATTATGTATCTACCTCCACTCATGTTGGTTAATAAATTTAGACCCTTTGATACATTCAATATTTTTACCAAAAATATATGTGAGATCTTCCCAATAGAGAGAAGCTTCTATTTTTCCTTATCAAAGATGTTACTTTTGAATTTATTGATTGAATTGTGACAAATATCTCAATATCGAAGACCTATTTGATAATAACACCTATTCTCTATGTTCATAGTTGGATTTTATCCTTTGATATCACATGTGATGCCAAAAAAAAGAAATATTGATACCAAAAAAATGCTACATCAAAATTCTTAGGACAAACTATAGAAAGATGAATGGTGATATCTTAAAAAACAAGACTCAAAAATTAAATTCCTATTGAGAAATTGAGATGAAAACCTTGTGCTCATTCAATGAAATTATTTTTAAGAGAATTTTGAAAATAGATGAATGACCAAATGGGGAAACAAATGAGATCATGGAGCCTGTTCATGAATACGCACGACTAATTGGCATACCATAAGTAGACTCTTTCTTTCGAGGAAGCATCTCTTCCCCATTGGACATGTAACATAGTTTTCATGACTAGTAAAATAGTTTTGTATCAATAGATTCCATCATATTGATGTAAGAATGTAAGAATATGAAAACCTTGTAGTGAAAATTTATTTACCTAGAACATGGAAGGATTCACAATTGCTAAAATTATTAAAATGTCAAACCTTTGTGAGTATTTCACATTAATATAATATGATATTTAATCCAATTTAAAAATTTGAGATATTCCATATATTAGGCATTGATTTTCATTATGTCATGTTTTTAATTGATATAGTTTGAGTACATTCTTATGACACCAATTAATGGTTGTAAGGGTCTAGAAGAAATGACAACAAAGGCCAAGAAAACAAATAGATAAATATTTTTTTCAAAATAATATTTAACCTAGGTAAAATTTCCCACATATAATTATTAGTGAATGTGGTATCTGCTTTACTTTTTAGAACTTCAGACACTGCTGAAAAAATGTAGTATCAACCATAAAATATCTAATCCATTTTACGCTCCAATGAATGGGAAATTAGAAGTAAAATTAGGAGATAATCATAATAGTAAAACAATATTTTGAAACCAAACTAAAAGGAGTGGACTGAGATGCTAAATAACACATTTTTGGGCATTTTTTTACTACATTTAAGAATCCAATTACTGTCTCATAATTGTAACTAGTCCTTGAGAAACAATAACAAGGAAATTTAGGGGTTGTAAAAAACATCAACATTGACCTCACACAAACTGCAAAAAACCAATTATTGTGGATCAAAATCATATCAGAGGGGAATTATGTAAGAAAATCATGCAAGAGTTCACACATTTATAGAGACAAGATTAAATCCATACACGATAAATAAATAGTCAAAATGAAGTAATTTTTGAATAAAAATGTATATTTCAATGTAATGTTGATTCTCAATAAATATAAGATTCGTTGGACTAGCCTTTAACATATATCTTCATCATGTTACTAATAAGTATCCTACTTTCCAATCAAAATTTATACATCTCATTTGTTATTATAAATCTCAAATTCATTATTATACATAGGTGATGTTATAATGAAATTGAATAATATGTATAATGATAAATAAATTATGATGATGTTCTAATATAGTGATTAATTGATGAAAAACTCATGTTCCAACTATTCCTATTTATAATTATTTAAAAAGGACATAGGGTATTTGAATAGAATAGTACTACTTGATCTTCCTCATATGGCAAGACTGGTTGATCTCATGGCCAATTTTTTATAGACATCAAGGAGGGACTTTGAGTGTTCTTCAAAATAAGAGTTCACTTGACTGATTTATAAATCCTTTAATAGTGTTTTAAATAATTTTTAACAAATTTTATTCATGTCATAGTTTTATAAGCAATCCTTAAACCTAAGACAATTAAGACATATCAAAGATGGACAATTGCGTTTTGAATTTGAACTATGAGTATCTTGTGAAGGGACTCTTAATTGTTTAATATTTCCCACAATAAGATGATCATGAAGTGATTACATTTTCAAGACTAGTTCATTTGCCTTTGGAACGAAGAGGACAAAGACTCACGCAGATGGTGCATGCGAGTCCTTGACCAACACAAAGTAGAATTATCAAAAGTAGAGTTTTCTAATGATTTTTTATCTCACTAATTGTTCCTGAAATGACTTGATTATGATTTGAAAAACAATCATGCCATAATTCATGCAAGAAGTGTCATGCAGATGTGCAATTATAAGTGTGCGACGATTATTGGCATTCATGTTCCATGTGCGAGTAGGATAATACCCTTAGCTTTTTTTGACATACAGTATGCCTTGGCACCTAACATTGTGATGACTTGATTTATTGATTGGGTTCAATTGATTCATGATTAATTAAATAAAATTATGTATGTTTTTAATTAGACAAGCCAATAAAGAGTTATTGGGCTTATATGGTCATTAACTAGATGAGTATTTGGACCTAGAGGGTCATATTCAAAATGTAGACGAACTATATAATTGTGTAGAGTTTTTGTGAGAAATTTCGTTCACTGTATACGGTGATGAGGTGAGCACCATAGTCCCACCACTAGAAGAGCTGATGTTGCCATCACCATAACATAGATTGGGGCCCAAAATTCTTCTATTATTAGGTTTAATTTTCTTGATTTCCTTTCCTTTATGAACATTTAAAATGTTGTTATTTTCTCTCTCCTCCCATGCTTATAAATAGGCCTAGGGTTTCTTGTGAACAACTTTGCTAATCTTTTGTTGAAAATTTTCTTCTTCAAAGATTCTGGCCTAGGGATCCAATAACACCCATAATTGCCATTGTGTTGGGTCCCATCTTATTGTCCTCCTCAAAATTCTTCTTCTTGGGATCTTATGTTTCTATCACTGCCACCCATGAGTTCTTTCGCTACATCGGAGCCTGCCCTACTACACACACACACACACCAATTTCACATGTCTTTTGACATCATAAGGACTTTTAAGGGTAAATTTTGGCGGATTCATGTAACTCTCATCCATATAGAATCCCTTGATTTCACCTCTCTCCTTCAAATCCAAGTGAAGGGTAGTGGCATGAAGATTATTATTGATCAAGGCTACATTGGCTTGTGCTTCAGATCACATACAAGGGGAGGAGATTCGTTGAGATGACAAATATGTGGATACCTCTAGAGGTTGGGCACATGTTAGGTTTATGCCACCACATTTAAGGAACTAAGAGGTGATGTGATTTTTTTGTTTGACAATTTTCATTTTTCTCTCTTTGTGATCATGATGAAATCTAATTATTTTTTATTATGCAAATTAGATTCCATTGGATGCTCGTATATCAACATATCACATAGTCTTAAAGGGATCTTTTACTCAAGGTAAATGGGAATAAAACCTACGTCTACCTTTCAATCTATAATTCAAGCATCTTTTTATATTTCTACCCTTGATCCATGAAGATTACTCTAGTTTTTGTCGAATACATTGACCTTAGCACTGGATAGAAGGCAATGAAACATTTGAGGTTTTATTGCATTTCTATTTTTATCTATTATTATTATATGATATGCCTCACACTTTACAAGATAGATTTAAAAAATTAAAAAAAAAAGAAGAAGAAAAAAGGACTTGCAACAAATCACCATAACTGCTAAATGACTTTTTTTACCCACTTTTACAAGTAATGTGTTTTTTTGGCATGCCATATCCTATGCTAATCTCCATGAGCTAATACATAGAAACATTGAAAATTAAAATATTATCTTATATCTAGTCCAACAACTTGAGCTTTTAGGAGAAACAGATGACTTAACAAGATAGTGACATGATAATTCTAGATCTATGTCAAATCATTCCGATAGCTAAATCATATTGAAAGTTCATCTTCAAAGGTAATATTTGGTAACCATTATTCTAAAGGTATGATTGCCACTGATGAATTTTCATATTTTTTTAGTTTGTTACAAAAGGGTACTTAGCTGCGATCCATTGAAAAATATTTGTATCCCTTTTAAACACGTGTACTTAGTCTTTTCCTAGCTTTGTATCATTTCTCATGATTACAAGATTCAAACAACAAGAATATTATGATATCCATATATCATTCCACCAAAAGTTTTTCTAACTATTTTGGTAGCATGCTTTTCGCCGAAGAAGTACAAGCAAAAAGTGATTTTTACATTCTAGAGCGAAAATCGAGTATCTAAGAATCACTCTCATGAATTGAGAACTTTCATAGTGACCTCATTCTATCTAATTTAAGTATCTCTACTTACAAATCAGAAACCATGTTTAATGATGATTAAGTAGATTTCTCTTTCATTAGAGATTTGGATTTATATATCCAAAGATCTCCACTCTATACATCACTACATCCATCCAATGGATTTTCTAAGTATGGGAGTTTGAGCATTTTGGGAAACTTGGCTTCTAAAGGTATGATAATTTGACCCTGGAGACATCACTAGAGAGATGAAAAAAAAAGAACCTTTTTGGTTCTTTTTCTATTCCCTCTTCATAATATCGTTCAACAGGTGGTGGCTCTCACGTGCCACTATCCTACTGTTCAGCGCTAGACAATCAATAGGTGACCTCGTTTACATGTATATATTGAAATCATAGAGAGAGAGAGAGAGAGAGATATCCCATCGAAGGAGAAAAAAGAGCGGCTTTTCTTCTCTATAAAACCCATCTACATGCGTCTGCCAAACCGAGGAACGATAGGCAGAATAACAGCTTCATTAAGGCATACAAGAGAAAGCATGAATTTTAGAAACCGGAGGGACTAATGGCAGCACCAGGGAGAAAGCAAAAGCCCAGGTGATGATGCTCAAAATGGTGTGATTCCCACGCCATCAGTTGCCACGTAGAGCCCCTCCTTGCGCAGTATATCTTCCCCCTCCTAACCGAAACATAGTAGGATCACATGAACTGGAGGGAGGGATTGATGGGCCGAGAGAGATAGAGCTAGAGCGAGAGAGATATACCGGCTGACGGACGGAGCCCTTCTTCAGTCCCGGATCGGACATCAAGCCGTAGTGGATATGAGGGAAGTGAGCCCACTGATAAGCAGAATGCACGAATAAAAACTAAAATAATGAAAAAAAAACGAGATAAAACGATAAACCCTAGAAGGCCTATAAAGGCATGGGTTTTACATTCTTCGCGGCAGCACTGAAGGCTTCTCTGTGGGTTATGTCCGGATTCTCCGCTTTGATCCGTTGGATCTCCTCCCTGTTGCAGAAAAACGGTGATTAGGGTTTCGCTTTTTTTGCGTTCGTCTTGCTAGGATAAAGCTCACTCACTTGATGAATCGGTTGTACGCCGAGGGAACTCTCTGTCTCTTCTCCGGAGCTGGAAAAAATGAATGCTACGCATTGAGGAATGAGAGAGAGCATAATCTTCCTAGAGAAAGAGAGAAACTTTGCGAGAAGATTTACCGTATCCCCATTGCTCTCTCTCCTGACACTTTAGGGGGTGTCGTAAGAGAGAGAGAGAGAGAGAGAGGGAGGAAGTGAGAGACTTTAAGGTGAAGTTGTACCACTTTCCTAGTTCTCTCCCTCTCTAAGGAAAATCGGCTTAAAAAGAGAGAGAGGAGAGAGAAAGATAGAGAGAGAGAGAGACTTAAGGGTAAAGTATTACCAACTTCTCTCTCTCTCTCGCCAAGGATTAGAAAACTAGATGTTTATCTCCTACAAGGAGAGATTCATGAACCGGAAAAGGACAGTAGACAACCAAAATTCATCATTTAGGGCTGAGAACCATAGAGAGAGAACATGACAGCAGAAACGGAGTAATGAAGAAGGATGCGAGAGAAAAAGAACCCACGTCTGTTGACGGGAGGTGGCTGCGCCATTAAATCCAGAGCCCCTTTGACGCAGCTCATGGCTTCATTGTCGATGAGGGGCTGATCAATAATTAACGGGAGATGAGGGTAGGAGAGTTCCTCCTGAAGAAAAAAATTTCAAAACGTTTAATCATAGGAGATATGCAGCGATTACCAGAAAGAGTAGTATAGTTGAAGGGCACATATTTTTCACCAGTAAGCTGTGATGAGCTGGGGAAAAGAAGGGGCTGGAGAAGTGAAACTGGGCGGCTGCTGGCAGCAAGAGGGCTCTCATGTTGACGGAGAGGAGGTTGGTGCAGTGCCCGCATCTCACTGTGACTGTCTTGAACAGGCTGCTGCAGGGAACACTCACCTGAAGAAGACGATGTTTCAGGAAAGGAGGAATAATAATAATGATAATTAAAATAATGATTATAGTAATGATAATAATAAGAGGAAGAAGAAGAAGATGAAGAAGAAAAAGAGCATACCGCGAGGACAGTATCACAGAAGTTACAGTGGACGTAGCATAGCTGCTCGGCGAGAGCTGGAGAAAAATGTTCCAAAGAGAGGCAGGCTGAGGACGAAGACATGCTTCTTCTTCCTCCCCTTTTCTTCCTATTCGTTTCCCCTTTGGGGGCGTTCACTGCGGAATGTGAGATTCTTCTTGGCTAGATTTGATGGCAGATTTGATAGACGAGGATCTCCACCAACGCCGAAGCAAGGCAGGTAAGAAATGCTCTGCGAGAGAGAGAGAGAGAGTGAGGAAGAAACGAGTGAGGCGAGCTTATAAGTAGAAAAAAAGGAGGCGAAGTGTTCCAAGATGGCCTTTTGGATTTATTTCTATCGATGATGCACGAGTATGGAACGCATTAAATATCGCAAACACTGTCATCAAGATCATAAACCGACGATACAAGCTTCCTCTGGCACCTTCCGAGCTGACAAAAGGACACCAAAAAGTCAACGAACGCTGGGGAATAGAGCGAGTGAGACCCTGAGAGAGAGAAGCGCAGACATGGACGTAGATTGAAAGGGGAGAAACGGGAAATGGTCGTTCCCGATGAACTTGGTTGAAGAAAAGGAAGAGAGAATGGCGAGAGGAGAAAGAAATCGACGTTTGCATGAAGCGCCTTAGATTTATATCATTCATCTCTTGTTTTCTTTCCTAGTTTTACAACTGCGCGTCTCTCCGTGTCCGTAAAGAGACCTAGAGAGAGAAAGATATGGCGTTGGGGCTCTCTCGTCTCTCTCTCTTCTACCCTCTTTGTGTCTGGTGGGTAATAGCCAGAAGAATAGAGTTCCCGCTATGAGTTTCCCTTCCTTTTTAGGGTGACATCTAACGGCCCGTCGTTGAAAGCCTTAAGAGTTTGAAAACATCAGAAGATGGGCAAGTTTTTCTTTCCTTTCCACAGAGAAATCCTACATGCAAAGGAAAAAGGAGAGTAGAAAAGCTTCCTTCTTTGTCTGATTTGACCTCTCACCGTCATGCCCTTCCCTCCTGCTCCTGCAGCTCCTGCTCCTCTCTGCTGCTGCATCAGATGACAGAGATCCTCTCTCTTTCCCTCTATAATCTCTTTCTCTCTCCATCTTCAGCTACCCATCACTTTTGCTATACCCATGTTCTTATGTCAACGTACCCGAGATGCTAAGGAAAGATAATCATAATGATGACGGTGTTGATGATGACGATGACATTATCCTCAGAAAACAACCCAAACGCCGGATGACACCAGATGACAGACCTCTCCTTTCTTTTTCTCTCTCTAAGCCCTCCTCGTACAAATCTACCATCACTCTCTCTCTACGCCACATCCTAAAAATTTATAAAAACTAGTCTTTTCTCATAACTTTGTCCTCGTGTCAAGATGATCATGATGATGACGGTGATGATAACGATGATGACATTATCCTCAGATCAACGCCAGAATCAGAAACAACCCAAAAACCAGGAAATTTCGCCCCTAGCTTGCTCTTTCCCAATCTGTTTTCGTCCTTCACCTATCGTCAATGAGCTAAAGTCTGCGACAAGGATGACGTCGCCTCTTCTGGGCTTTCGGTGTTTCTCTCTCTAGCACAGTGGATCTTGTCCAAAGACCCATCATACCGACTGAGTTTTCAAGTGCCACGTCAACATTCTGCCCCGTCTGGTGCATTATTATAAGATTATTGCCACAGGCGATCTACTGGTTGGCGTTTCCTGCGGTTACCCCGTCAAACAGTTTCGCTATGCGGCGGCGTTTCCTGTTTGTCTCCTTCTATCACCGCAGGCACCGCATTCTTTCCTGCGCTGAAGTGTGGCTGCTCAGACTGCAATACGGATAGGCAAAGATAGAAGAATATATAGAGATATAGATAGAGACAGATGGATCTTCAATATACGGATATATTGAGACATACGGCAGATAGACAAATAGATAAATAGATAGATCGGCTGATAGATTTATAGAGAGAAATAGGTGGATTGGGAGATAGATGGATCTATATACATAGAGAGAGAAACAGGTAGATAGAGAGATCGATTTATAGATATATATATATATAGAAAGATCAGTGTTTATATGGATAGATAGAGAAATAAATAAGTCGGTAGATAGGGAGGGAGAGATAGATAGATAGATAGATATATAGATAGATAGATAGAGAGAGAGGGGGGCTTGTTCGAAGTTCAAGAATACGGATGGGTAGATGTTCATAAAGTCAAGGGAGAAACGAATAACTCACACAGATCATTAAATCTCCACATCTCGGTTCTTTCCCACCGTGATCAAACTCTCTCTCTCTCTCTCCCTCTCCCTCTCCCTCTCTCTATCCTGAGCGCCTTGGGGATGGGAAAACTGAAAAACGTCGTACGCAGTTCAGATCGGACGCGCAGAGAGCAAACCCTAATACCTCAGCCACAGGATCAGCGGCCTCTTCGAGAGGGCTCACGCTGCACATGCGAATTAATAATCCTCCCCCGTACGAACAACAACGCATCCTATAGAGCAAAGGTTCGGTGGTCCCGGTGGACTCAGGGTCAACCTGACCAAGTCAAGCGACGCCGATTGGTTCTGGTCACCTCCCGGCAATTTCAGTAGAGCCTCCATGCCCTCTCTGGAATTTCTTCTAATCCTTTCGCCGTCGATGTGATGTTACCTGGTAATCTCGAAGAAGAGGGAAGTGTCAATAGACCGAAAGATCACTCAGAGAGGAGATAGAGAGAGAGAAAAATAGAGCATATCGACCGATCTGACAGATGCGTGGCACGGTCTTCTCTGTCGGCCATTGGACCGTCATGCGGTCGGAGGTCCGCTAGAAATTTCAGTTCTTCTCCGTGTTTTCTCTCTCCAAGCTTCTTGTCTCTCTCGTCGTCCAAGCTTCCTTTTCCTGCCGTCTTCACTACATGCCTGGTAGTATTCTTGGAGCACGTGGAAGTCTCCCACGTAAACGTTGATAGTAGAAGACGCAGAGCCGCTTTGGCTTGCGTGCAATAGGGTCACCCTCTCTCTCATCTGTGTATTTCTTTCGCGACTCGTTTATCGGGCGGGCTACGTCGTACGCTGGAACGAGTAGCTCCAGAAGCCTATCTTTCAGCGCGGGAGACTTCTCCATCGCCTCATAAAGGCGAAGAAGACATGATGGGTATAATAACAGCGATCTTCATGCATTTGAGACCGTTGCTGCCGTAGAATTGATTGAAGGAAATGACTCCTTAAATTCCACTAGGAAGCTGTTCAAGCGTGTGAATTGTGATTTTTTGCCTTGGTTTCACGTTCAATCTGTCATTCTCAATGCACCCTCAAGTCCTCTTCTGATCTATCTTGTTTTTATTTGGGTGTAACGGGCTAGTTCGAGTAATCCATGAGCCCATCATATCTTTTTTTACTATGGGCCTTAGGAATAGTCTGATTACTCAATCCAAGAAGGGTTCATGTCAATAAGGATGGACAATTTGGGGATGAACGGTTGAGATGAAATTTGAAAAAGACATCGAAATTAAAATTACTACTTTTTGAAAAAATAAAATCTTTCAGCATTCTCTCACTCGCATTTCTTCTCTCTCTTCTTGAGTCTTGATCTCCTCTTGTAATCACACCGAAGTATCAAACTCTAGATGAAACACGAAGAGTCCTCTATGACATCCCTAGTAAAATCTTTTTAGCCCTCTCTACTTGGAGTTTGATGTTCCCTTTCATATCCCTTTCTCACTAGCCTTCCATCCCTCAATATTATTCATCTCTTTACATGCATTCAGTATGCCCTTGAGGTGGCTTGATCTTCTTCCGTCTTTCCTTAGGTAAATTTCTCTATGTTTGACCTTTTCAATTGAATAATTTTTCATAAGAATTGTCATCAGACATTTTGATCTATTTCTTAATTTTTCTTTTTCACAATCTGATCTTTCCATCGATAACAATCTAATAAAGTTTATTTCTTCAGTTGAGTCTCACATTTATCTCAATCTGCACATATGAATGATGATTTGTTTTGTTACAATGATCACTCACTATTCAAATTTTTTTTACTGAACTTCACACTGCTCTTAGTATGATCTTTATATAAATTATGATGCAAAAATTTCTGATTTCCATTTAGCCTTCACAACCCTTAATTTGATTTTCATTTAAACCACAATCTAAATTTTTTTAATACATGCTATTGGCATTGCTTTTGATTACTTCTTTAATTTACAGCATTATTGATGTGACTTGAGTTTGTCTCAATATGATCAATAATTTGTTCACATCTACTTAAATATTGATTTGAACATGTGTTCTTGGTTCTAATTTGCATTGACCACTTCATATTTACTTCTTGCTAATGGTTTAATTAGAATATTTATAAAATCCCCTTGTATAGATTTCTTATAAATGATTTATATTTGATTCAATCTAGAGCATCTATTTTCTTTTTTCTACTTCAATTCGATCCTATTCATTCCAGACTTAGTCCACTTATTTCATGATACGTTCACTTTGAATGTTTTAATTGAATTAATTTATGTCTCTCTTGGATGCCATCCATTCTAAAGTTAGCCTAACCCTATTTGGTTGGTTCAAAGAAGTTGAGTTCATATAATAGTGGACCTTACTTTTTCTTGAAAAAATGAAACACTCAACCTATATGACTTTATTTATGATTAAATTTATGGAAAAGAGGAAAATAAACATTGCATACAGCCCATACGAATTATTAACATGAATTGATATTGACGTTTATTTATTATAGATTGATTTAAAGAATAATTTCATTTATTTTCATGATTGAAATAATTTATATAATTTAGCTTTACAATATATAAATTAGCCCCTTATTTTCACCCTTTTTTAATTCTCTAGAAAAATAAGAAATGAAAATTTATGGCTTTTAGGCCATTGAATTACTTAACCTAGTTGACTTGTCTGTAAGTATACCTATGTGGACCTTATGGGCCTATATGTATTTTCCATATCTTCTTCCTCATTGTATGATCTAACCCATATCTGAAGGATAGATGCCATCTAGTATGAGTGCCTTTAGATTACTTAAGCTCTGGTAATGTCACCTTCTCATGAGACAACACAACTTCAATGACTCCTTAGTGGATCATGATACCATGCAACTTACACTTGTAATTACATGATTATAAATAGAAATTGAGGCATTAAACATTCCATTCCTATGCATGTTATCATACTTTGAGTGGATATTTATCATTCTATGTAATTTAAAATTATAATATCAAAATATATTATTTTAAGGGATAATCATGCCTAATTAAAACTTTCTATTGTAGAGTAGATTATTCTAATTTTAAATTTAAGGTTATAATTCAATTTTTAATTCAAAATAATGAGAGAAAATATTTGTATACACATTTATTTTTTAAATTTTTATCTTTCAATGAAACTGAGTGTATTTTTTAGTTAAAAATTTATTCTCATGTTATTTATTAAATTTTTTTATAATGATAGATTCTTTAATTTATGATTTTAAAAAAATAGACTAAAAAGGAGTTATATTTTGAAAGTTATGAATTTTCTAATTTTTTATAATTTTTTTCATTTTTTTGATTTTTTGTATTTATTTTGAATATATTTTAATTCAAAATATTAAATATAAAAAAGGGGGTATTATATGCGTGCTGACATGAAGACTAAAGTGGTGAAAGCGCTTGCCTGTTGACATGTGGCAAAATCTACACGTGCCAAGTGGCACATGCGTGTGCATGTCATTAGCGCGTAGTTAGTAGTTAAGTATTAATAAGCATAAAAATATTGTCGTTGAATGCGTAAATTTATGTATGAAACAAATTTATACTCAACTCTTCAAAAATCGGATTTTAAGTTAGAACAGTGGCAAGTCAAGGTCGAATCCATAGGGAGGAAGGTTAAAAGATTGAAATTAGAAGATATATTTTCGGTATTTTTAGATTTAGAAAGCAGAAATGATCGATGAAAGGAAGAAGATATATGCGAAAATAAAATGAACCGATCAAACGCTTCCAAACTTCTTTTGAAGATTGAAAACCCTTGATCGATGGTGGAAAAGTTATTTCTAGGGTTTGTAAATGAGAAAATGTTGATAAAAAGATCAGAGAATAAAAAATATAGATAGAAGATGATTGATAACATGCTAATTAGACATGATAAACCATGATTATTGATACATATTAAGACATACATGATTTCATTCCTATGCATGTTATCATATTTATGAGTATTTATCTATCATTCTATGAAAAAGTCGATATAATATCAAAATACTTTAATTTAGAGTTAATTATGATGAATTAAAGATAAATAATTTTATAACCTATCTTAACTTGATATTATAAGTGTTTTTAAAGTTAAAATAGTGAGAGAAAGTATTTTAATAAACATTTATTTAATTTTCCAAAGTTAAAATCTTTAAGAAAGAAATGTATTTTTGAAATAGAAATTAAACCTCTCATTATTTATTAATTTTGACTTTTTAGAATGATAGATAATTTAATTTTGGATCAAATGAAAGAAATTTGGATTAATTGGAGTTATATTTTGAAAGTTATGAATTTTCTAATTTTTAGGGATTTTTCAAAATTTTTTTGAATTTTTCTGAATTTATTCAAGTATATTTTCGATTTTAAATCTATTAAAACAATAAAAAAAATAAAAAAATAAGGGTTTATTAATCGTGCGGGACCCACGTGGATGCGACGTGGCACGCAAGGCCACGTGGCAGAGCCACGCGAACCCGCGCGAGCGCCTGCGTGGCGCGGAGGTGACACATGTGCGTATTTATATTTACTCATAATATAGGGTTATATTACATATAAGCATCTGTAATCAGATTTAAGCTAACCGCTTAAATCCGTGGATGTTATATACCCAACGAATCTCTTTGATTTTCTCCGTGTGGGACTATTCTTTCTTTGTTTTTATTTCAGGCGACGTGGCAACATTAAACGCGTTGGATGCGATCGAATCGAATATCGCGCGTGGATTGCATGAACTCGAAGTCCACGGGATCACCGATCACACACGTGCCTTAATTGGGAGTTAAGTGAAATGATTGCGACCGTCCATCAAGGACTTATAACGGTCGAGATTAAACGCGATCAAAACGCATCTGAAGCGTTTGATAAAGATCCAATGGATGCGCTTTCAGGGCATTTTATAACGCGCGACACGAGGCTTCATCTGAGCGCTCCATCAACGATCGGACAACCGGGACTTAATCATAACGGTTCACGATGAACCATTTCATCATAGCCGTCGATTAATCCGATCGAACGGTTACTTAATCAAATACACTATAAATTGAGATGTTCTTCCGATTTGTAAAGCATTCGAGAGCAGATCAATACAATTGATTTGTTTAGACACCAAATCTCTTGATCCTATCCTATTCTAGACTCAATTATGTGTCCACGGAGTGCTTAAGATCAAGATTTGGATGAAAGACGAGGAAGAAATCGACGCTTAAACTCGACGATCGCGATTTTTTGGATTTTTATGAAAAACCTTGATCCGTCGATTAATTGTGTTAATCCAATCACAATCTTGGGTTAGTGGAAGCGGTTTTTACTAATCTTTTGTCTATTCATGTTTAATTTTTGTTAGATTCAGAATTAAGTTTAATTTTATTTAGATTTTCGTTAAATTCGCGATTTTATGTTTCGGAAAAATCACCTCACTTCTATCTTCAATTTCTCTGCAAAGTCAAATTCGATGATTTTTGTTTTCGTGGAATCATCTTGAAGTTCTCTTTCATTATCTACCATTTTCCCCAATTTCTACCATTGATTCATCGTTCGATTTGATCAAATTCTAAGAGATCATCAGAAATTTTCCTAATTCCCTGTGGATTCTGATGAACTAAAACTTGGTTGATTATATCGTTGTTGTGTGTTCTAATTCATGCAATACATTTATAATTCCTCACTTAGGACAGTAGTAAGCAAGGGTCGATCCTCAGGGAATCTAGGTAATGAGGGTTGAGACGAAAGTAGAAGAAGGAGTGAATTCCTATAGTGGAGGATATTAGAAGTTAGAAGGTGAATTATAAAGAGGTAATGGATGTAATTGGTGAGATTATATTTCTGTAGTACTAATTAGAGAAAAAGAGATTAGAATTGGAAGAGAAGAGATTGATGGAAGGTGAGAAAAGAGAAATGAAGGAGAGATAAAAGAGGTGAAATCGTGTGGAGATAGATGATATGGTTTGGTATGATTCGTGAAGCAAATACAATAACCTACAATTAGAATAGAAGAAAAAATCCTACATTATCCATGGAAAAGGCTTACAAGAGAATCCCTCCTCAGAATCTTCCCACAAACCCCGTGTTGGTGCCAATCCTAGGCCGGGTGGTGCTTGATTCGCTACGACGACGATCTCCTCTTGTTCTCCTTCTCCAGATCAAACTCAAGCATCCGATGATGCTTAGCTTGGGCCTAAGCTTCTCCCCCTTTCCTGCTGGTGACCTGGTGTCAAGAGAGAGCCAAAAGACAAGAGAATTCGGAGTGAAGGAGGAGAACTTTTAGGAGTTAGGGCTTCCTCCCAATCCAACGATTGAGATTGATTTTCGGGAACCTCAGGAATCAGATGGAAATCTCAACCGTACAGATGGAAGAGCACGATGAGATGAGCTTGTGGTCAAAATTTCAGCCCGATCGGACGGCTGGATCATGAGATATCACCCTTTCTTTTTCAAGCATTTCTAGCCGTCCGATCGGGTGATCTCTTGCGTCAGCGGTCCTCCTTCATCAGACTCCCGAGATCGTGCCACGTCACTGCAGAGCTAACTGCCAGATTCCTCCACGTCACCTGCAAAAATAAGTGAGAAAAAGACAAAATACACAAGTGAGTCACCCTTCTTCTTTGCACGAATAAGAGAGCGCCACGTCGCTCTCTTATTCTCGCTTCGTGGTCAACAAGGGCGGCGCCCTCACTCGCGCAGGTAAGTGAATTTAAACAATATTTAAATATAAACCGTTAGAGGAATCTGCGACGATTAATTTCGCCGCAGGTTTCTCTTTCAAGCGCAAATGAGAGAGCGCCGCGTGGCTCTCTTCCTTACCTTCGGTGCAAAACGACAAAATGTGCAGAACAAAACGACGAAACAAAAACAACAAAACGACAAAACGAAATAACAAAACGACGAAACGGAGAAATAAAACGACGAAAAATGCGAAACAGGAAAACGACAACGCGCCTAAGTAAAAAAAAGAAAACGACAAAACGCAGGCTAAACGAGCGAATGAGAGAGCGCCACGTCGCTCTCTCATTCTTCCTTAAGGTCAACTGTTACGGCTAATCGCCATGTCACCTGCACGGGTATTAAAATAGTAATAAAAGGAAAGAGAGGTTAATGAAAATCGACGCTCCCAGATCGTGACACGTGTCGCGATCTGGTGAGCTCTATCTACTTTACCTTTTAAAGATTTATAATTGCCTCTATGCCCAGCGATAGTTAAATATCGCATTTCAACCCCCGACGAGAGTTATTTATGTATAAATCCCAGAAAACTAAAGGAATAACTCACAAATCTATCCAGAAATGTCATATAATTACCTTAATACCCCTGACGCTGATAAATAAACAAGAAATGGTTAGATTAATTAAGCATATGCCCTCAAGATGCCCCAAACTTCATTTTAATCATTTCTAAAAATTCTAAAAAGATATATTTTGCTTTTCAAATTTCATTTCCTTGTCAGTTTATGGTCTCGAGAGAGATATTTAAATATCATAAAATCCAGGAAATAACATAAAAGCATAATGAAGCAAAATTAAGCAATTTAATCATAATAACACATAAATATATTATTTTTAAACCAAATGTTCATGAAAATTCAGAGTTAAATGTCATAGATGTATGTGTTATCAGATTTGACCCTTATTTACCATTATACCCCTCAATTCGAGATATTTTCATCAAATTGGTAAGTTTGGACTTTGTTTTGACTCTTGACGGTGTGCAATTGACGACCACTTGGTCTTGTTTCATCAATGATCCCAATCTAAAAAATCATGATGAAAACACATCTAGTGATGCGCTCTAATCAAAACATACCTTTGAGAGCTCGTACATTTCGCCCGGGCTAAACATCTTGCATCCAACACGAAGAATGAAAGGAGAAGAGAAGAAACACATTAAATATGGTGTTCCATACATGAAGAATGGTCAATCGCTACCTTCTTTCCTTCTGGCTAGCCAATGCTAGAGTCAAGGAAAGAAACATTCATAACCCTAATTTTTTGTCTCAGAATTTAAATCAGCCCCAACAGATTCATAGAGCTTGAAATGTCAATCATGCCCACAAAATTTCAGTCCCTAACTTCATCAAGATCGTCGGATATCAAGCTTTTAATTTAGATGAATTTGGACCATTGATATCATTTCTCTCTCCTCAGATCCCTCTCTTCTCTCCTTAGCATTTAAAAAAAATTAAATGGTTATTGTCTCTTCTCTCTCTTCTCTCCTCTCTCCTATTTCTTCTCTCCTCTTTGATCGCAATGGTGAGATGTGGTCAAAGCGGGGGCACGACAATGGAGCTTATGGGGCGGAGTTCTTCCGTCAGTGAGAGAGAGTAGAAAGAGGAAAGCTAATGAGAAGAGGAAAGAGAGGAGGGGAAGAGAGAGAGAGCATGCCACGCGGGAGAGAGGGGAGAGAAAATAGAGAAGGTGGTGTGGCGGAAGGTGAATAGAAGAAGAGAGACAGAAAGGAGGGAAGGAGATGACGCACATAAGAGGAATTTTACGCTCGACGGAAGAGAAATCTGATAACATGCAATCTTAACATGATAAAACATGCAAATTAAGGCATAAAACATTATATTTATGTGCATGTTATCATACTTTGAGTGCATTTCTACCATTCTATGCAATTTTATGTTATAATCTCAAAATGTGTTAATTTAGGGTTAATTATGATGAATTAAAGATTAAAGATTTTATAACTCATCTTTACTTGAGATTATAAATGGTTTTTAAAGTTAAATAATAGGAGAAATCATTTTTATAAACATTCATTTAATTTTCTAAAGTTAAAATCTTAAAGAAATGAATGTATTTTTGAAATAAGAATTAAATCTCTTGTTATTTAAATAATTTGACTTTTTATAATGATAGATCATTAAATTTCAGATCAAATGAAAGAAATTTGGATTAATTTGGAGTTGTATTTTAAAAGATATGATTTTTACAATTTTTGGGGATTTTTCTGGATTTTTCCGATTTTATTTTCTATTTAAAAACGTTTAAAATAAATAAATAAAAGTGCAAAAAGTGCGCGGGTCCCACGCGGGTGCGACGTGGCACGCAAGGCCACGTGGCAGCGCCATGCGGACCCGCGCAACGCATACGTGGCACATATTATATATCTATAGTTTATATTATATACTATATAAAGGGGTTTTCAGCTTTCCGTAGACCGGAAAGGTATTCAACCCCTTAATCCGTCGGGGTTTATAAACCCGACGGGTTTCAACAATTTTAGCCATGTGGGACTAATCCACACGTTACTTACTACTGCAGTGACGTGAGCTTGACTGAGGACCGCTGGATCGCGCGACGCATCAAAGATCCACGCGCCGATCGAGTGGACCGCGGTTCACCATCGCTAGATCAACGCACGTGCTAATTAAGGGGAGTTATAACAGTTAGATCGTCGGCGACGTGGCAGCATCACACGCGTCGATCGCGTGGACGCGTGGTGCACCGGAGATCAATCGAACACGTGCGCGTGTGAGGAGTTATGACGGTCACGATTTACCGACAAAGCGCATCGTGACCGTCGGATCGCGATCTAACGAGCTGAAATTGATGCGTTTTATAACGCATAACATGAGGATTGATCTGGAGCGTCCATCTGCGATCGGACGATCACGATATATTCGTAACGATTCACTCTAAGGCAGTTTAATCTGGACCGTTGATCGAGCTTAACGCACCGATCGGACGGTTTTCCCCATTTCGCCCTATAAATAGACGAGTTCTTCGTCTTTTGTAATCATTTGAGAAGGAATTCACCTAATTGACCCATCTAAACCCCTCCTTTCTTGAATCTCTCTCTTGTAATCGCTTCTAGAGTTGAAATCCTGTCCACGGAGTGTTTCTAAGAGAGATTTTGACGATCGTGCGAGGAGAATTTGTCTCTTGAACATCGATGTTCACGATTGAATTCACGGAATGAATAGCTGTCGATCCGGCGATCAATTGGATCGATTTGATTGTTATCTCGGGTTAGAAAACAAGTTTATCCTCTTATCTATCGTCATATATCATCAATTTTAGGTTTAGGATTTCAATTTAAGTTTAATTTCATTTTAGTTTCAATGTGTGTTCTTCGTGATTCCGAAAATTTCATCCCACTTCCATCTTTGATTTCTTCGTGATTACTAATCCAAATCGAGCGATTTTTGATTCCACGGATAGATGTTTGAGTTATCTTTCTAAAAACACCATTTTCCCTAATTTCTCACCTCAATTCATCGTCCAATTTGACCAAATTCCAAAAGATATCTCGAAAATACCTAAATTCCCTGTGGATTTGACCCTTATTTACCATTATACCCTTCAATTCACTCTTAATTCCCCAAATTGGTAAGTTCGGATTAATATTTGACACGAGACCATGTGAAATCAACGACCTCGCGGTCTCGTCTCGTCAAAATCCGTAACACGCGAGACAAAAAAGAGATATGAGAGGAGAGGAGAATAAAAGAAGGAGAGGGTGCAGAAGAGAGGGAGGATGAGATGGAGAAAGAAACGAAGAAAAAGCAAGAATGGGAAAGATGCTAGAGGGACCGCTAACTCTTCTTGCGACTGAAATTTCTGTCACGAGAGAGAGAGAGAGAATTTTTGAGAGAAAGAGAGGGAGAGGAAGAGAGAGATGAGAAGAGGAGAGTGATCAGGATAGAGAAGAGAGAGGGGCGTCAGAGGGAGAATGCGGGCGATGGGAAATTTCCGTCCCACATATGAGAGGAAAAGGAAAGGAGGAATCACGAGAAGATAAAAATTTCGGAGGAAGAAGCAGGTATCACAAGATAGAGAGAGAAGTGGAGGGGGAGGAAGAAATTTTCCTCCTCTTCCTCCCTCTTATGCGCGCACATGCGCGCATGGAGAGGAGTGATAACATGCAATTACATGATTATTAATGCAAATTAAGGCATAAAACATTTCACTTTTATACATGCTATCATACTTTGAGTGTATATATATCATTTCATGTAAATTTAAGTTATAATCTCAAAATGCACTAATTTAGGGATAATTATGCATTTTTAAGAATATATTTTTAAAGTAGATTATTCTCATATATATTTGAGATTATAATTGTGTTTTAATGCTAAATAATAAGAGAAAATACTTTTTATATACTCATTTATTTTTCTAAGTTTTAATTATTAAGAGAAATGAGGGTATTTTTGAAATAGAAATTTATTCTCTGATTATTTATGACTATTTAGAATGATAGATAATTTAATTTCTGATCCAATGAAATAAATTTGGATTCATTTGGAGTTATATTTTGAAATTTATGAATTTTCTCATTTTTAGGAATTTTTTTGGATTTTTTCTGAAATGTTTTGAATTAAAAATCAATTTAATTCATTTAAATTCAATTTTATTTTCACACTGGTGACATGGCAGCATGTAAAGCGTGCGATCGCGCGATTAAATCGCGATCATCAATTGTCACTTAAGGCAGGGGTACGTGGCACATTTCTACTTATCGTTAAATTGTTTTCAAAATGATTTAATCTCAGCAGTTCATCAAAAGAGTTATAACGGCTGAGATTAAAACTGACAAAAACGCATTGAGAGCGTTAGATCAAGATTAGATGGATGACATTTCATGCGTTTCTTCTTCACGCGCAACGTGAAAAAATCTCGGCGGTCCATCTCCGATCCAACGGCCACGACTTAACCATAACGGTTTGCATCTCTGCATTTCATCAGAGCCGTTGATCAAAGATTAAACTCTTCATCCGATGGTTACGCTCAAATTTGTTATAAATGGAGATGTTCTTCGACATTGTAATGCATTCTTGGATGTTTTCGAGTAATCGAGATGTTTAGACCACCATCCTTGAATCTCTTGCTTCCAATCGCTTCTAGACTCATTCCCGCATCGACAGGGTGGTTGGAAGTGATATTTTGCCGATAGAATAGGGAGAATTCACCTCTTGAACACCGATGACCGTCTTCAAAATTGTGGAATGAAAAGCCTTGAATCCGGTGATTAATTGGGTCATTTTGATCACTATCTCGGGTTAGATTATGTGTTTTCCTCCTAATCTTTTGTCATGTATCAGTAAATTGTAATTTAGGATCGTAGATTTAGTGAATTTTGTTTTTAATTCTAGATTTCTCTCTCTTCACGTTTGGAAATTTCTACCTAATTCACTCTTTGATTTCTCCGTGAATCTTGATCCAAATCAAGTGAGTTTTGATTCAATGGATTCGTCTTTGAGTTCTCTTTCCAAAAATATCAATTTCCCTCATTTCTCACCTCAATTTATTGTTTGATTTGATCGAATTTTAAAAGATCTCTCAAAATTGCCTTAATTCTCCATGGAATCGACCCTTATTCACCACTATACTATTTAATTCGTGATTATTTCATTAAATTGGTGAGTTTGGTATTAATTTTGACACGATTTAGTTTGTAATCAATAACCGCATCAATTTGATCCGTCAAGGAGTGAGTCTCTCCTTGCGATGGAAATTTCCGTCACAAGAGAGAGAGATGGAGGAGGAATTTTCATTCTCCTTCCTCTTAGATAGTGAGAGAACGAGAGGAATAGAGAGATCACGAGAGAGAGAGAAAGAGAGAGGGAAATAGAGAGAGGCGCGTGGGTGACAGAGAGAGGCGCACGGGTGACAGAGAGAGGGAGAGAGACAGAGAATGATTCTCTCTCCTCTGTTCTTTTTCTGTCTATTTCCCTTTAATATATTTATTTTCTTTTCTTTTAAAGATACATTTTTAAGGATTTTAATTTCTAAAAAATTCTTAAAAAATCCATAAAAAATGGTTTTTAAAAAATATATTCATGATCAATCAATATCATTAAAATACCCATAAAATGCTATTAATTTATAAAAATCAAGAATATCTTTTAAGACATAGAATTTATCAATTTAATCATTTTAAACCATGATTACATGCATTTATGATTATATTTTAAAGAAAAAATGCATAAAATGCATGATATTAATGCATGAAATTGCATATTATCAAGTATCCTATTAAGGGCATGAGCTAACCACTTAGGAGTGTCGCCCTTATATGCCAATCACTTCACTGTAATTTTTTCAATGTGACACTATTAATATTTTTATTTCTATGCAGGTGACATGGTGACATGTGAGACATTTGAATCCTGGAGTTAATCGCGATTGTTGATCTTCACTTACTCATAGGGGTACACAGTGTATTTTGATTGGACAATTATTTGCTTTTATTATATGTGCTCGGTGGACTCTTGTGAATGTGTGGCATCGCTTTGAAATTAGCTAATTGGATAGAAAATTTACTAAGAAGGCAGCTTGAATTAGTATTTTTTTAATATTAAAGTTTTTCTAGTTCTTTTATGAATTTATTATTTTTCCACTCAAATCCTCACGCCAGTCCCAAGAGGAGACAATCTTCCTAGAGTCACTCCTCACCTTGTTAATCCCTCTGTAATACTTAGTAACTGGACGGGATAATTAGATCAAAGTTCAAACATAAGCTTTCGATCAGACCCGCTTAAGCTCTTGGTTAGTGACCTCACTTCGTCGTCGTCCTTCGGTACATTGCCGCTAGTTCCGTCTCCCACAGGCGGACTCCCAAAGCTATGCTCGCCGCTCCCTACTCCCTTTTAAGCCAGCCTACCTCTCTAAAGTTGCCGAGTCATGTCACTAATCCACACACACTCAAAGTAGGCTGCTCGTCCCCAAATCTGGGTGATTTTACAAGGTGACAAACAAATGTGCCTCAAGTTGACTTTCTAGCCAAATCCCTAGATTTGTCTCATCTAACTACGATTCCTTAGGAATCTCCCCCATACCCTCACGGGTAGGTATGACTCACCAAGAGTGTTCCTACCCATCCCTAACTCATAAAATGAACTCAAACTAAGAATGGGTATCAAGGAAAAGTCAAACTAAATTAATGAGAAATAGATTAACTAAATTTAAATTCAAAATGTGAAAAACTATAGACGTGAATTGCTAAAATGAGAAACTCCCTAAATTATTGCTTTGACTTTTACCTTTGACTTTGACTGATGCATTTGAATTTGACTTATACCTTTAACCTTAACTTATGTCCTTGACTTTGACTTATGACAAAATTGCCCTTCAATTTCTTGAAGAAACCAAAGATAATCAAGTATGTCTAAAAACTATACTCAATGACTTGCAATGACAATCCTAAATCCTATATGATGTCTTAACCAAGTAATATGATGTAATTTAGCTGAAATAGTCTTTAATGTGCCCTAAATTATCACTAAAATAATCAGCTTACATAAGTATAAAATTATATGAAATTGGGCCAAAAGGACAATGCGTTATAACCCTCAAAATATAATAGATATCAAACCTAAAATGACCACAGAACCAAACCTGGAATTTATAATCAGACCTAAAAATATAATAATAGGAGAACAAGAAATATATATAATTATATCTGAAAATATTATTAAATAAGACCTAAGATTATATGAAATTAAACCCAGTAAGTATATAATCAGACAAAAAATGTTTAACTAAATCAGACCTAACAATGAAGCAAACTTAGTTCTAAGTTAAAATGAGTTTTACTCTAGAAATGATTCAAAATTAGATGTTGAAGAAATCAAATCTAATAGCAATCAGTCCAAATACAAAATCAAAATAAGTTATTATTATTATTATAATTATAATTATTATTATTATTATTATTATTATTATTAAATAAGCGATCAAAATGAGAATTTTGAAACTTTGAAAGAAAAAAGGGAACTGAAAGAGAAGAAAAACAAAACTAGATAAACCATTATACATTTAGGAAATCAAATTTGGATAAATTTGGTTAGGAAAGAGAAAATTCAAAAATTAAAGAATTTAACGAGGCTGGTTTAGAATTAAGAGAATCAAAACCAAAAAACAAAATCAGAGAAGATAAGAAGTAAGAACTGATTGAAAAAGAGAAACAGTCAAACTTAGAAACTAATTTGTCTGCTTTCATTTTCTAAGGAACTATTAAGGATATTGAAGGTAAAATAGAAGCGTAATCAATCTGCAAATTAGCTTGAAACTAGGATAGATAATTAGATAGTCTGAACTTTAATAAATCAAAACAATAACATCCAAAAAAGACAATTTGCATACTTAAAAAAGAAATTAAAAATTACTTTTTTAATGATAGACTTATAGTTCAAATCAAAGGAGATACAAAATCTTAAAATCAACAAACACACAATCTAAACCATGAATAGTGAAATCACGAATCAAACAAGAGCCTATTGAAGTGATTTCCATTGAAAATCACCAGCAAGGAGAGGGTGAGCTTCTTAAATGATTCCCACAAAAGAGAGTTTCAGTGAAGAGCTTGCATGGTAGAGAGCAGCAACGAAGAACTTATAGGAGCAGATCGTAAGTGAAAGATCTCGTGAGAGTGAGAGAGGGCTTTTTTGAAGGATCACCACAAGCATGTGTTTTCTTGAGACCAAAAGAAGCTGAAGCGAGTGAGTTTCTTTTTGTTTTCTCTTGGATGTCGTGAGGGTTTCTTCTCTTTTATTAGGGTTTCAGTTTTCCTTTATCATTATCATTATTTTACCTATGTTGGTACCAAAAATAAAACAAAGAAGAATATAAATGGACTTAGAAAATAACTTAACAAATAAGATTAAATAAAATAGAATGAGGTTGATTAAATAAGTGGTTACTGAATTATTGATAATTAATTATAAAATTGGTAAAGAATAGATGAAAGATCAAATCTGTAAAGCTTATTCTTCAAGGGGTCTGGGTTCTAGTGCCAATGCAGGTAGCTGCTTGAGTCGTCGATTCTTGCAATCATAAACAAGTACTTTCCTCAAACCATTTTGACTCACCTTAAACATATTTCATAATATCAATTAATCTAAGAGATAAATCATCAAACTCATGTCTAACTAACTTGCTTCAAGCGTTTGATGGAAATCGAATGGTAACTGTTACACGCCAATTGCTCGTCACACGATGATGCGACGTAATCTGGACGCTCCAACAACGATTTGATGGTCATAACTTAAAAATAACGATTCATATCCTAAGGATTAATCATAGACGTTGATTGAAGAGAAGAAGGCCATCCGAGGGCCATACCCAATTCGTACTCTGTTTACCCCCTTTCTTTGACGGTGTAAATCATTTTTGGATTTTGATCGATCGAATCTTTTGCAAAACATAATCCTTGAATCTCATACTTTCTTCCTCTTCTAGACTCATTTTTGCATTTAAGGAGTGTTTGAAATCAGGATTTTTTCAAGGGAGAAGGAAGAATTTGCCGATTAAATTCCAAAATTTTATTTTTTGAAACACGGAATAAAAAGCTTTGATCTAGAAATAATTTGGATCATTTCAAGTGTGATTTTGGATAAGATTACGTGTTTTCTTCCTAATCTTTTGTCCTATAACATTATATTTTAATTTTTATGCACTGATTAGTTTAATTTTATGAAATTTAGTCATTTTCTCATTTTTTGCTATCAAATTTTCTCTCGTTATTTCTTTCCTTGGAGTGATTTTTATTCAATGAATTCGTCTTGGAATCTTCTTTCTAAAACTATTAATTTCCCTAATTGCTTAGCTCAATTCATTGTCCAATTTGACCACGTGTTGAATAAATATAAATTTCTTTCCTAATTCTCTATGGGAGTGTAATGTTCTTTGTATTTCTTTCTTTCCTCCCTCTGGTTATCATTTCAATTTTCTTGGTTCTGATTTTGATCCATTTCCTCAAAGACTTCCTCAACTTGGCTATTACTCTCCTCAGAATTCGAAGATCTTCCTATTGAGTTGAGATCAATCAACTTAGGTTTCCTTGATCTAGTTCCTTGGATATAGTGAATTCAGATCTCCTACAGATTGTATATCTTATCTCCTATTTTCTCACTAAAATAATCTTATAATGAGATGATGAGAAAATATTTGAAAAGAAGGAAAAGAGAAGTCACTAACCTCAATGTCACCTTGATTCCCCGACAACGGCGCCAATTGATGAGCTAAAACTTGTGATGTTTATATCGTTGTTGTGTTTTAATTCATACAATACATTTATAATACCTCACTTAGGATAGTAGTAAGCAAGGGTCTATCCTCAGGGAATCTAGGTAATCAGGGTTGAGACTAAGGTAAAAGAAGGAAAGAATTCCTATAGTGGAGAATATTAGAAGTTAGAAGAGAAATTTTATAGAGATAGTGGATGTAATTGGTTAGATTATGTTTCTGTGGTTCTAATTAGAGGAGAAGGGATGATTATTAGAAGGGTAGAGATTGAGTGAAGGTGGGAGAAAATGATGAAGGGAAGAGAATATAGGTATAGTAGTGTAAAGAAAAATGAAGATTTGGGTAGGATTTATGCAAACAAATAAAATATCCTATGATTCAAGTAGAATAAAAGGTCCTACATTATCAATGGAAAAGGCTTACAAGAGAATCCCTCATCAGAATCTTCACACAAACCCCGTGTTGGTGCCAATCCTAGGCCGGGTGGTGTTTGATTCGCTACAACGTTGATCTTCTCTTGTTTTCCTTCTCCAGAACAAACTCGGGCTTCCGATGATGCTTAGCTTGGGCCTAAGCTTCTCCCCTCTTCCTGTTGGTGACCTGGTGTCAAGAGAGAGCCAAAAGACAAAGAAATTCGGAATGGAAGGAGGAGTGCTTGTAGGAGTTAGGGTTTCCAACAAATTGACGGAAGAGATCAATTTTCGGTGTTTCCAGGAGTCCAGTGGAAAATCCGACGTGCGAATGGAAAGAGCACGGCAAGGTTAGTATCCCATCAAAAATTCAGCTCAATCAGACGGTTGGATCGAAAGTTATCAGCCCTCCAAGTTGGAGTATTCCTGGCCATCGATCTGATGGTCTAATCTTTTTAGTAATATCTTCAACCGGTGAGTCCACGGGATTGTGCCACGTTGCCTGGAAGCCGACCATCAGATGCTCGCCAGGTCACCTGCACAGGTTAGTGACTAAATGACAAAACAACAACTGAATTAAATTAGTTCCGGAAAAAAGCGAATAAGAGAGCGCCTCGGTCAAAGTAAACGCGCGAATAGGAAATCACCACGTCACCTGCACAGGTTAGGAAATGAAAACGACAAAGAGACGATTTGACAAAATGACAAAAGGAGAAAGAAAGGGTTAACGGTGAAGCAAACGACAAAGTGCAGGTGGACAAAACGACAAAGAAAAAGAGCTAAACGATGAAAAAGAAGAGAAGCTACTGTCTGCGGCAATTAATTTGCTGCAGATTCTCTTTTATGAGTGAATGAGAGAGCGCCACGTCGCTCTCTCCTTCCTCAATACCGTAAAAAAATGACGACGCGCAATCCAGAGACTCCACGTCACCTGTAAGCAAACAAAATAGCACGACCAAAGGAAGAGTGAGACAAAACGACAAAAGAGAAGGCAAAGAAAACGACAAAAAGGGTGTAAAATAACGAGTTGCTGCGATTTCTTCGCCGCAAACTCCCTTATCGCGCGAATAAGAGAGCTCCACGTCGCGCTCTAATTCCTTAGGCCGTCAAAAATGACGGTGCGCCGAGGGAGCAACTCCACGTCACCTGCGCGAATGAGTGATCAAACAACATTAGTAAATCAAAATTGAAGCTACCAAATCGTGACACGTGTCGCGATCTGGTGGGCGTCATCTAGTTTACCCTTTTTAACCTGTAATTGCATTCATGCCCAGTGACGATTAATATTGCACTTGAACCCTTGAAAAGGTTAATTTAAATATAAATCTCAAATAACTAAGAAGATAAGCTCACACACCTGTCTAAAAATTTTAGATAATTATCTTTATGCCCCCGACGCTGATTAGTAAGCAGGAAACGATTAGAATAATTGGAAATATATCCCGGAATTGCTCTAAAATTCATTTAAATCAATTGTAAAATCTAGATAATTGTATTTTGCCTTAAGAGACTCATTCCTCTATGAGTTTATAATCTAAAAAAAAATTGAACAGTTGTTACAAGAAATCAGGAATTACCATAGAATAATATTGAAGGCAAATTTAAGCAATTCAATCATGATAATACATAAATATGTTCCTTTTAAGCCAAATATTCATGAAAAATACAGAATTTACAGTCATATATTTATGTGTTATCAGTGTCTAGACAGTATAATTTGCTCGAAAATTCAAGAATACTCTTTCATCGCGAAGAACATTCTAATTTATAGAAGAAATTGGGCATAACTGTCGAATACGTCGGTTCATCGCGATCAACGGTCAAGATTAAGCATGTTTGATGAATCGACACAATTAGGTCTCTTCCGTCCAATCGTTGATGGAGCGTTCGGATGAATCCACGTCTCACGTGAGAAGAGAAGCGTTGTTTCGTTTCATCTGTCTGATCTTCATCGGACGATCGCGATAAGTCGATGTGTCCATTGGGCGCTTCAAATCTCAACCGTTATAAATTGAGGATGAACGACTGAGATTAAATGCGATTCAATTGAATCGATCCATCATAGGATGTTGCCACGTACCCCTATGAGTAAGTGACATCCGACGCGCGTGATTCAATCAAGCGATCGGATGTCTCACGCATCGCCACGTCACCTGAAATCAAATTGAAATGGAAATATTTCCGACACAGAATAATTTTAAATGATTTATCATGTATAGAAGATACACGGATTTAACGGGTTAACTTAAATCCGATTACGGATGCTCTAACCCATTTATAAATCCCGCGCACACATGTCACGCACACACACACGTGTCCATGTGTCACACGGACACACATCCACGCATCGCCACGTGGCTTCGCTCCACCACATCAGCGCGCGGTAAATAAACATTTTTTATTCCTTTTTTAATTATTTCAAAATCAGAGATACAATTGAATAAATTCAGAAAAATTTCAGAAAATTCTTTAAAATTGGAAAATTCATAACTTTCAAAATACAACTCTAAATTAATTCAAATTTTTTTTGGATTAGAAAAATGAATTATATATCATTATAAAAAGTCAAAATATTAAAATAACAATAGAATTAATTTTAATTGAATAAATACACTCATGTATCTTATAAAATACATTTAGAAAATACATCTTTTCTCTTATCATTTAATTATGAAAACATGATTAAGATCTCAAATATAAATAGGATTCGAATTACATTGTTTAATTATGCATAATTATCCATAAAATGATGTATTTTTAGATCATAACATGAAATTACATAAAACGATAGAAATGTACTTAAAATATGATAACATGCAAACAAATGGAACAATTAATGCCTTTATTTGTATTAATAATCATGTAAATTCATGTATAAAATGCAAGTTATCAGTGTGCACGTGTCATTAGTGGGTTAAGCATCGATTAATGGGTATAAGCTAACCCACTAAGAGTGCTTCACTTATATATATGATTTTTCGCCTCGATTTTTGCCAATTGGGACAATTTTTCTCTCTTTTTATGCAAATGATGGACTCCCATGGATACATGGACACATCTAGAGCGTTCGATGAAGATCAAACAACAATGGCTACATGACTCTTCTTTAGGGGGCGACGTGGAAAAATCGCAACTCTTCATGGTGAATCCAACTACCACAACTTAACGGCATCGATTCGTATTCTTGTATTACATCTGAGGCATTGATTGAAGATGAAGAGGTAGATCGAACGACTATGCCCAAACTTCATCTATTTATACCCTTATTCTTTGATGAAAAGAGCATTCTTGAATATTTTGAGCAATCGAATTGTTTAGATATCTCAATCTTTGTATCTCTTGCTTTCTTCCTCTTCTATACTCATTTCTACATCCAAAGAGTGTTTTAAAGTGAAATTTTGTGGAGAGAATTGAGAGAATTTACTTCTTTAACACTAGATTTTTATTTTTTGAAATGCAAAATTTAAAGCCTTAATCTGGCAATGAATTGGATCATTTCGAGCACGATTTTAGGTTAGATTACGTGTTTTCTCCCTAATCATTCTTCCTATAACATTATATTTCAATTTCGAATAGTAGATTAGTCAAATTTTATGAAAATTTAGTTTTTTTCTCTCTTTGCGATCAATTTCTCTCTCGAGATTTTGCTCATTGACTTCTTCGCGAGTACTGATCCAAATCGAGTGATTTTTGATTATGTGGATTCTTCTTAGAGTCTTCTTTCCAAATTTACTAAAATCCCTGATTACTCACCTCAATTCCTTATCTGATTTGATAAAATTTGAAGAATACCTAAAAAATTCTCTATTTCTCTGTGGATTCGACCTTTATTCACCATTACAGTAATTTATTCTTGATTAAAACTTTAAATTGGTGAGTTTGGTAATTTTTTTGACATGCATTTGTTTCAATGACCGCACGAAAACATTTTGTCACATCCCTCTTATATTATGTTAAAGAGGCCATACACAAGAGAGAGAAGGCAAGGAGGCAAAGAGAGATAATATTGGGAAGGTTGGACATGATAACTTGAACCTCTTTACAAGAAAATTGTGCTCTAGGTGAAACAAGTTGTGTGTAGTTGTGGAACCATCTTAGAATGTATGTAGGAATCAATCTATCTTTATAGATATATACATATTATTGATGGATAGAGAGATCTATCTAATTGTATTAATGACTTATACATAGGCATATATGTATATATGTAAATTGGGTCTATATCCACCAACATCCATAAACCTTCTGTGTGTAACCCAATAGGTCTATATATCTCATTAGTTAATAACTCTTCAGACCTTGTAACACCTTGTTGGTCAACCTATACTATCTACATCAACATATAGATTAATTGATTAAGGATTGATTTAACCCAATTGATAAGTTGAGTTGCTATCCCATCAATTGTCAAGCTTAATCACGTACTCTTGGAAATAATGAGTATTTAAGAACTCTCATATCATCATCAGTTACCATGTATGTATAATCCTTCATCTGCATGAGACTCATGAATAATTTAGGGTATGGTCAACTATTAAACCCTAATTAGTTACTTGAGTTAGTATTGATGCATGGAGGAAATCATTGAGAACTCCTCCGATATTTCCACTAACTTAGCCAAAGATTTCATCACACTCATTCCTTGAGTCAATCTCTTAAAGTAATGAAGGCAAGAAATCCCATTTTGACCGTACTATCATTTTTGATAACTTGATGTCGTATCTAATATTTAATATTTTAGAGAACCAATGGTTAGGGATTCATAAGTCATAATCAAAACATGATCATCAATCCACAAGATGTCTTTGGTGTCTCAAGTCAAAGGACCACATACACAACCGTGACATGAATCAACTTGATTGATTATGAGGTATAATATCATTCTGGGATTCATAGAGATCAATTTAGTGAACTCTTTATCTAAAAAGCACCCACTATCTGTCCTTAATGTCTCCACACTGATGGCTAAAAAAATCAATCATACTCATCATATAAGTTAGATCAGATAATGTTA
>CM044108.1:10254089-10292229 GCA_024174645.1 Lemna minuta
AGGGCCTCTTGTATCGGCGACGAGGTCATCTACACATTGAGGACTACTCTGACTCTGGGTTCGCTGGTGACAAGGAGGATCGGAAGTCACATGGTGGATATGCCACCTATGTTGGAGGTAACCTGGTCACATGGCGCTCTCAGAAGCAGTCTATCGTGTCCCGCTCTAGTGCCGAAGCCGAGTATCGAGCCATGGCGGATACCACGGCAGAAATGTTGTGGCTACGCTCTCTCCTCACCGAACTTGGCTTCCCGCCAGAAGGGTGACGGCTCGTTTTTGTGCGTCGTTAAAACACAAATACGATGGTCAAACAAAATTTATAAAACCGAACTCACAAAGACAAGATAGAATAATCAAGTACTGGGTAAGTATCGGGTCGATCCACAGAGAGCAGGGTTGACTTTAATTGCAGAGTTGACTTGGTCAAACTTAGGTTTAAAACAAGTTTTAAATAAGAGAAAATAAGATTTAAGATATGGAAATGATATAAATAAGGTAAATAAGAAGTTTTAAGAATTGAAATCTCGGATTTGACAGAGAAAAGTCAAAAGTCAAAGTCAAAGCATTGACTTTGACCAGCGATAGGTGTTCGCAAAATCAGAGAATCAAACCGAGTCAGAAGATTACGAAAATTATATATTTGGAAACTAGAAAGAAAATGGAATTTATTGATATAAGTTTTATAATTTTTGGATAAGAAATGGATTTATTATGAATTATTGAAAATCAATGATCAGAGAATCCCCGAAATGAACACCTCAGAGGAAATCTATAAATTGAATGCCCAAATGAAATCCACATCTTGTAATTTATATGTCAATAGAAATCTAAGAACCAGAGGAATCCAACAAGACCAAAATTATCAAATTCTGATTTGTCAATAAAAGTAATTGACCCCGAAAGTCAACGTTTGACTTCTGATGAAGGATGAACAGTCCGTGGTCAAACGTTAAATTGAAGGGTCAAATGAACTCAGAATTTGATGAAATTTCTATCCACGGAAAGCTGATGAAAAGAGGAATCCAATGAAACCAAAATCAAGTGATTTGGAATTATAATCAGAGAGATATCCTATTTTCAAAATCAGCGACTTTTCGGACTGAAATTTGGGGAAAATGAAGAACACTATGAACTAATTTGCAAAATTAAACTTCTAAATCTAATAAAAACTCAAATTACCTCTTGATAATCGATCGAATCTCACTACTAACCCGATTGCCACGAGAATTAAGCTCCAATTTGCGCGCATTAGAGTGAATTTGCTCGGATCCTTTCTCACGGACTTTCAGAATTCAAGGGGAAAATTCGATGAAATCAAGGAGGAATTCGCGATCAATCCCGCTCCAATCCCTTCGGAATCGAGTCTAAACGCGGGGGGATCACGATGAACTGAAGATTTTCCTCGAAATTCGCTTATTTCCTTCACGAATCAATCAAAAGTTGAAGAACAAAAGAAGGAAATACATGGGTTTTAAAGAGAAATTAGGCCCGAAATCGTGGCCATTGGAAGCGGTCGTGGGTGTCGGGTGTAGGCGTCCTGGGAGCGAGTCTCTGGTTGCGGCATCGTGGCTTCAAGGCCACCAAAAATCCGCGCGAATTGGGCTTCAAATCAGCCCCCAAGAAGGCCACGATTTCCGCCACGATTGCCCACGATTTCCGCCACAATCGGGCTTTGATCGGCGTCGATCGTGCTCCATACACTCCCAGAAATGCCATAAGATCGCGACGAAACGAATCCGTGACGAACGCTTTAGGATCGCGGCTCGATCGCGCCGCGATCGCGGCTCGATCGCGCCGCGATCGCGGCTCGATCGCACCGCGATCATAGGGTTCTTCCTCGATTTATCTGCGCTGTCCGATGGAGCTCTAATAGTGATAAAAAATCCAACGCTTCAGAGAGTTCCACGCGGTTTCACGGAGGCCGTCAGATCGCGATCACGCGATCTCCCTTTGATGACAATCCAACGTTCTTCGCGTCGCCACGTGGCGTCAGGTAAGCCGTTCGATCATTTTACTTAAGCCCTTTTTTTAAGCACGTGTCTTGATGAAGATCGCGTGGACTCCGGTCCACGCGATCCACGCTCTGCGATCAGCGCCGGCTGGATCCGACGCCCACCGTGCCGCCACGTCACCTGCAAGGTAAGACCCGTGTGGGAACATAGTCCCACACGGAGGATAAAAAAATATTTTCGCTCCTATAAATTAGGGGGCGGTTTACGCTTATTGCGTTACCGCCCCAAAATACTTACCAGGGCCCACTAACCCGTGGGCCCTCCACATGCGATCCTCTCTTGCCACGTGGCGCCGCACACGGGCGCCCACGTGGACCGTCCGTGTGGTTCCTGCCACGCGTCAGCGCCAGCTTCGCCCTGCGTGGGCCACACGCGCCCTGCCACGTGGCCTCAGCGCCACGTCGTAACGGCGCGGTGGACCCGCGCGCCACGTCAGCCCGTCGCCTGGGCCCGGTCGCCACGTCAGCTCCGCGGTAAGCCTACCCCCTTTTTTGATTTTTTAAATAGAAAAAATACTAAAAAATTCAATTAAAAATCAAATAAAAAATCAGAAAAAGGCTTAAAACTTCTGAAATTCATAATTTAAAATATACAACTCCTTTTTAATTGAAATTTTCTCCATTGGATCACAAATTCTTTCCTTTTTAATATTATTTAATTTAAAATATGTTTTCAAGAAGGAAATAAGGATGAATTAAAATTTCATTAAATAAGTTCTAATTAAACATTCTATTTCATAAATTCATCCTAAAATCATCCTTCCAAACATTTACTAAAGTCAAAACTCATTTAATAATAGAGATTAACTCCTGTTAATCTAAACAAAAGATTAATCATCTCTTAAGCATGAAATTATCTCTAATTTATGCATAAATATCAACTTTAGTGAAATGACATGCCAATGGAGAAAATTCCTAAAAAGTATGATAACATGCATCATATTCACATAAAATAAGCATGAATATAAGTTAATTAGGGTAAGAATTCAGGTTATAAATGCATGTTATCAAAGGGCCTATGCAGATGTACTGCGATAACATGGCTACTACCTTTATCGCCAGTAATGCGACGTTCCATATGAGGACGAAGCATATTGAGATCGACTGCCACTTCATACGACAGTACGTCGTTGACGGTACCATCTGTACCCCACACGTCGCTTCCTCACATCAGTTGGTAGACATCTTTACTAAGGCCTTACCAGGCCCTGCATATGAGACCATCGGATCCAAGCTGGGCATGTTTGACCTCCACGCTCCAGCTTGAGGGGGAGTGTTAAAGCCCATCAGCTGCTCTCTCTCCTATTGGGCCTTGAAGGCCCCTTTCTCTCTCCTCTATATCTCTCTCCTATATATCTATGCGTGCATGTATCCATCTAATCAAGAAAATACCCTACTCTCTATTTTTCCTCTCTCTCTCTCGTGTTCCTCTCTCACATGACTTATACAAAGGTATATATGTATATGCATAAACTGAAATCTTAATAAATATATAAAAAATCTACATGATTAGTATATAACTAAAAATTCAAATATCAATAGATATATGGATCTATCAATATATATATGCGTGTTTCTTATATATATATATATATATATATATATATATATATATATATAAAGAAGCTAAATTCTTAATAGAGATATAAATATATTATTGGGATTTGAGGTTGATAAGCCTTCTAAAATTTTGATCAAAACATCAAATGCAATGAAATGTATTAAATTGGATATTCAAAACACTAAGACGTCAAAAATAGATAATCCGATCATCTTGAAGGAGTTCTTGAAGCTATTCAAGTGTCTAGCCTCTAGTGGTATCCACACGATCTCCAGATGGTTGGATCTCCTCTTCAAAACTCTTCACCGAGAGAAAAAGAGAAGAAATGAGAGAATTCTTACAAGGCTTACATCACACCTTAAGTTGGGTTCGTTCTCCTCTTATTTATAGACATTTGGTATCTAATTTTTTTCATAAAAACCCTCAAAATTATGTCTATATCCACCAACATCCATAAACCTTATGTGTGTGACCCTCTAGGTCTATATATCTCATTAGTTAATAACTCTTCACACCCGGTAATACCTTGTTGGACAACTTGTATTATCTACATCAACATATAGATTAATTGATCAAGGATTGATTTAACCCAATTGATAAGTTGAGTTGCCATCCCATCAATTTTACAGCTAAATCACGTACTCTTAGAAATAATGAGTATTTAAGAACTCCCATATCATCATCAGTTACCATGTATGTATAATACTTCATCTGCACAAGACTCATGAATAATTTAGGTATAGTCAACTATTAAAACCCTAATCAGTTACTTGAGTTAGTATTGATGCATGGAGAAAATCATTGAGAACTCATTCTCTGATATTTCCACTACTTTAGCTAAAGATTTCATCTCACTCATTCCTTGAGTCAATCTCTTAAAGCAATGAAGGCAAGAAATCCTATTTTGACCATACAATCATTTTTTATAACTTGATGTTGTATCTAATATTTAATATTTTAGAGAACCAATGGTTAGGGATTCATAAGCCATAATCAAAACACGATCATCAATCCACAAGATGTCTTTGGTGTCTCAAGTCAAAGGACCACATACACAACTGTGACATGAATCAACTTGATTGATTATGAGGTATGATATCATTCTGGGATTCATAGAGATCAATTCAGTGAACTCTTTATCTAAAAAGCACCCACTATCGGTCCTTAGTGACTCCACACTGATGGCTATAAAATCAATCATACTCATCATATAAGTTAGATCAGATAGTGTTATTCTTGTCATCTAATTTGATATCCTTCTCGAATATCCCACGAATAGGAATATTAGAAGACATGTTTAAAGATTAATGATCATTGTATTATGTTCTCATCATAATTCACTTAGTTATTGCATATGCTCATAGACTTTATTACAAACATCACACAAGAATGACAGTGAATAAATTTCATTTCAATGAAGATAAACGAGATACATAGAAGTGTGAATGGTTTATAGGCCACATAATAGTCCATCATATATATATATATATATATATATATATATATATATATATGAATAATGTATATAAGTATCTATATACATGCATATTTTAGTCATATATGTATGTATATATATCTACAAATTAAGATATTAATAGATATATAGATCTATCTATATATGCATGTGTTTCTAAGATCTTATTATATATATCTACTAAAATCATATTAGATAAAGAAATCAACCTATCTATCTTGATATCTAAATGTATTTATGTGGCTTCTCTATAGATGTGCCTATCAAGTTAAAGTGCCAAATATATGTTATTCTATGTCTCTTATAATATATCCATATCATCCCTAACTTGAACTCGCCTTCTTTTTAAGGCACTTATCATATCTTGTTTAAGCCCATCCTTATCAATTTGTTCAACAAACCCATCTTATCTTGCATTACAACCCAACATTTGATTTCTCCTCCATGATTGTCAATTACTAGAAAAAGGAGTATCTTGCTGTGGGGCAGCCTCACAAGAAAAGTAGTCTTCTTTCATTATCAACAAAAATAGAAAACACCACATACTATATTTGGCATTTTCTTGAGATGGATGAGAGGGGGCTTGTCATTTGTAGATTTCATCTTGATGTAGGATACATTGCAAGTGTCATGGATAGAGCAGATTGAGTTTAAACATCGCTTCCTAATATATTTTAAAATACGAATTCATTTCCTCTTTCTTCTTTTGCATGCTTGTCGTGTTTAGATAGCCCAAATCCATGTCTTTCAACTACTAAAATTGGATATGTTAAATTATCATCTCGTGCTTGTAGGAAATTTAAATAGTTTTATTTCCCAATCATTTCTATCAAATTTTGTGCTCTTGATCTACATGATAAACATCTCAAACTAATGTGACGTTCAAGAAAAATCAGCTAAGCATCCTTCGAACAATCACTGTACCTGATAAAGCATCTTGCATATCATGAACCATCAATTTCACTCTAGAAATGATTAAATGAAATTGATTCAAGTCACCCTACCAATAATTTGTACATGACTTATTTTCTTTTTATGTCACCCAACGAACTTCCAAGATGCAAATTTTTTTATAAAGAAAATTGGATTCATCGATGACAATCTGATATCAATGCACATTATTGCACATATGGTCTCTCAATATCATGATCGAATGACCTTATGCACTATATCATGAGCCTAAGGTCACCCAATCATGACAATGAGCCACCATATGCACAATAATGTGCATTTACTTCAGATTTTCAAATATGAATCCAAGTTTTTTTAAAAAAAATTTCATGCGTGAAATTTTTTACCATTATCATATAAGTTCACCAGTGGGGTACATGCCCCACCATCAAGGGACACAACCATGATTGGGGCCCATGGTGCAATGCCTTCACTGGCCCTTCGACAACAATCATCTCGCCTATCTGTTGTGCTGGCCACTTCGTCGCCACTTATCCCCCTCACATGGCCTCACGTTCTCCCTCTTACTTACAAGCGTTGAGTTCACCAGGTGGAGAGGATTGATAGGAAAGCATGTTAGCCCCACCATCAGAGCTAAGTTTTTGTATTATCAAGTCTTATTTCCTAGTTTATTTTCTATTGTCCTTTCATTTTCTTTTAATTTTAAATTATTCTTTCTCTTTCCTCCAAGGCCGATAAATAAGCCACCCATGTACTAGAATCACAAGAAATTTATGAGTTAAGAGTTTTTCTTCTTCTCTAAGATGTGACCTTAGGATCCATCATCATCATCCCCACGTCAGGTCATGCCTTCTTCTCTATTGCATCATGCATCTTGCATCCTCACACTTTCTCTATCTTCCCTGAGTCCACATCAGGTTATGAAGGTAGAATGTAATGTTTCAATGCAAAAGAGTGACATCAACCTTTTTTTCCTATTAAAAATGGAAGATAACCCTAAACTTCTTCTTGGGAAATATTAAATACTTGTTGGGATTATAAAAAAAATGAAGCTTCTTTAAAAATTGGCTTCTTCTTCCATGGACCATGACTCCATGACAAATGAAGAAGGTGGAGGGTTCAACAGAAGAACCCACCCATGAACCATGACTCCATGGCAAATGAAGAAGGTGGAGGGTTAGACAGAAGAACCCACCCATGAACCATACATAACAAAGTATTTTAAAGTAGTTATTGAATTATTTTAAAGAAGGTTTTTCAGGTCAAGCCAGTGGATTTGATTTTTCAACATTCTCCCCTTTCTCTCTCCTTTAATTAAGTAAACCGTTTCCTGTCCACATTCTTCCAGAAAAATCGTCACTCGGAAATCCTTTTTTTTGTAGCCGGAAATAAATTCCCGCCAGATTCATTGAACCGTCTCGCTTTATTGTGGCAAGAAAATAGCTCCTCGAGAAAATCTTCCTCGTACCTCTCTCTCTCTCTCTCTAAGAGACTCACACGGTCCCAATCGAATCGTCGATCACGATTCAAGAATTCACCCCTAACCGTCATCGTCGATCAAATCGGCCTCGACTCGATCAAGTGATCGGTTTGCATTTGCTTGATCCTGGAGGTCAACTGTCTTCCCTTTTCTCATATTTCTCTTCCAAACTCTCTTTTCCATCGGCTCATTCTGGAAATTGAACAGGAGTTCAGGACGTTCACAGCTTCCTCGAATCCAGCAACGCCAACCGAGTCCTCGGCTCATCCAATTCAAGAAACCCCCACGTAAATCCGAGGCGCCTCGCGCCTAAAAAAGCCATAGCTCCCTGTTTTGGTGTGCGGAGTCCCGGGTTACACGATGCTTCCTCACCTGCAGATCTGAGGGGTGATCTCGGGGGACAAAGGCGTCGAGGAGGGAGAACCGTTGCTGGAGACGCCCGCCATGGGAGATATCAGAAGGTCAGTAAAAGCGAGGTATCGGTTGTGACCACGTCTCAGGGAATCCGGGGACGAGATGCCGTCGTCAACACTTGAATGTAATTTAGTTAGCTCTGTATGTTACTTGCCCGATTAATGCAATTTTACTTTCTAAGAAATGGATTAAGAAATTCTTAGAAACTCCGAGTAAAATTTTTCATCAGGCTACTCAGAAGCTGATTCATCAGGCACAAAAAAAATCCGGATTCCTGAAAAAAAAAAAGTGTAATCTACTCAGAAGCTGATTCATCAGGCACCTGAAAAATCTGGATATTCTTTGAAAAAAGTGTAATTTACGGGATGGTTCCTCAAACTTTTAATTTTGAATAATGTTTTGAAACTCTAATTGCTGAATGACGGTGCAGCCTCGCCCATTGTGGAATGTTGGGACAGCCTCTCCCATGGCGGAATGGTGATGATCGGATACTGCCGAACTTTCCAAGTCATGGAAATCTGGAATTAACTCAGACAGGGAATCACAGAACACCACAAGGAGAAACTTGCTTACCATGAAAAAGTCATCGACGCGAGGAAGAAAGGGGAATCTGTGAAACTTAATTACCTTCGTGAATCACTTCCATGCTGCAGAATTGCTCGAACACCAATGATTTTAAGACCTTTCCGGCTACAATTTCTACAAGGAAAGAACGATCAAAAGATTGAAGAATTAAATGGAAGATTTTTATGGAATTTTTTTTAATAGAATAATTAACTGATCAAATCGAGTAATGTCGAACTAGATCTAAACCAAAGAGATTGTAAAATTAAAAGGAATATTTTCTTGGATTTTCTAATTTTTCATTATAATAATTAACCGATAAAAATCGAGTAATGTCGACTCGCCGATCGCAATCACGATTTCTAAAAAGGACCTCTCCGATCTCGACTTTGATCGAATCGGCTCGATCAAAGTGGCCGAACCAATCGACACGAAGATGGGATTGTAGGGACGTAAAAAGTCGTCTATCTTCAGAATCTCGTGGAAGGTACGGAGTCTCTCTCTCTCTCTAAAAAGCATAGTCTTCCCCACCGATCGGCGCGAGTCCTGCTTGCGTCGCACCGACGCCACTTTCTCTCTCTTCTTTGTGGACCTCCCTGCGGTGGGGTGAGGTCATCGTCTACGGACTGTACGGCTCTCCTCTTCCGGGCACATCTCTACATATTCCGGTCGTCTCTCTTTCTCTCTCTCTTTCTCCCTCATCGTCTTTCCTCAATGGCGCCAAGTCTTCTTCCTTCAGGTTTCCCTTGCTCGCTTTCTCCCTCATCGTCTTTCTCTCTCTTCTACCTCGCCATGTCGATGGCCGATTCTTCTTCTACCCTTTAATCCCCGAACCCGCCTTTCTCAATCAACAACCATGAAGAAATTCCGCGGCTTCCGCCTCGGAAAAAAACTGTCTTTTTTCTGGAACCCTTGCAACCGCTACCACCGGCTTAACCCCGACAGGAGACCGCCGACTCTCGGCCAGAAGATCATAAACTGGTTGTGCCGTCGAAGCAACGTAGCGTCTGCGCCGCCAAAAGGGCACCTCGCGGTGTACGTCGGTCGGGAGGGAGTTGACCCTCTACTCTACCGCGTGGTGCTGCCCATTATATTCTTCAACCACCCCTTATTCGGGGAGCTTCTAAAAAGAGCTCAAGAAGAATTCGGGTATGGTCGCTCAGGGGGAATCGTCATTCCCTGCACCATTTCTGACTTCGAGGTCGTGAGGCGGCGAGTCGCAGCAGCTGCCGGAGTGAGGTGCCGCCACTGCGGGAAGGCTGAGCCCTGGATTTTGAGTTGATTTCTATGGAATTTTTCTTTGCGTGTATATAAAGTTTCTTGATTGACGGTTATCTTCCATAGTCCTTGGGTATGTGTTCTTCTCTTCATGGCTTCAATGTGATTGGGAGTTAAATAAAAAAGACACTGATCTGCGAGTACATTTGGAGAGAGAGAGAGAAACTGACATTTTTCGTTTGATTCTTGGCTTGCAACGCAGTCCTGAATTTACTATGAATGACGCTGATCGTCGAGCAGATTCTGAGAATGATGACAGAGAGAGGGAAACTGGGTACTTGGTTCTTTTCATCTTGCCGTCAACATTTCTGGGGAATTATTATGAATGATGTAGAGGTGGAGAGAGAGAGAGAGAGAAAGAGAGAAATATGGGTGCGTCTTTGTTTACTGCTCGTCGACGTTTTTGGGAACTTGCCATGAATGACGTTCTAGAGAGAGAGGGAGAGAAAGAGCGTTTCTTGGCGTTGGCAGTTGTAGAGAGAGAGAAAGAACTTACTGTTAATAATCTTGTGGTCTCGAAAAATTGTTCTTCATCTTTCTCTCCTTGCCCCGCGAATTTACAGTTTATGATGCTGATTTTTTTGTAGAGAGGGAGAGAGAAAGAGTCCGTACAGGATCTACCGCTCGGTCGGTGCATCGCTTTGCAGAATTCATTTGGAACTCCAGTTGAGGGCGACAGTTGACCTGTTACTGTTCAACCAAACGATGATGGGTCCATTTCCATAGGCAGCCACGTTCCACCAATAGACGCGAATTTCCTTGAGTCTTTGACTGTAGCCGCGGAAAGTTCAGTCTCTCCTTCCCACCAGGAGTGAATTCTCCCTCCGCTCTCTCTTTCTCTCTCTTGGGCATTCAGCTACCATTGACCGTTGATCAAAGATGTTGACTTTGATTGGATCGCCTTCGAAAATGTTCGAAAGGCAAATGGGAACACAATGCCTTCAGTTCGTAGAGTCAATGCAGCAGTTGATGCCTCGTTTTCTAAATAACTTTGTTTAATTTGCATTAATATTCTATGATAAATAGTTCATAGTTTATGCAACTAGATATCTCCTAACCCCGCAAGATCCATGTAGTTGAGTTAGCTAGAGAGATAGATAGATAGATAGATAGAGAGATATAGAGAGAGAAATAGAGAGAATATAATGCATATATGGGTATAAAAGGAATCCATCGGATTTCCAAATTAAATGTTCTCATCATAAATCTGAATTATCGAAGTCGGATTAAATGTCTCATTCATGAACCTAGACCTAGAAAATTACATTTATACTTCTATAGCTAAGGCTATTGATTTCAAAAGATCATAGTAAAAAAATCTTAGGAAGAGTTTAACTTGATGCTTTTTTTCAATCTTTTAAATACTTGTGCATAGAAAAAACATACAATTGAGTGGCATATGCCACCGAAGTGGAAATATTTTCGATGATCGAGTGTTGCCAGTGGACCACAAGAGCATGCTTTGTGTGGTGAGGCTAAGGGAAATTAAGACGTTTTGGCTGAATCATATATATGAGAGAAATGTTCTCTAAAACTTGAAAATCCCCAAATATTTATATTACACGTCGTCTTTTGAAATTTCCAATGTCAGATTAAAATGCCATTGGATGTGTGAACCATTGCATGCAAGCAAATCAGGAAAAGATTTACACAAAAACATTTTCTTTGAGTTGCATTGATGGAGGCTAGGCAGAAAATTCAGAGGTGTTCTTCTTGAGTTGAGGCATAAGGAGGCGTGGTGATGTCACAAACATCAGCCCATCACAACAAAACACAACATTGACAACAATTTGATGTTTGAATTATATATCATCTATGAAACTTTCAAAAGAAGAATTGTGGAAAATTCCAAACCAAGATATTATGGGAAATCAGCTGTTGATAATTTGCATGGAGAGGTCATTGAATTTTTGCATCTATCAATCTCAAGAACTTCATAAAAAACCCAATAATGTATGGAATTTGAGTGGCTTAAATGTAAAAATGCCTTATTCGTAGAAAAATATTGAAAACATGAATTTTCGGCATTACCTTAGAGAAACTCTTTATGGATTGAGCAATGGCAACTAAAGAGGAACAATACTGAATGAGAGTGATCAATTGAACAAATCACCCCCTCTTACTTATATAAAGGTATCTCGTATAGCTAATGCACCCCCTTAGTTACATCATTACCCATTATGAACTAAGGCATACCACAAATTTTGAAATGGGGGGAATGGCTATCATTAATATGATCTTTAGGTGGAAACATCTAATGGATATTATGTGGCCTATAAGCCAATCACACTTTCATGTATCTTGTTTATGTTCATTGAAATGAAATTTATTCATTGTCATTCTTGTGTGATGTTTGCAATGAAGTTCATGATCATGTGCAATGACTAAGTGAATTATGATGAGATCATAATATAGTGATCACTAGTCTTTAAACATATTTTCTAAACATTCCTATTTGTGGGATATTCGAGAAGGACATCGAATTATCCGGAAAGAATAACACCATCTAATCCATCTCATATGATGAGTATGGCTGATCCTATAGCCACCGGTGTGGAGACACTAAGGATAGATAGTGGGTTCTCTTTGGAAAAAGAGTTCACTGAATTGATCCGTATGAATCCCTGAATGGTATTATACCTAACTGTCAATCAGGTTGATTCATGTCATGGTTGTGTATGTGGTCCTTTGACTTGAGACACCAAAGACATTTTATGGATGGATGATCGTGTTTTGATTATGACTTACGAATCCCTAGTCACGGGATATCTAAAACGTCATATATTAGATACCACATGGAATCTGCAAAGATGATTGTGTGATCAAGATGGGATCATCCACCCTCAGTATTTGAGGAAATTGACTCAAGGAATGAGATGCGATGAAATCCTTGGCTAAGGTAATAGAAATATCGAAGAAGGAGTTCTCGATGATTTCTACACACATCAGTACTAACTTGAGTGACCGATTAGGGTTTGACAGTTGACCATACCCCAAGTCATTCATGAGTCTAATGTGGATGAAGGATTATACATACATGGTAATCGATGACGGGAAGGTTCCATAAGTGAGTTCTTACATACTCCATATCTCCTAGTGTTCGTGGTGTAGCTTGGCATCTAACGGGCTAGCAACTTAACCTATCAATTGCGTTAAATCGATCCTTGATTAATTAATCTATATGTGGATGTGGATAATTAATTAAGGTTGACCAATAAGGTGTTATTTGGTCTATAGAGTTATTAACTAGTGAGATATATGGACCTAGAGGGTCGCACACATAAGGTTTATGGATGTTGGTGGATATAGAAATAATTATGAGGGTTTTTATGAAAAAACCTCATTCCAAATAGGGGGAGAATGATCACAACTAGAGGTGCCCATGCAAGCCTTATGGGAATTCTCTCCTTTCTTCTCTTTCTCTCTTGGTAAAGAGCTTTGAAGATGAGCTCCAACCATCCGGAGACTGCTAGAGGCTAGACACTTGAATAGCTTCAAGAACTCCTTCACGAAAACCCTGTAAGTATGTTGTCTCATTCATAATAGATGATAGGATCATCTGTTTTTGGTGGCTTGGTATTTTGAATGTCCGATTTAACATTTTCCGCTGCATTTGATGTTTTTGATCAAAATTTTAGAAAGTTATCGACCTCAGATCCCATCATTAACCACGTGCGTTGATCCTTGATCGAGTGGACTCTGGTTCATGTGATCAACGCGTGATAATCGAAGCCGTTTCATCTAACGCACCTCAAGCCGCCACGTCACCTGGGAAAAAGAGCACATAGTCCCACACTGAGAAGATTAGTGGAAACATGCGGGTATAAAAGGGAGAACCCCCTTAAGGGGTATGTGGCCCTATTGGGCCAAGTATGCCCCAATCCTCTAACCTGGGCCCACTAACCCGTGGGCCCATCATCTGCTAGTCCAATCACTGCGCGCCATGTGGGCACCCACGTAGGCATCCACATGGCCTTGCGTGGCTCTGCCACGTGTCCGCCATGCGCCACGTCAGCTCCGCGGTCCCGCGCGATAAATTCAACCCTTTCAAAAATGCTTGAAAAATCAAAATAAAATCCAGAAAATTCCATAAAAATTGGAAATCCATTTCTTTCTTAATATAACTCCTTTTTTACTCAAATTTTCTCCATCTTTAATATCCTGCCACCTAAAAATATAAATTCAAACAATCAAATAAGATGAATTCAAAATAATCTTAAATAACTTGAGTTCATATTTCTCTCTATTTTATAATTCTATAGACCAAATAACACCTTATTCGTCAACCTTAATTAATTATTTATATCAACATATATATTAATTAATCAAGGATTGATTTTACCCAATTGATATGTTGAGTTGCTAGCCCATTGAGTGCCTAGTTACACCACGTACTCTGGGAAATATAAAGTATGTAAGAACTCCCTTATGGAACCTTTTTGTCATCGATTACCATGTATGTATAATCCTTCATTGACAAAAGACTCATGAATGACTTAGGGTATGTTCAACTGTCAAACCCTAATTGGTCACTCAAGTTAGTACTGGTACGTGTAGGAAATCATCGGAAACTCTTTCTCCGATATTTCCACTACCTTGACCAAAGATTTCATCGCATTTCACTCCTTGAGTCAATCTCCTCACATACCAAGGGCGGATGATCCCATCTTGTTCACACAATCATCTTCGTGGACTTTATGTCGTATCCAGTACATGGTGTTTTAGTTATCCCATGGTTAGGGATTCATAAGTCATAATCAAAACACGATCATCCATCGACAAGATATCTTTGGTGTCTCAAATCAAATGACGACATACACAATAGTGGCATGAATCAACCTGATTGACAGTTAGGTATAATTACCATTCAGTGAACTCTTTCTCCAAAGAGCACCTACTATCTATCCTTAGTGTTTCTACACAAATAGTTACAAGATTAGCCATACTCATCATATGAGTCAGATCGGATAGTTTTATTCTTTGTGGATAATTCAATGTCCCTCTCGAATGTCCCAGGAATATAAATGTTTAGAGCATGTGTTTAAAGACTAGTGATCATTGTATTATGATCTCATCATAATTCACTTAGTCATTGCATATGCTCATAGACTTCATTGTAAATATCACACAATAATGACAATGAATAAATCTCATTTCAATGAGCATAAACAAGATATATGGAAGCGTGATTGGCTTGTAGGCCACATAATATCCATCAGTAGATGTAACAAAAAGAGCTCAAAGACTCAAGGAGGGTTCATTAGAAACTATCTCATAGATGCCCCGCCTGTTTTCATGGTCCAAACCAATCATTTGTCTGGTGTACAAATCTTGGAAAACATAATGACAAGGAAAGGATGTAACTTTACAGGGGAAGAGCACAAGTCATGACACTAATGCATATAAAGTTCATGAGGATACAAGGAACATAGAAGATTTAGTGAAGTGAAAGGGAATTAGTGAAACGAGTAGTACCATGACCTTATATCGGACAAGTTTGGCCATCGACAATGGTACCAAGAGGATGGGAGGGGGTAGGGTGATAGGACAATAAAGGAGAGGAAGCCTTTGAATCGATAATCTACAATGGTGAAGAGGAGGTAAGGAGAGTGGATATACTTGATGTGGAGGGAGCCGTAAGTGAGGTGAGGTGAGGCTGGCTGAAGCAGAGGCATCGGTACTCCCTGAGTGACAAAATGCACCATATTTAGCTGATGTCAAGGTCACATGATATTATAGAGTAGGAGTATTAGGCAAAGATGGAGAAAAAGTAGTTGTATGAGTCACAACTTCTAGGGCAGTAGGAGGCTTGTCAAATTGCTTCCAACACTTGTTGGCGTGATGATTTAGCTTGTCACAATAAGGACAAGGTAGAAAAGAGTTGTTTTTGCGGCCACGAGAGGGACAATCGCCATCAGAGCATGGAGGGAGAGCATCATGGCAAGCTTGAGGAGCTGAGACCATTATAGTTGAGGGAGGAGTCATATCGTAGATGAGAGAGAGGATGAAGGCATACCAATCGTGACCTGGAGAGTGCTTGGGAAAATAATAGTGAGGCTAGGTACACTATCACAAGAGTGAAGAGAACCTCAAATCTGAGATGAAATGGGGAGGGATGAAGCCCACTTAAGTCGAGTGGTGGGTAGCTAATAAAGGTCAACCTCTTGAAGTAAGGCCTACAAGCAGCCAAAATGAGCATGAAGAGAGAGATCATCTTGCTTGTGGGTGAGAAGGACTAGAAGATCTTGACCACACGGTTGATGTTCATCTAGTTCGTATACATAGGGTTTGCTAGATAGAGTGACTTAGCTTAATGCATGCGATAGAATCGAAAATTCTTTGCTCGATGATGTGAAGCATCTAAGTGATGATAACTGAGTCTAATTGTGACCAAGAGACAAAATAGGGGTCGTGAAGTGACGGATGTTCATCCATGACATGATGAAGAAAACTATTAGACTCAAGGAAGAGCTCAAAACCATAAACCCATGTTGTGTAATTATCTAGGCATAAAATTTTAGGCAAGTCGAGTAATTTGTGCCATGATTGAAAGGCAAAGCATAGAAGTCAGTGAAGTACGAAGCACTAAGGTCATCAGTGTGTCACCCTAAGGTGACGGGATGGGCGACAACAAAGTATTGGAACCCGGTGTCGAAGAGGGTGGAGAGAATGTAGAATCGCTAGATGATGTCATAGATTGTTGGTGCAGACATGATAATAGGTCAGGGCGATGAATGTGGGCGTGAGCAAGTGCGCCATCTGAAGCAACAGATGGCGCCCGTGCGGTTGACAACAAGAAAGCTTGACAACAACGACCACTGGAGATAATGATGGAGAGGAGAGTGTGCTGGAGTGGAAGGAGGCAACACACTAGGAATGATGATTGCAATGCTTGATGACGACGGTGATGACGAGAGGGGTTTTTAGCTCTTATACCACGTTTGACGGTGAGAGCAAAAAATGTTAGAATTACAAATAGAAAAGAGAGTATATCAGAAGTAAAGATGAGGGGCCCTAAATGGGCCAAGAGCCCAATACCACTATCAAACGTCAACCTTGGATGAAATTTAAAAGAAATGAAAGAAAAATTAGAAATTAAATAAAAAAATAAATCATAATAATAGATGACTCTTAAATCCTAGCTTTGCTCTTATATTGGGGATGTCGCCTGTTCCATTTATGGATCTTGGTTGCTTGCCCTCGTTCCCCATCGCCCCTCCTATATTTGACAAGATAGGTTTAAAACTACATATTTGACCTATCAACTCAAATTCAATGCAAAATGACATTGCACAATCCCCATCAAAATTTAAGTTCATTTGCTATATGATAAAATTCAATTCAACTTATTCTTCAAAAGTTCAAGAGAAAATAAATTCAACTCTAATTTTTTTTCCAAATCACAACTAATGGTTTAAAAATAAATATTCCATCGATGGAGAAAACTCAGCGGCTCATCTTAAATACACCACTATAATGATCAATTCTCAAGCTCAAATACCCCTCATACCCAATAAAACTGATTAAAATATCTAATCCTCAAATATAAACAATGATTGTTGATAAGATGTAAATTTTACAGAAAAAATATGATTATTTTTAAGGCATAAAACATTCCATTCTAATGCATGTTATCATATTTTTTTTAGTATTTATCTATCATTATATGAAAATTAAGTTATAATCTCAAAATGCACTAATTTAGGGATAATTATGATAAATTAAGAGAAATATTTTTCAGATTAGGTTATTTCCATTTTTATTTGACATTATAATTTGGTTGTAATGTTAAATAATAAGAGAAAATACTTTTTTTATAATCATTTATTTTTCTAAGTTTTAAATTCTAAAAGAAATGAGTGTATTTTTGAAATAAAAAATCATTCTCTTGTTATTTATTAAATTTGAGTTTTTTAAAATAATTGATAATTTAATTTCTGATCTAATTAAATAAATCTGGATTAATTTGGAGTTGTATTTTAAAATTTATGAATTTTATAATTTTAGGGATTTTTTTGAATTTTATATGAATTTAATTCGATTTATTTTGAATTAAAATAAATAAAAAATATTTATTTTATATCGCGTGCTGTCGTGACAGCTGATGTGGCGCAGACAAAATGGTGGCGCCACGTGGCAGCGTATGAAAATGCTACGTGTCACACACGTGTACATGTGCACGCGTGTGAGTGCGCGTATATGCGCGTGTGCACACGTGGGTATTCACGTGTGTGGATAAATAATGATATAGCACCTTTTTCAGGATTTTCACTATCTCATTATAGACACAAGACTTATATACATGCGCAACGTATCCAGAGCATTAGATCAAGATCAGTAGGCAAGCGTTTCTCACATTTCTTCTTCACGCGTGACATGGTGAAATATCGGTGGTTCATCTTTGATCCAACGGACACAATTTAAGCATAAAAATTTACATATATGCATTATTCAAAGCTATTGATCAAAGATTAAATGCTGAATCCAACGGTTACTCCCAAATCTCCCTATAAATTGAGATGTTCTTCGACGATGTAATTCATTCTTGGGTTTTTCGAGTAATTGAATTGTCTAGACACCACAATCCTTGAATCTCTTGCTTCCCTTCGCTTCTAGACTCATTTCCGCATTGGAGGAGTGTTTGAAAGTAAGATTTCATTGAGAGAATGTGGAAAATTTGATTCTTGAATGCTAACGATTGTCTTCGAATTCGCGAAATGATAAGCCTTTTATCCGGGAAGAAATTGGATCAATTCGAGTGTTATCTTGGGTTAGAAATCATGTTTTTGTCTTAATCTTTCTTCCTCTAACATTAGATTTCAAATTTCGAATCGTAGATTTAGTCAATTTTGTTTTTAATTTTGGTTTTCTCTCTCTTCGCGATCTGAATTTCTCTCTAAACTTTGCTTGTCGATTTCTCCGCAAATGTCGATCTCTCTTATATGATTTTTGATTTCGTGGATTTGTCTTCAAGTTTTCTTTTCAAATATATCAAAATATCTAATTTCTCACCTCATTCGTTGTCCAATTTGATCAAATTTCAAAGAATACATTGAAAATATCTTAATTCTTCGTGGATTTGACCCTTATTACTTCATAATTGATCTTTAAAATTTGTGAGTTTAGTAAATGTTTTGATGTTTATCTGCGTGTTTTCAACGACCTCGCGGGTTTACTTCGTCAATTATACAATCTCCCTGCTAAGTTTTACAATAATGTTCCTCTGCCATTGACAACTTCAATGGTTTCAAGAGGAACCCAAAACAACTATACAATCTCCATACAATCCAATTGATTCCATCATTAATGTTATGGCCTCTCCATCGTTGATTAGCTTTTTATAGCAATAATTTTGACCCATCTTTTTATATAGACAAATATATTTGATTGAAGAAACTAGAAAGGGGGAGCGAGCTTTTCCATAGCCAAAGTAATTATGATCCATATTGTTTATTTTTTGCACCGAAACATGTCAGCTTGAAATCCCAAGAAATCCCATTAAATTTGGCTTGCAGAAACTAGAGAGGAAAAAACTTCACTTTTATAGCCGTTTGTAATCATTGCAATGAAAGAGAAAAAATGTTCAGCTTTTTCTTGCTTTCAAGGGCTTTTATTATCTAGAAAGCGAAAAAAACTGTTAGCTTTTTCTATAACGGCCCGTTAGTAACTAAGTTTCTATAACGGCCCGCTAGACAGATTAAAGAGTCTATTATTTTGATCCCCTAGAGAGGGTAGACTTGAGAGGGCAGCACTGCGGCAGAGATGCTCCGTCCCTCTCCGGGTCGCCGGCGCCCCCGCCAGAGGTCCCACATCTGCTGCGCCGCCGCCGCCTCCTTCCTCCTCCTTCTCTCCATCGCGGTTCTCCACTCCCGCCTCTCCTCCTCCTCCCCCTCCCGCTTCCTTGCCCGCTCCAACTCCCTTGACGCCGCGTTCAACCCCGGCGTCGTCCTCCGCGACGCTGACGACGATCTCCTTGAAGATTCCTCCGAAGACCGCATCGATGCTCTTGATTTCGTCGAGGAGGCCGGGGAAACCGTAGAATCCGACGGTCAGGTATCAGAAACTCTAGATTCTTCCGGACTCTTCTTCGATCATGTTGTTGGAGCGATTCGGAGATCGTTTGGGGTTCCGTTGGGCCGCAGATTTTTAGTTGAAGATCGTTCTCGGATTCGGAATCTGTTTTCTTCCGATGATCAGGTGATTGATGAAGAGATTAGATCCAAATTGGCATCGATTCAATCCCCAGAAGATGCGCTTTTGGTGAAAGGATCACCCGGTAGGCGATCACCTCTGCGAGAAGGCTGGGCGCCGTGGTTTGAGGCCAAAGGAAGGTACCTGAGGCAGGATGGGATGTTCAGATCGAGCATTGAGGCAATGAATCCGATGAATAATCCTCTATTACAAGATCCTGACGGTTCTTCGTTGACTTTCCTCAGTAGAGGAGATCGCCTGATGCAAAAATTGATAACCAAGGAGCTTCTGAGCACTCCATTCCTTCAGGAATCACGCCAGGGGAGAAGTACCCTGGAATCCGGCAAGAAGAGGGGATTTGTTCTGGGAGATCCGCATATTTATCCCGACGGTAAGAATTGGGGATTTTACCCAGGATTGGAGAATCATTCATCTTTCTCGGAATTTGTGGAGAAGTTCCTTTATGGTGGGCAATGCTCTTTGAGGGTTTTCATGGTGTGGAACGCTCCTCCTTGGGTATACACCACTCGATTCCAGAGGAGTTTGGAGAGTCTTTTCCATCACCACAGGGATGCTTGTGCTCTTGTGTTCTCTGAGACATTGGAACTTGATTTCTTCGAGGATTTCGTCAAAGATGGGTAATTAATTCAGTTTTCATCTCTTAGGTGTTTTTGTGTAGTTTTCCTTTCTGCCAGGCTTCCTGGGTTGGGTTGGATGATATGATCCCATCGTGATTATGGGGATCACTGAGATCCCTCATTGATCAAGGCATTCGAAGTGATTGACCCATCTCTTAATTGGTGTAAGTGGGCTACTGAGAAAACTTGATTAGGCCTATTGAATACTGCCCAGTCAGTAGCTATACATTTGTGCTCAGAGTTCTAGAAGTACAGATGATACTCAAAGGGTGTATAAAGAGTTTTCTGTTTTTCTGAAGGAGAATGAGATGATGACAGCAAGAGTAAGATGATGACAGGAGGGTTGAATCACAGGGGAGGGTTCAGTTGATGCTGAATAGACTTCCCTGACAAGCAAGGGGGGAGAGAGAGAGAGAGAGAGAGAGAGAGTCATGGAAGGGGGTGGTTGAGAGATAGAGAGATGGGTATAGAGAGACAGAGCCAGAGAAGGGGGTGGCTAAGAGATAGAGAGGGAGGTAGGGAGAGAAGGATAGCGAGTTTTTGGAAGACCATCTCTCCTCTCTGTCTCTAAAAGATGAGATTCATTTTCAGTGTTGCCCAGCTTACCTTACTTTAGACAGATCTGATGACCGAAAATAAAAGTGCATCAATCTTACTCAATCAATATGATTGATTGCCTATGATAATTATGAATATATTTGAAGACCCCCATGGGTGATTGACTGATAGATCCATCCCTTGATTTTAACTAACCAATTTTTTCTCAAGCATTTGACTCTCAGAGTGTGTTACCTTTGATTTATCACTGTATTTGGAACAAAGTGGCTGTAACCATTGAATGTGCTGTATCAATGCAGTTTCAAAATTGCTGTTGCAATGCCGAATCTCGAAGAGCTTCTCCAAGACATGCCTGTCCACATGTTTGCATCTTTCTGGTACAAATGGAGGGATACTAAACACTATACCCTTCATTATAGTGAGCTTGTGCGACTTGCAGCACTTTACAAGTTAGTTATACTTAGAAACATTTCCATTTTGTTATATTAGTATCTGTTACTTCTAACCTTTAGAACTAGGCATATACCCTTAAAAAATCCTCATGGAGCAAAATTCACTAGTAACTCTAAATTAAATTCTTGTGGCGTACTGAAAATTCTTATCGTGAATAATTCGAATTTGTGTTTACTAGTCTTTCTTCTATATTTTCGATTTCTAGGAGTATAATCTTTCTAATTGGGGTGTTCTCCTATGTTCCAAAGTAAATGGATCTTCATAATAGATCTGTGTAACCTGTCCTTCAAGGGGTTGATAGTGTAGGGAGGTGTTGACTCTCTTTGGAAGACCCTGAGGAGTCCCAACTCAGCCTGAGACAATGAAATGAGATAAACTGAGCCTCCAAAAATCCAGAATGTTCCCAATAACCAGACCAATACATGGTCCCAGAGGTCAAAGGTGAGAGAGATGATAACTCAAAAAGGGAACCACCGGAATGGATGGCCTCCGCCGATCGGTCTACTAATAGATTATAGAACAAGGAGCTGCCAGAGTAACTGTTCCACTAGAAATTGAGGTACAGAGGGACCATATTGGAGAAAAGAGGACGATCTGCTGCCACCATCACTGGGAAGAACCATTGTCATGTCTGTGGCTCTCAATACCTGAGACTCCTGCCCCCCCCCCCCCCCTAGGGGAAAAATCCCTGATGGACAAATATACTGGAGACCCATTGACCGTAACATTGGGGCCTCCTGTCTTGTTGAGCCTGTGGGACTCCAGGACTGGTCTTTGGTTTGCTTCCCTGACCTGAGCCAGACCTCTTCCTTGCTGGGAGTAAATGAGGTTGCACTGACCTAAATCCCATTCAGCATGGAAGGCCCATCCCTGTACCAGCCTGCCTTGCAAGCTAGCCCAGCAGTCTGCCCTGCAGCTGGGAGCACTGGGGCACAGCGGCTCCTCTGGGGTCTCCTCTTCTGGCTTTCTGTGGCACCACCTGCTGTGGCCAGCCCAGCATCAGATGCCTGCCCCATTTAGCATTGTGGTCTGTCAGACCTCAGTTGAAATTGACAATTACAAAATGACAATAACAAGCCCATTAAGGAACGCAAATTTTATATAAGTTTAAAGCATAAGTTGAAAATAAGTTGAAAATAAATGTACAGTTCAAATTTTATTTGAAATTAAGATGACTTTTCATTTATTTAGTCAAGAAAATGATACAATTCCACTTGGGATGTATGGAAATCGTGAGTGAGAGAGAGGGACAGAGAGAGAGAGAGTGGAAGAGATATCCCAAAAACCGTACATTGCCATGTCTGTATACCCCATTTACCTAATGACCCTAATACCCCTATTTAGGTTCCTATCATTACCTTGTCAGTGCCAGCTTGCTCTCCAGCTTGTTGGAATGACGGACAAATCCCTGATGGACAAATATACTGGAGACCCATTGACCGTAACATTGGGGCCTCCTGTCTTGTTGAGCCTGTGGGACTCCAGGACTGGTCTTTGGTTTGCTTCCCTGACCTGAGCCAGACCTCTTCCTTGCTGGGAGTAAATGAGGTTGCACTGACCTAAATCCCATTCAGCATGGAAGGCCCATCCCTGTACCAGCCTGCCTTGCAAGCTAGCCCAGCAGTCTGCCCTGCAGCTGGGAGCACTGGGGCACAGCGGCTCCTCTGGGGTCTCCTCTTCTGGCTTTCTGTGGCACCACCTGCTGTGGCCAGCCCAGCATCAGATGCCTGCCCCATTTAGCATTGTGGTCTGTCAGACCTCAGTTGAAATTGACAATTACAAAATGACAATAACAAGCCCATTAAGGAACGCAAATTTTATATAAGTTTAAAGCATAAGTTGAAAAATAAGTTGAAAAATAAATGTACAGTTCAAATTTTTATTTGAAATTAAGATGACTTTTTCATTTATTTAGTCAAGAAAATGATACAATTCCACTTGGGATGTATGGAAATCGTGAGTGAGAGAGAGGGACAGAGAGAGAGAGAGTGGAAGAGATATCCCAAAAACCGTACATTGCCATGTCTGTATACCCCATTTACCTAATGACCCTAATACCCCTATTTAGGTTCCTATCATTACCTTGTCAGTGCCAGCTTGCTCTCCAGCTTGTTGGAATGACGGCTTCAGTGGAGGGCAAGAGGGGCAGTTGTGGCTGGCAGCTTTGGTAGGGTACAGAAGCATAGAGCAGCATAAATGGTGACGGGCGCAGACTGCTGATGTAGAGCTCGATTCAAATAAACCCCCAACAGGCCGGTCACTGATCCAATTAGAGGTATTATAATCATAAAACCTAAATAGGGTAATTAGGGTGATTGGTTCGAAAAGGTATAAAGCCCTCGACATGTTTGGGTCTTTGGGACATCTATCATTTTGGTCTATCTTCTTTAACGTCTCTTCCTCTCTCCCCCTCTCTCACTTTGCGATTTTGATACATCCCTAGAGGGGTTGTATCAGAGAACATCCTCTTTATAATAGGAATTCAGTCATCACAACCTGCAACTATTGTTATAATGTCTATTGTTGTTCGTTATACCAGATATGGCGGAATCTACTTGGATTCAGATGTGATTATTCTTAAGCCTTTGTCTTCTCTGAAGAATTCCCTTGGCAAAGAAAATGAAATGGATGTATACAATGGAGCAGTGATGGCGTTTGATAGGAATAGGTATCTTCATCGATTCATCTTTGATAATATGCTGTGTTTATTATTTTCTATTTCTATTTAGTTAATTATCATAGAAAATTGTTTACACATATTTTAAATTATTTTATTGATTAATACATTTATTCCCTTTGTTCTTGCTGTGTTTTAGATAAACTTGCCATTTGTTACCAAGACCAGAGAAGTATTTTAATATTCATATTCATAGTAGAACTCGGAAGAAAATGGCGAATATCATGTGAAATGGGAAATGTCTTTTCTTGAATGAAAAACAAGAACAACATCTAATTGGTTACAAGAATAATTTTCACTACATTTCTAATGAGGGTTGGTATGTGATTTTGGGCAGAGGATTTGGAGGGGTATGTTCCAGCCAAGAACATCAAGAAAATACTGTATCGGATCTACTGACTTTTGATTCTTACAGAACAGGTGGATTATGATGATAGTTTACCTGTTAGGATTTCCCCAAGTCACCTTGCAAACGCAGCCTCATTTCTTGATGTAGTCTTTCCTCTTATCTTAGAATCGTCTCTTCCACTTCCCTTCCTGACTTTCCATCTCCCCTCCAATTTATTTCTGTCTCCCACCGTCTCCTCTGCCAGCTCAGCAATCAGAGATATTATTAAGTAAATGGGCCCTGTGTTACCTCATTAATCCCTCTTTAATGACTCGGCTGGGCCTCAGCCCTTTCATTGTTTTCCTCCAAACCGGGCTTTTCTCTTTTATTCTTTCTCCTTATGCATTAAAGCAGAGGGATCGTCTAGGATTCTTTCTCTGATGAATATTAGATCCCTTTTCTTATACTTATATCTAATCCAGTGATCTTCTAGATTTGCGGGATGGTACCTTGTCATATTTGGAGAAAAGAAAATAGTTTTTTTTATCTTCACCAGGTAACAAAAATCTTAATCCTGATACAATGCTCATCTTTTTCCTGAAGACAAGGTTGAATTATGTATCCAACTTATTCTCCATAGTTTTTTCTGTATTTGTTACGACAGAGGACGTGGCATTTGGTGCTTGATGATATATTGAGATGAGACCATTTATTATCCTATTTTTAGGGTTTTAATTCTATGTATTCAAATTTAATAAAATGTTTTGAATTGATGTCTTGCAATTTAAAAAAAGTTGATAATATCGCATGTACCTTATGATGGCGGTTCAACCTTTGCAGCCCTTTCATTATGAAGTGTCTGAAAGAATTTCGTGCAACATATAAGGAAACCAGTCTGAGGTGGAATGGAGCTGGGCTTCTTAGAAGGGTGGTCAACAGACTTGCTGGACAGAAAAACAAGCTCCAGTCAAACTTGGACCTCAACATAGAGCCATCTCACAAGTTCTTTCCCATTAGCGCCGACAACATTTTAAGGTATTTTTTTAAAAGCTATTTATCTTGTTTATTGGTTTCCTCTCTACCCATTTAGGGTCATGTAATCTCATGATGTTGTCTGTTAAACTCGGTTTGCCTAGTCTTGTGGACCAATTACCTAGATGAATCTTCATCCAACGTAGACATGGACGAATGCCCCATCCATCTGTGGTTGCCACGATTAGATCAATATGGACCATCAGATCTAAATACACTTGCCAACTTCCAGATTAAAAACGTAAAGGATCCTCTGTTTTCTTGTTGCTGCATCTGCGCGCTCCTTGCTGCGACAGGGCAATCAGGCTGTCGAATCAAATACTGATGATCCAACGAGCGAGATTGAAATCCTTGCACCCCATGCGACAAAGAAAAACTGCTTGCATCTGTTGAGCAATCAAACCGAACAATAACCGTGAGTGTTGAAAATGCCTACGATCATGCTCATTGAGTTGGTCGTTGATCTAGTTGTAGATGGATGATGATATAGTACAGTCTGTCAGATCTGCAAGTCTGTTCATCAATGGCTAAAAATAGTGTCTTCTCCCAAGTCTCCGACTCTCACTCTCAGCTAGTCAGCTCTGGGGTTCCCCTCTCTTATGAGCTGTCTTCATTCTTCAGTAGCATGTCTGTTCTGCCTCCAAGTGTTTCTATGTCCAAACATTTCTATGTCCAAATAATTCTGTCGCCTGCCCCTTTCAATCAGTCTCCCGCTGGTGCTGACAGTTCTCCTTCTCTAGTCCATTTCAGAATAAAGAAGCTTATATGAGCAGAAAGAGTGCCATGACCTCTGCTCTTTTGATCATCCTTTCTTTCCCAAACTATTTGCGGATTTTGATGTGGATGCTTACCTATCCTGGGCCGTTAGTGAATTTTATGGTGTTGGAAATCTTCTTTCCCTCAACGCCATCAACCTAATCCAATCTCGACAAACGTGACAAACTTCTGGGCAAATACCATAATTAAAAACTGCCAGGAGTGATCGTCTTCTCTGGCATCCTGGGCTCCAAGGTGATCATGTTCGGTTTCAAGGAAACCAAACATATTTGTTGTTTCCTAGTCTATGCCTCCACCTAATCGCCATTGATGGGACAGTCTCAGATGTCAGGGCAAAATACATATGATCCAATATCCCAGTTCAAAAAATCTTTGGGGTCCCTGTCCTTGATTTTTGACATATTTGTTGACTTTAATATTTTTCTGATTAACCTCAGGTACTTTGATGCACCGGTTGATGAAGTTGAGGCATCTGAGCAGTCAATCCTCTTGGAGAAAATTTTGAATGAATCAATAACATTCCATTTCTGGAATAGCTCAACCTTTTCACTTGTTCCTCAGGTTGGCAGCCTCTCTGAAAAGCTTATAAACCGGTACTGCTTACGTTGTAATGATGTTTTGTAAATATTATTTGAAATATGTCACGTTATTGTAAAAATTTGGGCTCTTCATTGTCTTGGAATATGTGCTCCATGCCATTGTATTATCCATTCAAATTACCCATGATACTATTTTCTATTGAATCATTGCACCAAAGTTATTGTTTTAAGAAAAAAAATTGTTGAATATTGTTGTTTGATAGATTAAGTTCCATGTTTCGGAAAAAAATGAGACTTCTTGGTTTGTGTTTTCTTCAAAAATAGAGAGCGTCATCTATCACATTGATAGATTGTTTACACAATCCAAAGTAACTCATGACCAGAGCAGCCGGGTGACTTAGTTGATTTTTTTTCAATTACTTGGTTGCAAGCTTAAGCTTTACTAAAACCATATTTTAAAGTTCAGTTATGAGAAAGATTTGGTTGAAGTTTATTTTCTTGAGTTCAACAAACTGGAGTTGCAGAAATTCAAAGCCCCATTGTTTGTAAATTTTAGAAGTTACTATTTCATGATTCTGCGGCATCTGTGATATTTAATGATCCTCTTGAGTTTGTTAATAAATTTATTATGATATCAAGTTGTGACCAATCGGATAACCTGTTGCCAGTATGCGTCCCAATGGTCTGTCTGCTATACCACTCCAGTATACTCACCTGAGAAAATGTGATGAAGAATTGTCAATCTTGACCTTCAAAGCTTTCTCAAGGTGTATCTCGTTTCCTAGCATCTTTGACTTATCACATATAATTCTATGTTATGCGCATATCTAGATGCATTTAATACAGAAATATGGTAGATGTGAATTTTTGACAAGAAATATCTCATCGAATCAGAGAAATGGATTCAAAAACATTTTTGCTCTAAGGGGATGCAAAGATGTCTTTCAGTTTGTCTAGAAATTTATTCAAATTCTGCCTCTAGTGGACATTGGAAAATAATAGCCGGAGATAAATGAAAGCTTGGGAAAGCTTGAGAAAAATTAGTTATCAAGGAGTAACAAGGGTGCTCCAGCCTAGGGCGGCGCCTAAGAGGGAGAAGAAGGATAAAAACTAATAATAAACTCAAAAAGAGAATACATCTATTTAGGGTTAAACCCCTTTTGTAGGGGCGCTCCCTGACAGGGATCACATGTGACCCTGTCAGGGAGTCACATGTGACCCTTAAGGGGTCGCATGTGACTCTAGAGGGTCACACGTGCGACCACTTAAAGAGGGCTCGCACGTGTGACTTAAAGAGGGGATAAATGTCTGTTTTAAATGCCCTTTGTGGGCCACTTATCATACGTGGCCCACTTACATTTGGGCCCATTGAGAGAGAAGAGAAGAGAGAGAGAGAAGAGGAGAGAAGAGGCAGTCCAACAATAAATTTGATAAGTTCAAATTTATGAAGGAAGCCGTAAAACTTTGAGGGCTTGCCCAAAACAGTTGCGTCTAGGTCAAAAAGAGATGGAAAAAAGATGTTTCACTTTATTTATTTCAATGGGTCGTTGTTCATATAGTTTAAGTTGACATTCATTGAATATCCTTCATCCATCAAACTCTGGAACTATGGAGATGCCGTGATTTATCTTCTGAGCTGAGTCCTTTAACTAGAAATTACTTCTGCGGCTTGATAAAATTGTATTGAAATTACTTCATCATTCCATTGAGATTACTTTATTTTCATTAAGCTTAATCAAAATATCAATGTATATAAGTTCATTTGATTGTTTTCATTATTTATTTCCTTTAAACCACAATGGAGGCATTGCATATTTTGGTTGAAATATAGAAGCCTGAAGAAATCCCCATGGAAGTACTTCGAAAGGGGCTGAAAGGCAACCCAATATGATATCCTTCATGGGCCCTCATAGTTCCTGATTGAATCACGGTATAGAATCTGTTAATGCTGATGCATCCATCAAGAGAAACGGCTGGATAGCCCTTCTTATTTTTGCCCATCTATCCTATGTTCTCTTGTCAGTATGTATCTTACTTGGAAGGATATGATTAGAACAATATTTAGATCCGTATTTTTTTTATCTCTTTCCAAGTGTTCTACTTCTCCTTTGGAGCATTCGACATCCTCTTATTGTCACTTGAGGATCCTCCATTATATTTCTTCGGACTCTTAGAAGATCTCGTTTGTGGTCTTGGTGTACCAAGAAGCGGTACTTCTGCTTGGATGTCTGACGAAACGATCTATGAGGTCATTAAAAATACACAATCATCGGTCAAACAAAATTGATAATTCTGAAACTCACAATGATTTCAACATATGAAATCAATTACAATGTAAAGATCAGATTGATCTACAAAGAACACGATTGACTTTGATCGAAGAGTTGACTTGGTCAAACTAAAGTCTAGTTAGGGTTTTTAAGAAACGAAAGTGATATATAATTAATGAAAATGATATGAATATATCAAAGAATATATTTTAAAATTTTTAGAAAATGATTTCATGAAGAAAAGTCAAAAGTCAAGGTCAAATCGTTGACTTTAATTAGACATTGACTTTCTGTACAATCAGAGAAGAAAAGGTCAAAAAATATTACGAATATTCAAAAACTAGAGAGAAAATAAAAAATTTTGATATAAAATATGTGATTTTTATAGAAGAATTGGATTATTGTGATTTATTGAAAATCAATAATCAGAAACATACCAAAATGAACACCTCGGTCAAAATTATGAAATTGACTAACCAAATGATATCCAAATCTTGTAATTCACATATGAATAGAAAGCTTACGTTCACAGGATTCCAGAGAGACCAAAATTGTCGAATTTCATCTTCTATTTTAAGAGTAATTGACCCCGCAAGTCTACACCCAAATTCGAATTAAAAATAAACAGTCGTTGGTCAAACATCAAATTGAAGGGCCAAATATCGATTAAATTTTACAAATCAGATATCCATGGAAAGCTGATGAAACAACGAATCCAATGAAACCAAAATCGAGTGATTTGGACTTAAAATTAGAGAGAAGTCCTTGTTTCAAAATCATCAAAAATCTGCACTCAAATTTGGGAGAAAACAAGAAAAATTTCAATTTCTAAACTCTAATTACCTATCTAAATCTAATATAAACTACATAAATTGCAAGAATTACAATCAAATCACACTACTAACCTGATTGACGCGAAGATTGGGCTTCAAATTGTGTCGATTGAAGAGTATTTCTCCAGTTTCTTCTTCGACATGCGATCGGCATTCGAGGGGAGATTCCAATCGATTCTTGCAACAATTCATGATCAATCTTGCCTCAATATGATCACAATTGAGTCTAGAACGCAGGGGGATCACAAAGAACTTAAGATTTTACTCTAAAATTGCTTAATTTCTTCACGATTCAATCAAAAGTTAAGTTAACAAGGAGGGAAAACATCTATTTATAGAAAAATTATAATGAAAAATAAGGTCCGTCCGATTTGCAGAAGGGGTTTTGGACGGCTGAGATTGCGCGAAATCGGTGGGCCACGATCCCACGATGCGGATTTCACTCTCCTTGATTATCATCGTCCGATCTTAATCAGAGTCTCCACATGAAGCCACGCGTCGATTGGTGATTCACCAAACGTGTGATTAAATCGCAACCGTCCAATTTCATTAATGAGATTGACGGCTGCGAAATTGTCACGTGCTTTGATGAAGATCCGGTGGACCGAAGTCCACGTGATCGATGCGCGTCAATCTGCGCGCTTTGTTCCAGCGCTCCATAGTTTTCCACATCGCCTGCAAATTGTGATTTTAAGTAGAACTTAGTCCCACACGGAAGTGAATAAGAAGGGTTAGTGAGTATGAAAGGAAAAAGGCATATAAGCCTTTGCGTCGCCCAATTGGGCCAAGTATGCCCCCCTATCTAACCTGGGTCCACTATACTCGTGGGCCCATCAAATATCAGCCCAATTACTCCTTACGCCACGTAGGTGTCCACGTGGGCTCATGTGGGCTCTTGTGGCTTTGTCACGTGTCCGCGCCGCGCCATGTCAGTTTCGCGGGTCCCGCGCGAAAATATAAACTCTTTTTTTGATTTTTAATAAGGAAATAAATCCAAAAAATACCTGAAAAATCAAAATAAAATCTATGAAATAAAATATAAATCCTATCAGATTCGTGGAGCTTAAAATGACACTCATGCCTACGAAATTTCAGCCCCTAACTTCATCAAGATCGTGAAATATCACAATTTTAGTCTTGAGCATTAATGGTCGTTGATCTGATGTCCTCTCTCCTTTAATTATCCTGGTCAAACTGCTCCAATCAACGCGTGGGTCAAACATGCAAAGAGAAAAAAAGTTTCGATCTCTCTCGTTCTCTCTCCTCTCCCTCATTTCCTCTCTCTCTTGATCACGAAGAATACCGGGCACGAAGAGCTCTCCTTCACATGCGATAAATGAAGAAATGTGGCAGAAAAAGCAATAAACGATGACCGAGAAGCAAGAAGGGTGGCAGAATAAGAGAGAAGAGCGAGGAAAGGGCGTGACGGAAGAGAAATTCTGTCACACGAGAGAATCAAAGGAAGATGAAAGAAGAGGGTGGTGAGAGAGAGAGAGAGAGATTTGGGCGATAGAGAGAGATCGATTTCCAGTTAGAGAGCGAGTGCTCGAGAGAGAGAAAAAGAGGGGCTCGTGGAAAAGCTTACGTGCGAGAAAGAGGAAGAAGGAATGAAAGAAGGAGAGAGAGAACGGGGAGAGGAAGAGATGAAGAGGGAGAGAGAGAGAGAGAGAGAGAGAGAGAGAAGAGAGAGAGGGGAAAGAGGAAAACTTTATGTCGAAGCAAAGAATATATAATAAAGAAACCCAACTTACATTCTATTACGATGAGGGGTGGTTTAGTAATTCTAGATAGAGTTAGTTAGGAGTCAGAGATGTATAAAGGTGTGGGAGTTTGCGGATTTGGGGGCTGATGAATTCAACCCCATTTTTTACCTTCCTCCATCTCGCAATCTTGATCTCCCAGTCTTCATCAATTCTCTTCAACGTGGATCATTACTCTGTGGATAGAAACTCCAGGAACATCTGAAGCCTAAGATCAACAGAAGACACCACACAGCTCCCATCTTCCACAATCAGCTTCTAAAATCATTCCACCGAGGTGCTGCTCCAACCATACATGGATCATTCCATCTTCAAATAAGGTTCATACAGTAGTTTACTAATCATTCAGATATCTCAAAAGAATAAATCATATACAAAATGAATTAATGACACTTTCCTCCTTTTTCCTCTTCTCGCGATGGAAGCAATTTCCGTCGCGAGGAGACGCGAGGAGAGAGGAGAGGGAAGAGAGCGGGAGAGATGGAGGAGGAATCTTCCTCCTCCTTCCCCTTACGTGCGCGTATGCCCACATGTAGGAGAGGAGGAAGGAAGATGGGGAACAGAGGGGCGTTGCGAGAGAGGGAGCAGAGAGAGAGAGAGAGAGAGAGAGAGAGAGAGAGAACGTGGGAGAGAGGGAGAGCGATTGGAAGAGATGGAGAGAGGAGCGCACTGACGAGAGAGAGGGAGAGGGAAGAGGGAGAGAGAAAGAGAGAGGGAGAAAGAGAGAGGGAGAAAGAGCGAGAGAGAGAAGCGCGCGGGTGATAACATCCTAATTAGACATGATAATACATGATTATTAATGCATATTAAGGCATAAATGATTTCATTTCTAGGCATGTTATCATATTTATGAGTATTTATCTATCATTCCATGAAAAAGTCATTATAATATCAAAATACTTTAAATTAGGGTTAAATATGATGAATTAAAGATAAATAATTTTATAACCCATCTTTACTTGAGATTATAAGTGTTTTTACTTAAGAGAAATAATTTTATAAATATTTATTTAATTTTCAAAAGTTAAAATCTTTAAGAAATAAATGTATTTTTAAAATAGAAATTAAACCTCTCATTATTTATTAATTTTGAATTTTTAGAATGATAGATAATTAAATTTTGGATCAAATAAAAGAAATTTGGATTAATTTGGAGTTCTATTTTAAAAGTTATGATTTTTACAATTTTTAGGAATTTTCTGGAATTTTTTTGAATTTATTTAAGTATATTTTCGATTTTAAATCTATTAAAACAATTAAAAAATAAACAAAAAGGGGTTTATTAATCACGCGGGACCCACGTGGATGCGATTTGGCATGCAAGGCCACATGGCAGAGCCACGAGGACCCACACGAGAGCCTACGTGACGCGGAGGTGACACGTGTGCGTATTTATATATACTCGTAATATAAGGTTATAGCACATATAAGCATCTGTAATCGTATTTAAGCTAACCGCTTAAATCTGTGGATGTTATATACCCGACGAATCTCTTTGATTTTCTCCGTGTGAGACTATTCTTTCTTTGTTTTTATTTTATGCGACGTGGCAACATGAAACGCGTTGGATGTGATCGAATCGAATATCGCGTGTCGATCACGTGAACTCAAAGTCCACCAGATCACCGATCACGCACATACCCTAATTGGGAGTTAAGTGAAATGATCGCGACCGTCCATCAAGGAGTTATAATGGTCAAGATTTAACGCGATCAAAACACCATCGAAGCATTCGATGAAGATCCGACGGATGCGTTTTCAAGGCGTTTTATAACGCGCAACACACGGCTTCATCTGAGCGCTCCATCGACGATCAGAAGACCATGACTTAATTGTAACGGTTCGCGATGAACCGTTTCATCGGAACCGTCGATTAATCAGATCGGACAGTTACACCCAAATACACTATAAATTGAGATGTTCTTCTGATTTGTAAACTATTCGAGATCAAATTAATACAATTGATCTGTATAAACACAAAATTTCTTGAATCTCTTGATTTTAACCGCTTCTAGACTCAATTATGCATCCACGGAGTGCTTAAGATCAAGATTTTGGCGAAAGACGAAGGACAAATCGAAGCTTGAACTCGACGATCGCGATTTTCGGATTTTTTATGAAAAGCCTTAATCCCAACGATTAATTGGGTTAATCCAGTTGCAATTGAGGGTTAGTGGAGTCGGTTTTCACTAATCTTTCATCTATTCATGTTTGATTTCCATTTAGATTAGTAATTTGATTTAATTTCAAGTTTATTTTTGGTATTTTTGTGATTTTTAACTTTGGAAAAATCGTCCTACTTCAATCTTCAATTTCTCTGTGAAATTAAAGTCAAATTCGATGATTTTTTATTCCGTGGAATCCCCTTGAAGTTTTCTTTCATAATATATCATTTTCCCCAATTTCTACCATCGATTCATCGTCCGATTTGATCAAATTCGAAGAGATCATCATAAATTTCCCTAATTCCCTGTGCATTCGACCCTTATTTACCATTATACCCCTCAATTTGAGATATTTTCAAATTTGAGTGCTTAAGATCAAGATTTCGGCGAAAGACGAAGGAAAAATCGAAGCTTGAACTCGACGATCGCGACTTTCGGATTTTTTATGAAAAGCCTTAATCCCAACGATTAATTGGGTTAATCCAGTCGCAATTGAGGGTTAGTGCAGTCGGTTTTCACTAATCTTTCATCTATTCATGTTTGATTTCCATTTAGATTAGTAATTTGATTTAATTTCAAGCTTATTTTTGGTATTTTTGTGATTTTTAACTTTGGAAAAATCGTCCTACTTCAATCTTCAATTTCTCTGTGAAATCAAAGTCAAATTCGATGATTTTTTATTCCGTGGAATCCCCTTGAAGTTTTCTTTCATAATCTACCATTTTCCCCAATTTCTATCGTCGATTTATCGTCCGATTTGATCAAATTCGAAGAGATCATCATAAATTTCCCTAATTCCCTGTGCATTCGACCCTTATTTACCATTATACCCCTCAATTTGAGATATTTTCAAATTTGAGTGCTTAAGATCAAGACTTCGGCGAAAGACGAAGGAAAAATTGAAGCTTGAACTCGACGATCGCGATTTTCGGATTTTTATAAAAAAGCCTTAATCCCAACGATTAATTGGGTTAATCCAGATCGCAATTGAGGAGTTAGTGCAGTCGGTTTTTCACTAATCTTTCATCTATTCATGTTTGATTTCCATTTAGATTAGTAATTTGATTTAATTTCAAGCTTATTTTTGGTATTTTTGTGATTTTTAACTTTGGAAAAAAATCGTCCTACTTCAATCTTCAATTTCTCTCGTGAAATCAAAAAGTCAAATTCGATGATTTTTTATTCCGTGGAATCCCCTTGAAGTTTTCTTTCATAATCTACCATTTTCCCCAATTTCTATCGTCGATTTATCGTCCGATTTGATCAAATTCGAAGAGATCATCATAAATTTCCCTAATTCCCTGTGCATTCGACCCTTATTTACCATTATACCCCTCAATTTGAGATATTTTCAAATTTGAGTGCTTAAGATCAAGATTTCGGCGAAAGACGAAGGAAAAATCGAAGCTTGAACTCGACGATCGCGATTTTCGGATTTTTTATGAAAAGCCTTAATCCCAACGATTAATTGGGTTAATCCAGTCGCAATTGAGGGTTAGTGCAGTCGGTTTTCACTAATCTTTCATCTATTCATGTTTGATTTCCATTTAGATTAGTAATTTGATTTAATTTCAAGCTTATTTTTTTGGTATTTTTTTGTGATTTTTTTAACTTTGGAAAAATCGTCCCTACTTCAATCTTCAATTTCTCAGAAATCAAAGTCAAATTCGATGATTTTTATTCCGTGGAATCCCCTTGAAGTTTTCTTTTCATAATCTACCATTTTCCCCAATTTCTATCAGTCGATTTATCGTCCGATTTGATCAAATTCGAAGAGATCATCATAACTTTCCCTAATTCCCTGTGCATTCGACCCTTATTTACCATTATACCCCTCAATTTGAGATATTTTCAAATTTGAGTGCTTAAGATCAAGACTTCGGCGAAAGACGAAGGAAAAATCGAAGCTTGAACTCGACGATCGCGATTTTCGGATTTTTATGAAAAAGCCTTAATCCCAACGATTAATTGGGTTAATCCAGTCGCAATTGAGGGTTAGTGCAGTCGGTTTTCACTAATCTTTCATCTATTCATGTTTGATTTCCATTTAGATTAGTAATTTGATTTAATTTCAAGCTTATTTTTGGTATTTTTGTGATTTTTAACTTTGGAAAAATCGTCCTACTTCAATCTTCAATTTCTCTGTGAAATCAAAGTCAAATTCGATGATTTTTTATTCCGTGGAATCCCCTTGAAGTTTTCTTTCATAATCTACCATTTTCCCCAATTTCTACCGTCGATTCATCGTCCGATTTGATCAAATTCGAAGAGATCATCATAAATTTCCCTAATTCCCTGTGCATTCGACCCTTATTTACCATTATACCCCTCAATTTGAGATATTTTCATCAAATTGCTAAGTTTGGAATTATTTTTTACTCTTGACCGTGAGAAATTGACGAGCACTCGATCTTGTTCCTGCAGCGGGCGAGAGAAAGAGGAAGGAGGAGAGCTCTAGGTTCAATGGAAATTTTTTTGTCGCCTGCGTGCGCGAGAAAGAGAGAGAGAGCGAGATAGATCCTCTCTTTTCTTTAATTAATTTTTCTATTAAAAAATCATTTTTCAATTATTAAAATTTCTAAAAATAACAAGAAAAAATCTTTAAAAATCCAAAAAATAAGTAGAAATCTGATTTGTTTTTAGAAAAATTATATTCTTGATGAATCATGTCATTAAATGCTCATAAAAGTTATTTATTTATGCAAAAATAAGAATATTCACTTAAACATGAAAATTATCATTTAAATCATCATAACATGCATTTATGGTTAGATTTTCAAGGAAAAGTACATAAAATGTGTGATATTAATGCATGCAATTGCATGTTATCAATGGGATTTCATGGCGGAGAAATAGACTCGATGTTACATCAAGATTCTAGGAACAAATAATGAGATAGAATTTTGTCCAAATGAGGCTCTTAACATACAAATATGCCAGAATTCTTCAGCATATGACAGTTTGATACTCATCACAATTGAACCAGGCCATTATAAAACAAAGGTAAGGTATATGTTGTCCAAGAGCTTATCAAATTATTAATGAGCTGAAGTTTCCCATACCACAGTGTATTAATTAAGATCTTTTTTTTTATAAAGAAAAAGACAATGCAATAATTCTAGATTAATTATCCTACCAACTACCCCATGTTTCATGTTTCTAGCTGTCCAATCATGTAGGCACAGGTAATGACAGGCTTGAACCTCAATCATATGAGTGAATTGTTATGATGACCCACTAGGGTCATCTTGTGACATCCCACGTAGCCCATGTTTAAGGCCCATCTATCTCTATCTTTCCTCACCTCTCGTGAGTCTATGTCTCCCTACATATTTATTCCCCTTCACCCTCTAAATTTTGTCATGTACTTAGACCCTTGGATTAAGGAGTTATCTCATATAATCTCACTCGTTACTCTTTCCAAAAGCCTCTTTCTTGGCTTTAAGCTAGCAATGAACAAAATCAATCTTTGTGATCATGAATGTCTTGAAGTTCTTTTTAGCAGAGATCATTTTTACTCGTTTTTCAATGTTGAGATTGTCCTTTATAACTTCAGCTTTGACAATGCTTCTTACAAAATAGTCAACTAACGTAATGAGGACTTTTGTTCACAGGGAGTCATCTACATCCTTGAGGATATCTAATGCTAACAAAGATCATAATGAACATCACTCCATAGCTCAAGTTCAATGTTATAGGGAGATTCTTCTAACAACCCTATATGCGCTTGTCAATTGTGTTCATAATGCCCTGTGACGAAAAAAATTTGTGTGGTCATTGAATATACACAATCTCGTGTCAAAACAAGTTCCAAACTCACCAAATTAAATATTAAATCACTAATTAAAGAGTATAGTGGTGAATTCACGGAGAAATAAGGGAAATTTTGAGATATCTTTAAAATTCGATCAAATTAGGCAATGAATTGAGGTGAGAAATTAGATGGTCAGACGAATGTCCGATGGCGAGACCTCCAGTAACAGGTAATAGTCCTGAAAGACAAGTTTCTATGATTAACTACAATAATATATCTAACTTACTTTTCGGAAGGAGAACGAGTTGAAAAGATAACAAGCTAAATATTTGAAGATAAGCTGAAGCTGAACCCCGAAGGGGAACCCGAATAGCTTTTCCTTACTAGTAGCTACTTTAGGAGTAAGTAGTTTTCCAAGACGAAAAGATAAGAATCGTATATATCCGATCAGGGAAGGTCAGAGTTGAGGGG
>CM044108.1:10292729-10353362 GCA_024174645.1 Lemna minuta
TGTTTTTGATCAAAATTTTGGAAAGTTATCGACCTCAGATCCCATCAACATCATTCAAGCATAAAAAAGTGTCATAACATTAAAATTAAAAGCATAAACACACATCCATGCGTCAAAATTAAAACCAAACTCATTTGAAGTGTGGATTAATCAAGTTTAATTCAGTAAAGAGGTAAGTAAGGGTCAAATCCAAAGAGAATTAGGGTTTATTCTTGAGATGTTTTAAAATTTGATCAATTTGGATAATAAAATTAGAGGAAAAATTATAGATTTAGAAAGAAGACTCAAAGATATATCCATAGAATAAAAAATCACTCAAATTGGATCTATATCCATGTGCAAATGAAGAGTGAAGTAAGAGAGAGAAAATCACTTGCAAAGAGAGAGAGACGATAATAGAAATCTATGAAATCACTTAATCTAATATTTGAAATTGAAATTTAATGCTACATGTCCGTAGATTAGAGAGAAAATGCAAAAAAAAATTCTAAATCAAGGTTTTTGATTTTTCTATTTAGAAATGGATGTTTTGAATTTAAGCGGTGATTTCTCCTTGATTTCTCAACGAAATCTTGACTTTAAAGGCTACTCAAATGCAGAAATGAGTCTAGAACACACTGGAAACAAGATATTCAAGGACTACATTGTCCAAAAGGTCTGATCAATCGAAAAATCCAAGAATCCATATACCATCAAAGAGAGATAGTTTACAATATTTTGAAAAGACTCTAATCTTCTCGTTCAAAAAGAGGCGGATCACTAAGATTTCATCACTTTTCTTCATATCGCCATTTAATTATGTTCGTCAAATCTTCATCGCATGCTTTAGATCATGATGTGTGTCAAGGAGTCCATTGGGCGCTTGAAATCTTGATCGTTATAACTCCTTGAATCGACGACCTAGATTCATCATGTTTAATAAATCGAATAGTCATCTCATAGGATTGTGCCACATACCCCTCCACTTAAGTCAATATCAATGGACATGATTTTCTCAGGAGATAGAACACTCCGCATTGTGCCATGTTACCAAAGATATTTAATGGCTATAAATAGGAGGACAGTTTAGATTATTTAATGTCGGCCCATTCAGGGCACCTTATACCAGTGCCTTGATACGCAACATGTGTGCCAACTGAGCATCATGTGGCACCACATGATGCCACATAAGTATGCATGCCATGTTATTTGCCACATCATCGTGCACTTAGAAAACACTTGTTGTCATGTTTTGAATTATAAAAAAAATTCATTCAAATTCTAAAAAAATCATAAAAAATCCCTAAAAATTAAAAAAATTCATATCTTTTAAATACAACTCCTTTTTAATCCATTATTTGTTTGATTAGAAATTAAATATATTATCATTCTATGTAATTTAATCTAATAATTAACAAGAGAAATAATATTTAACTCCAAAAATATACTAAATTCACTTAAAAAATAAAAGTACCCCAGAACTACAAGAAAGCTTCCATGGGTGAGGTCCTCCACTTGCACCCAAGAAGTCCCATCTCTTGAAGCATGTTAAGGGCATACTTCAATTGGGTCAAAGCTAGCTTCATGTCCTGATGCACAAACTCAATCACAACAAAGTATCTGGGACTTCCGAAGTCACATATATTGAGGTATTCTTGTAAATAAATCTTGGTAGCACGAATACCAGTGTCATCGCTACTAGTCAGAAGAATATCATCCACATAGACTACAAGAATGATAAGACCGCCCTTTGTCTTCTTAGTGAGCACAATAGGATTGGCGGTGCATGGTTTGAAGCCAAAGGCAAAGAGAAGACTACTAAACTTGAAAAACCAAGCATGTGGATTCTACTTGAGCTGGTCGTAGGAAACATACCTTGGATGACTCCCCTTGGGCAACATACCCAGGAGGTTGCTCGATAAAAACATCATCCTCAAGATCATCATAAAGAAAGGCATTAGAAACATCTACTTGATTAAGAGACCAAGCTTGACTAACTGTGAGAGAGAGGACCATGAAGAAATGAGACCGCAAGGTCATTAAAAACACACAGTCACGCATCAACAATTAGTCTAAACTCACTAATTTTATGAAATTAACATGAATTAAGAAATATAGTGGTAAATAAGGGTCGAATCCACAGAGAAATAAGAGATATATTTTGAAATTAAATCAAATTGGATGATGAAATATCGTGAGAAATTAGAGAAATTGATATTTTTGGAAAGAAGACTTGAAGACGAATCCACAAAATCAAAAATCACAAAATTTGGATCAAGATTCGCTGAGAAATCATCAAGTGAATGATATAGAAATTTCCAAATTTGAAAATCGTAAAAAACCGAAATTGAAATTAAAATTAACTAAAATTATGATTTGAAATTAAAATCTAGAAAGATTAGGATAAAACTCGATTTCTAACCCAAGATTGTGCTCGAATTGATCCAATTACTCTACAGATCAAAGGCTTTTCATTCCCGAATTCGAAAAATGATCGTTGATATTTAAGAGTCTATTTCTTCCTATTCTCTCAACGAAATCTCACTTTCAAGCACTCTCTGGACGCATAAATTGATCTAGAAGTGATTGTAAGCAAGAGATTTAAGGGATTTGGTGTCTAGAAAGTTTGATTACTCGAAGAACCCAAAAATGATTTACAATGTCGATGAATATCTCAATTTATAAGGCAAATGGGGCATAAACGTTGGATCGAGATTTAAATCTTCGATCAACTGCTTTGATGAAACGCCAAGCTTTGAATCATTAAAATTAAGTCACATCCATTAGATTAGAGATGGACCGTCGAGATTTCGCCACGTCACATGCGTTATAAGTAGCGCGTGAAAGGCTTGCCGTTTGATCTTGATTCAATGCTTCAAATGCGTTTCCGTCGGTTTTAATCTTAGTCGTTATAACTCCTCAAATCGATGGCTAAGATTAAATAATTTTAAAAATCATTCACCGACGAATGAAATTACGCCGTGTACGCCCTGACTTAAGTGATGATTAACGGTCATCATTTAATGCGCATATCAGATGATCCACGTAATGCCATGTGGCATTACCTACGCACTTAAAACAAAAAAATAAAGTCTCAGATGACAAAAAATGATGAAAATCATTTTTAAGGTAAGTGAATCATAGAGAGATAGCGTTATACTGAAAAGGAAGCTTTATCTCTCTCCTCACACGCGCACGCACGTGCGCACACAAATGTGCACACACATGCACACACACGAGCATATACACACGCGTGAACACCTATGTGCTGCCACGTGGCGTGTCCATACGGTGCCACATGGCTACGCATTTTTTCGTCCATGCCATGTCACTTGCCATGTCAGCACGTGATATATATATATATATGTATATATATTAATGAATTTAATTCAAAATAAATCGATTTAATTTCAGAAAAATTCAGAAAAAATCCATAAAAATCCCTAAAAATTAGAAAAATTCACATCTTTTAAAAGAAAACTCTAAATTAATCTAAATTATTTCATTCGATCAGAAATTAAATTATCTATCATTTTAAAAAGTCAAATTTAATAAATAACTAGAGAATAAATTTCTATTTCAAAAATATACTCATTTCTTTTAGAATTTAAAACTTAGAAAAATAAATTGGTGTATATAAATGATTTCTCTTATTATTTAGCATTAAAAACTAATTATAACCTCAAGTAAAGATGGGTATAATCTAATATTTAAAATATTCTTATTAATTTATCATAATTAACCCTAATTTAATGCATTTTGATATTATAATGACTTCTTAATATAATGATAGATAAAAACTCAGAAATATGATAACATGCATTAGAATGAATTTTTCTATGCCTTAATTTACATTAATAATCATAGATTTTTATGTATAATTTGTATGTTATCATAACACAAAGATAGAGTTGAGACAAATGATCGAGGAGAACATCTCATTATAGTCAATGTTATAAGCGTGGGTGGAGGGACTAGCGACCAAGCAAGCCTTGTGAGGTGAAATGGTACCATCAAGATGATATTTGAGAGTGAAGATCTACTTGCACGTGACAATGTTGGCATATGCTGGATGGGGAACTAAGGTTAAAGTCTCTTAAGAAACCAAGGCCTCCACCTTTGAGTCCATCACTGCTTTTCATGAAGGTACTTGTCCTGCATTAACATGTGATCATAGAATCGACTCGACAACAATAGAAAGGGTAAAGTTACGAAACGAGGGAGAAAGTCGATCATATGAAACAAAGTGAGAAATGGGTTGGCAAGTTCAAGCCTATGTACCCTTGGAAAGGGTGATGGGAAGGTGAGGGGCGGGGGGAGCGGTGTTTGGGGATGATGAGCTCACACTGGAGGAGGGGGATAGCAGATCTATATCTGAAGCAAAGGATACAAGTGGGAGCAAGGAAACATGAGAAGGAGAGGAGAAAGGGAGTAAAGGAGAGGGAACTATGCAAAGGGGATCAGTAATGACCACCAAGGGAGGAAGGCCAAGCAGAGGAGATGCAGTGACACGAGTTGGAGGAAGCGAGGGAGAGGAAAAGAAGAGAAAATCCACATGAAAAGTTACATCGGCCAAAGTCATATAAGAACGAGTATCGGAAAAGTACACTCAATAGCCTTTCTGATGGATATTATGTGGCCTATAAGCCAATCACACTTTCATGTATCTTGTTTATGTTCATTGAAATGACATTTATTCATTATCATTCTTGTGTGATGTTTGTAATGAAGTCCATGAGCATGTGTAATGACTAAGTGAATTATGATGAGATCATAATATAGTGATCACTATTCTTTAAACAAATGTTCTAAATATTTCTATTCGTAAGATATTCGAGAAGGATATCAAATTATCCAGAAAGAATAGCACTATCTAATCCAACTCATATGATGAGTATGACTGATCCTATAACCATCGGTGTGGAGACACTAAGGATAGATAGTGGGTGCTCTTTGGAGAAAGAGTTCACTGAATTGATCCATATGAATCCCTGAATGGTATTATACCTAACTGTAAATCAGGTTGATTCATGTCATGGTTGTGTATGTGGCCCTTTGACTTGAGACACCAAAGACATCTTGTGGATGGATGATCGTGTTTTGATTATGACTTACGAATCCCTAGTCACGGGATATCTAAAACGTCATATATTGGATACGACATGAAGTCCACGAAGATGATTGTGTGGTCAAGATGGGATCATCCACCCTCGGTATTTGAGGAGATTGACTCAAGGAATGAGATGCGATGAAGTCCTTGGCCAAGGTAGTAAAAATATCGAAGAAAGAGTCATTGATGATTTCTGCACGCATCAGTACTAACTTGAGTGACCGATTAGGGTTTGACAGTTGACCATACCCTAAGTCATTCATGAGTATAATGAGGATGAAGTATTATACATACATGGTAATCGATGAGAGGAAGGTTCCATAAGTGAGTTCTTACATACTCCATATCTCCTAGTGTACGTGGTGTAGCTTGGCACCCAATGGGCTGGCAACTCAACCTATCAATTGGGTTAAATCGATTCTTGATTAATTAATCTATACGTGGATGTGGATAATTAATTAAGGTTGACTAATAAGGTGTTATTTGGTATATAGAGTTATTAACTAGTGAGATATATGGACCTAGACGGTCACACACATAAGGTTTATGGATGTTGGTGGATATAGACATAATTATGAGGGTTTTTATGAAAAAACCTCATTCCAAATGTCTATAAATAGGGGGAGAATGACCACAACTGGAGGTGCTCATGAAAGCCTTGTGGGAATTCTCTCCATTCTTCTCTTTCTCTCTTGGTTAAGAGCTTTGAAGAGGAGATCCAACCATCCGGAGACCGTGTGGATACCGCTAGAGGCTAGACACTTGAATAGCTTCAAGATCCCATCATTCATAATAGATGATAGGATCATCTGTTTTTGGTGGCTTGGTATTTTGAATGTCCGATTCAATGTTTTCCGCTGCATTTGATGTTTTGATCAAAATTTCGGAAAGTTATCGACCTTAGATCCCAACACCTTCTATGTCTTGGAGTAGCCAACAATTATGCCTTTGAGAGCATGAGGGGTGAGTTTTGACAAAGAAGGAGAGTGATCTTCGACAAAGGCAGTACATTCAAGGAGGAAGGGAGAAGAGAGGCAAGATGGGTTAGAGACAGTGAAAGGGAATAACACCATAAAGGGGAGCAGAAGGGAGACGATTCTCGAGATAGGTGGCAGTCATGAGGGTGTCATCAGACCATAGGTAAGATGGGACATTGACGTAACGATTTATGCGGTCAATGAAAACACAAAAACGTCGATTAAAAAAAATTATAATTCCAAACTCACAATAAGAAAAATTTGAAATCAAGTATAGTGTAAAGATCGGGTCGATCCACAAAGAACATGATTGACTTTGATCGAAGGGTTGAGTTGGTGAAACTTAGGTTTAATTAAGCATTTTAATAAATAGAAGTGATATGTTATTACTTAAAATGATATAAATATATAAAAGAAGATATTTGAAGAATTTAGAAAATGATTTCACGAAGGAAAGTCAAATGTAAAGGTCAAAGCACTGACTTTGACCAGATGTTGACTTTCTATAAAATCAGAGAAGAAAAAGGTGGAAAAATATTGCGAAAATTATATTTTCAAAAACTAGAGCGAAAACGCAAAATTTTGATGTATAATTCGTATTTTTAGACAAGAATTGGATTTATCATAATTTATTGAAAATCAATGATCAGAAAAATCCCGAAATGAACACTTCGGTTGAAATCATAAAATTGACTAACCAAATGATGTCCCAATCAAGCAATTCACATATGAATAGAAAGCTAAAAATCAGAGGAACAAAATCAGCAAAAATCCGCACCTAATTTGGGCGAAATGAAGAAAAATTCGATTTCTAAAATGAAATTAACTATCTAAATCTAATCTAAAATACATAAATTGCAAGTAAAATGATCAAATCACACTACTAACCTGACTGACGCGAAGATTAGGCTTCAAATCGTGTTGATTGAAGTGTATTTGCTCGATTTCTTCCTCGGCGTGTGTTCGGCGTTCAAGGGGAGATTTTGATCGATTCTTTCAATGATTATTGGTCAATCTTGCCTCAATATGAGTGCAATTGAGTCTAGAATGCAGGGGGATCACGAAGAACTGACGAATTTGCTCAAAATAGCTTAATCTCTTCATGATTCAATTGAAAGTTAAGTTACAAAGAGGAAGAACATCGTTTTACAAGAAAAATTGCACGAAAATTGTGGGCTGTCCGCTTCACTAAAGGATGATTCAACGGCTGAGATTGCGCAATTAAAGTGGGCCACAATCCCACGTCTCTCGATTATTTCACACGTTGGATCTTGATTAAAGCATCCATCTGAGTCCACGTTTCGGCCCACGATTAACCGAGTAACCGATTAATCACTACTTTTCGATTTCATTAATGAAATCGACGGTTCACATTAACCACCTGCGTTGATCCTTGATCGAGTGGACTCTGGTTCACGTGATCAACGTGTTATAATCGAAGCCGTTTCATCTGACGGACCTCAAGCCGCCACGTCACTTGGGAAAAAGAGAACATATTCCCACACGGAGAAGATTAGTGGAAACAGGTGGGTATGAAAGGGAGAACTCCCTTAAGGGGTATGTGGCCCTAGTGGGCCAAGTACGCCCCAATCCTCTAACCAAGGCCCACTAACCTGTGGGCCCGTCATCTGCTAGTCCAATCACTGCGCACCACGTGGGCACCCACGTAGGCGTACACATGGCCTTGCCTAGCTCTGCTACGTGTCCGACGTGCACCACGTCAGCTCTGCGGGTCCCGCACGATAAATTCAACCCTTTCAAAAATGTTTCAAAAATCAAAATAAAATCCAGAAAATTCCATAGAATTTAGAAATTCATATCTTTCTTAATATAACTCCTTTCTGACTCAAATTTTCTCCATCTTTAATATCTTGCTACCTAAAAATATAAATTCAAACAAGAAAATAAGATGAATTCAAAATAATCTTAAATAATCCCTTAAAAATTCTACTTTATATCATCCCATCACTCTCTTCTTGAAATTCATTCTTTTAATCATCACTAAAGTCAAAATAACTGAAGGAAAGTGGTTAATTTCTAATTATTTAACCTTAAAAAAGATCAAACATCAATAAAACACATAATTAACCCTAAATAATGCATAAATATGGACTTTAGTAAGATGACATACCAATGGACAAAATTAATAAAACTCTGATAACATGCATCATAATTATATAAAATAAGCATGAGTATTAGTTAAATAAGATAAGAATTCAAGTTAAATATGCATGTTATCGGACATGTATCTCAATCAATAATGAGCGAGTGATATCAAGAAGCTAATGATGTTTATGCTATATTACACCATTTTGTTGCGAGGTGTGATGACAAGTGGTCTTGTAGATAATGCCACGATTAGCGTAGAAGGTATGGAGAAAGGTTTGGAAAAACTTGAGAGCGTTATTGGTACAAAGATTCTTTGGCATAGTGGAATATTGAGTGACAACCTTGTTGATGAAGTGGATGATTGTAGTGACAACCTCAGACCGATCGCAGAGAAGGTAGACCCAACTCACACGAGTATTGTCAATAAGAAACATGATATAATGGCGATGATATGAAATAGAGGGGCTATAAGAGGGACCTAAAACATCATAGTGAAGAAGATCGATAGGCATGTAAGAAGGGATGCCATTGCAAATAGAGTAAGAAGATCGATGATGTTTGCCCAGCTAACATAACTCACACACAAATTAAGTAAGAGAAAGCCATGATGAGGTCTTTTTGAGTTTGTCCAAATATGGATAGCCTAAACAACGATGTCACAAAAGGGAAGAAGCAGTTGTAGATAATGGTTCGAAGGTCGATAAACTTTCAAAAATTTTGATTGAAACATCGAATGCATCGAAATACATTGAAATGAATATTCAAAACATTGAGGCACTAAGAGTAAATGATCCTATCATCTACTATGTATGAGAAAACATACTTACAAGGTTTCCTTGAGGGAGTTCTTGAAGCTATTCAAGTGTCTAGCCTCTAGTGGTATCCACACAACCTCTGGATGGTTGGATCTCCTCTTCAAAGCTTTTCACCAAGAGAGAAAGAGAAGAAAGGAGAGAATTCCTATAAGGCGTGCATGGGCATCTTGAGTTGTGGTCGTTCTCCCCTTATTTATAGACATTTGGTATGTGAATTTTCATAAAAACCTTCATAATTATGTTTATATCCACCAATATCTATAGACCTTATGTGTGTGTGACCCTCTAGGTTCATATCTCTCTCTATTTTATAATTCTATAGACCAAATAACACCTTATTCGTTAACCTTAATTAATTATTTACATCAACATATAAATTAATTAATCAAGGATTGATTTAACCCAATTAATATGTTGATTTGCTAGCCCATTGAGTGCCTGGTTACACCACGTACTCTAGGAAATATAAAGTATGTAAGAACTCCCTTATGGAACCTTTTTGTCATCGATTACCATGTATGTATAATCCTTCATTTACAAAAGACTCATGAATAACTTAGGGTATATTGAACTATCAAACCATAATTGGTTACTCAAGTTAGTACTGATACGTGTAGGAAATCTTCGAAAACTCTTTCTCCGATATTTCCACTATCTTGACCAAATATTTCATCGCATCTCACTCTTTGAGTCAATCTCCTCACATACCGAGGGCGGATGATCCCATCTTGTTCAAACAATCATCTTTGTGGACTTTATGTCGTATCCAATACATGACGTTTTAGTTATCCCATGGTTAGGGATTCATAAGTCATAATCAAAACACGATCATCCATCGACAAGTTGTCTTTGGTGTCTCAAATCAAAGGACCACATACACAATAGTGGCATGAATCAACCTGATTGAAAGTTAGGTATAATTACCATTCAGTAAACTCTTTCTCCAAAGAGCACCTACTATCTATCCTTAGTGTTTCTACACTAATGGTTACAAGATCAGCCATACTTATCATATGAGTCGGATCATATAGTACTATTCTTTCTCGATAATTCAATGTCCCTCTCGAATGTCTAACGAAGCATTTTGTGCGGTCGTTAAAACACACAAACGTCGGTCAAAAAAAATTTATAATTCCGAACTCACAATGACAAATATATTAAATCAAGTAGAGTTTAAGTATCGGGTCGATCCATAGAGAACAAGGTTGACTTTTACTGCAGAGTTGACTTGGTCAAACTTAGGTTTAATTAGGGTTTTGAAGAAGTGGAAATGATAAATAATTAATAAAAATGATATAAATATATGAGAGAAGATGTTTTAAGATTTAAGTCCTCTGATTTGACAAAGAAATATCAGAAGTCAAGGTCAAAGCATTGACTTTGACCAATAGTTGATTTTTTATAAAATCAGAGAATCAAAAGGCGTAAAAATTTTTTGAAAATTATATATTCAGAATCTATAGAGAAAATGAAATTTATTGATATAACATTCATGATTTTTCAATAAGAATTGGATTTATTATGATTTATTGAAAATCAAAGATCAAAAAAATCCCGAAATGAGCACTTCCGTGAAAATCTTCAAATTGAAAATCCAAATGATATCCAAATCTTGAAATTCATATATCAATAGAAAGCTAACAACTAGAGGATTCCAAAGAGACCAAAATTGTCAAATTCCAATTTATATTTTAAGGGTAATTGATCCCGCAAGTCAACGCCCACATTCGGATTGAAAATGAACAGTGGTTGGTCAAACGTTAAATTGAGGGGTCAAATGATCATGGAATTTCACAGAAAGCTGATGAAACAAGGAATCCAATAAAACCAGAATAAAGTAATTCGGACTTAAGATTAGAGAGATATCCTTATTTCAAAATCAGAAAAAAATTTGGACCAAATTTGGGCGAAAATGAAGAACAAATCGACTTTAAACGCAAAATTAACTATCTAAATGTAATCAAAACTCAAATTACTATCAGATGAACGATCGACTCTCACTGCTAACCCGATTGCCGTGAAGATTTGGCTTCAATTCACACGGATTGAAGAGCATTGGCTTAATTTCTTCCTTGGCGGACGTTCGGCGTTCAAGGGGAAAATTCGATCGAATCCGACGATATTTCGTGATCAATCCCGCTCCGATTGGATCGCAATCGAGTCTAAACTCAGGGGGGTCACAATGAACTCGAGATCTTGATCAAAAATTGCTTAATTGCTTCATGATTCAATCAAGAGTTATGAGAAGAAGAGAGAATACATCGATTTTGATAAAGAAATTTCCACGACGAATACGAGCCGTCCATTTTGCGTCGTCCAATCGCGCAAATCTGGTGGAATTGTGGCCCACGACGCGGTCCACGTTCTTCTTTAACTAAAGCCGTCCAATGAGGATCTAACGCTCATCATGCATTCACGTGTCACCCACGATCACAGGACATGACCCACGCCTTCCACTTGTTTCGCCCATCCGATGAAGATCAGACGCTCCCGATGCGTCCACGCGTCACCAGGTAAGTCGTCAAAGCCGTCACTTAAAACTCCTTTAGTGCATGTGCCCAGATGAGGATCGCGTGGACCCGGGTCCATGCGATTGACGTCCCGCGATCATATCTGACACGCCACGCGACGCCACGTCACCTGAAAAATTAAGAATCCATGGGAACATAGTCCCACATGGAAGAAAAGGATGAAACAGGTGAGTATATAAGATGGGGCGGTTTAACGCTATTGCGTTACCGCCCCAATCCTATAACCAGGGCCCACTAACCGGTGGGCCCTTCGCTCACCAGCCCTCACTCACCATTTGGCACCCCCTCGGGCATCCGCGTGGACTCGCGTGGCCCCTACCACGTGTCTGCGCCTGCTACGTGCCACCTAGGTGCCGCGTGGGCCCGCTCGGCTCTTCCACGTGGCCTTGCGTGCCGCATCGCATCCGTGCGGGTCCCGTGCGCCACGTTAGCTTCGCTTGCCATGTCAGCTCTGCGGGTACTGTGGAAAATAAAACCCCCTTTTTGCGATTTTAATTAAGAAATAAAATTAGTAAAAATCAGGAAAAATCAAATTAAAATAAAAAAAGTCTAAAAACTTCAAAAATCAATAACTTTGAAAATATAACTTCTTTTAAACTCAAATTTTCTCCATTGCATCACAATTTTCTTTCTTTTGAATATCATGTCATTTAAAATATAATTTTAAAGAAGAATATAAGATGGATTAAAAATAACACTAAGGCATTCATTAAGATTTCTCTCTTTTAATCATCCAATCATTCTTTTCTTAGAATTAATCCTTTAAATCATCTACTAAAGTCAGAGTAAGGTAATTAATTTCTATTAATCTAATGTTGTAAAAGATTAAACATTCATAAAGCACATAATTAACCCTAAATAATGCATAAACATAGACTTTAGTAGAATGACATACCAATGGAGAAAATTCATAAAAACTAGGATAACATGAATTATAATTACATAAAATAAGCATGAATATTAGTTAAATAAGATAAGAATTTAAGTTAAATATGCATGTTATCAATGTCCTAGGAATAGAAATGTTTAGAGAATGTGTTTAAAGACTAGTGATCATTGTATTATGATCTCATCATAATTTACTTAGTCATTGCATATGCTCATGGACTTCATTATAAATATCACACAATAATGACAATGAATAAATCTCATTTCAATGAACATAAACAAGATATATGGAGGTGTGATTGGCTTGTAGGCCACATAATATCCATCATTAGATGTAACAAAAAGAGCTAAAAGACTCAAGGAGGGTTCATTAGAAACTATCTCACAGATGCCCCGCCTGTTTTCACGGTCCAAACCAATCCTATGTCTGGTGTACAAATCTTAGAAAACATAATGACAAGGAAATGATGTAACTTTACAGGGGAAGAGCACAAGTCATGACACTAATGCATATAAGGTTCATGAGGGTACAAGGAACATAGAAGATTTAGCGAACTGAAAGGGAATTAGTGAAACGAGTAGTACCATGGCCTTAGATCAGACAAGTTTGACCATCGACAATGGTAAAAAGAGGATGGGAGGGGGTAGGGTGATAGGACAATAAAGGAGAGGAAGCCTCTGAATCGATAATCTACAATGGTGAAGGAGGTAAGGAGAGTGGATATACTTGATGTGGAGAGAGCCATAAGTGAGGTGAGGTGAGGCTGGCTGAAGCAGAGGCATCGGTACTCCCTGAGTGAAAAAATACACCATATTTAGCTGATGTCAAGGTCACATGATATTGTAGAGTAGGAGTATTAGGCGAAGATGGAGAAAAAGTAGCTGAATGAGTTACTACTTCTAGGGCACTAGGAGGGTTGTCAAATTGTTTCCAACACTTGTTGGCATGATGATTTAGCTTGTCACAATAAGGACAAGGTAGAAAAGAGTTTTTTTTGCAGCCACGAGAGGGACAACTGCCATCAAATCAGGGAGGGAGAGCATCATCGCAAGTTTGAGGAGCTGAGACATTATAGCTGAGGGAGGAGTCATATCGTAGATGAGAGAGGGGATGAAGGCATACCAATCATGACCTAGAGAGTGCTTGGAAAAATAATAGTGAGGCTAGGTACACTATCACAAGAGAGAAGAGAACCTCACATCTAAGATGTAATGGGGAGGGATGAAGCCCACTTAAGTAGAGTGGTGGGTAGCTAATAAAGTTCAACCTCTTGAAGTAAGGCCTACAAGCAGCCAAAATGAGCATGAAGAGAGAGATCGCCTTGCTTGTGAGTGAGAAGGACTAGAAGATCTTGACCACACGACTGATGTTCATCGAGTTCGTATACATAGTGTCAAGGGTTTTCTAGATGGAGTGACCTAGATTAATGCATGCGAGAGAATCGAACATGCTTTGCTCGATGATGTGAAGCATCTAAGTGATGATAACTGAGTCTAATTGTGACCAAGAGACAAAATAGGGGTCGTGAAGTGGTGGATGTTCATCCATGACATGATGAAGAAAACTATTAGACTCAAGGAAGAGCTCAAAACCATAAACCCATGTTGTGTAATTATCTACGCATAAAATTTTAGGCAAGTCGAGTAATTTGTGCCATGATTGAAAGACAAGGCATAGAAATCAGCGAAGTACAAAGCACTAAGGTCATTAGTGTGTCACCCTAAGGTGACGGGATGGGTGACAACAAAGTATCAGAACCCGGTGTCGAAAAGGGTGGAGAGAATGTAGAATTGCTAGATGATGCCATAGATTTTTGGTGCAGACATGATAATAGGTCGGGGTGATGAATGTGGGCATGAGCAAGTGCGCCATCTGAAGCAACAGATGGCGCCCGTGCGGTCGACAACAAGAAAGCTTGACAACAACGACAACTGGAGATGATGATGGAGAGGAGAGTGTGCTAGAGTGGAAGGAGGCAACACACGAGAAATGATGATTGCAATGCTTGATGATGGCGGTGAAGATGAGAGGGGTTTTAGCTCTGATACCACATTGATGGTGAGAGCAAAAAATGTTAGAATTACAAATAGAAAAGAGAGTACATAGGTCGTTATATTGGAAGTAAAGATAAGGGGCCCTAAATGGGCCAAGAGCCCAATACCACTATCAAACATCAACCTTGGATGAAATTTAAAAGAAATGAAAGAAAAATTAGAAATTAAATAAAAAAATAAATCATAATAATAGATGACTCTTAAATCCTAGCTTTGCTCTTATATTGGGGATGTCACCTGTTCCATTTATGGATCTTGGTTGCTTGCCCTCGTTCCCCATCGTCCCTCCTATATTTGACAAGATAGGTTTAAAACTACATATTTGACCTATCAACTCAAATTCAATGCAAAATGACATTGCACAATCGCCATAAAAATTTAAGTTCATTTTCTATGATAAAATTCAATTCAACTTATTCTTCAAAAGTTCAAGAGAAAATAAATTCAACTCTAATTTTTTTTCCAAATCACAACTATTGGTTTAAAAATTATTATTCCATTGATGGAGAAAACTCATTGACTCATCTTAAATACATCACTATAATGATCAATTCTCAAGCTCAAATACCCCTCATACCCAATAAAACTGATTAAAATATCTAATCCTCAAATATAAACAGTGATTGTTGATAACATGCAAATTTTACATAAAAAATATGATTATTAATGTAAATTAAGGCATAAAACATTCCATTCTAATGCATGTTAGCATATTTTTTAGTATTTATGTATCATTATATGAAAATTAAGTTATAATCTCAAAATACACTAATTTAGGGATAATTATGATAGATTAAGAGAAATATTTTTCAGATTAGATTATCTCCATTTTTATTTGACATTATTATTAGGTTTTAATATTAAATAATAAGAGAAAATACTTTTTTATACTCATTTATTTTTCTAAGTTTTAAATTCTAAAAGAAATGAGTGTATTTTTGAAATAAAAATTCATTCTCTTGTTATTTATTAAATTTGAGTTTTTAAAATCATAGATGATTTAATTTCTGATCTAATTAAATAAATTTGGATTAATTTGGAGTTGTATTTTAAAAGTTATGAAATTTCTAATTTTAGGGATTTTTTTTAATTTTATATGAATTTAAATCGATTTATTTTGAATTAAAATAAATAAAAAATATTTATTTTTATTGCGTGCTAGTGTGACAGCTGACGTGGCACAGACAAAATGACGGCGCCACGTGGCAGCGTATGAAAACGCTACGTGTCACACACTTGTACATGTGCGCACGTGTGAGTGCACGTATGTGCGCGTGTGAGTGCATGTATGTGCGCATGTGCACACATGGGTGTTCACGTGTGTGTATAAATAATGATATAGCACCCTTTTCAAGATTTTCACTATCTCATTATGTACACAAGACTTATATACATGTGCAACGTATCCGGAGCATTAGATCAAGATCAGTCGGCGAGCGTTTCTCACATTTCTTCTTCACGCGTGACATGGTGAAATCTCGGTGGTTCATCTTTGATCCAACGGACACGATTTAAGCATAAAAATTCGCATTTATGCATTATTCAGAGCTATTGTTCGAAGATTAAATGTTGAATCCAACGGTTACGCCCAGATCTCCCTATAAATTGAGATGTTCTTAGACGATGTAATTTATTCTTGGGTTTTTTTGAGTAATTAAACTGTCTAGACACCAAAATCCTTGAATCTCTTGCTTCCCTTCGCTTCTAGACTCATTTCCGCATCGGAGGAGTGTTTGAAAGTAAGATTTTATTGAGAGAATAGGGAAAAATTGATTCTTGAATGCAAACGATTGTCTTCGAATTCGTGAAATGAAAAGCCTTTTATCCGGCAAGAAATTGGATCAATTCAAGCACTATTTTGGGTTAGAAATTGTGTTTTCGTCCTAATCTTTCTTCCTCTATCATTAGATTTCAAATTTCGAATCGTAGATTTAGTCAATTTTGTTTTTAATTTTGGTTTTCTCTCTCTTCGCGATCTGAATTTCTCTCTAATTTTTGCTTGTCGATTTCTCCGCAAATCTTGATCCAAATTATGTGATTTTTGATTTCGTGGATTTGTCTTCAAGTTTTCTTTTCAAATATATCAAAATCCCTAATTTCTTACCTCATTCATTATCCAATTTGATCAAATTTCAAAGAATACATCGAAAATATCTTAATTCTCTGTGGATTTGACCCTTATTCACCACTGTACTATTTAATTCATAATTAATCTTTAAAATTGGTGAGTTTAGTAAATGTTTTGATGTTTATCCACGTGTTTTCAACGACCTCGCGGGTTTGCTTTGTCAATTGTACAACCTCCCTGCTAAGCTTTACAATAATGGTTTCAAGAGGAACCCAAAACACCTATACAATCTCCCTACGATCCAATTGATTCCATCATTAATGTGATGGCCTCTCCATCGTTGATTAGTTTTTTATAGCAATAATTTGGACCCATCTTTTTATATAGACAAATATATTTGATTGAAGAAACTAGAAAGGGGGAACGAGCTTTTCCATAGCCAAAGTAATTATGATCCATATTGTTTATTTTTTGCACAGAAAAATGTCAGCTTGAAATCCCAAGAAATCCCATTAAATTTGGCTTGCAGAAACTAGAGAGGGAAAAACTTAACTTTTATAGCCGTTAGTAATCATTGCAATGAAAGAGAAAAAATGTTCAGCTTTTTCTTGCTTTCAAGGGCTTTTTTATTAGCTAGTTAGCTTTTTCTATAACGGCCCGTTAGTAACTTTCTATAACGGCCCGCTAGACAGATTAAAGAGTCTATTATTTTGATCCCCAAGAGAGGGTAGACTTGAGAGGGCAGCACTGCGGCAGGGATGCTTCGTCCCTCTCCGGGTCGCCGGCGCCCCCGCCAGAGGTCCCACATCTGCTGCGCCGCCGCCGCCTCCTTCCTCCTCCTTCTCTCCATCTCGGTTCTCCACTCCCGCCTCTCCTCCTCCTCCCCCTCCCGCTTCCTTGCCCGCTCCAACTCCCTTGACGCCGCGTTCAACCCCGGCGTCGTCCTCCGCGACGCTGACGACGATCTCCTTGAAGATTCCTCCGAAGACCGCATCGATGCTCTTGATTTCGTCGAGGAGCCCGGGGAAACCGTAGAATCCGACGGTCAGGTATCAGAAACGCTAGATTCTTCTGGACTCTTCTTCGATCATGTTGTTGGAGCGATTCGGAGATCGTTTGGGGTTCCGTTGGGGCGCAGATTTTTAGTTGAAGATCGTTCTCGGATTCGGAATCTGTTTTCTTCCGATGATCAGGTGATTGATGAAGAGATTAGATCCAAATTGGCATCGATTCAATCCCCTGAAGATGCGCTTTTGGTGAAAGGATCACCCGGTAGGCGATCACCTCTGCGAGAAGGCTGGGCGCCGTGGTTTGAGGCCAAAGGAAGGTACCTGAGGCAGGACGGGATGTTCAGATCGAGCATTGAGGCAATGAATCCGATGAATAATGCTCTATTACAAGATCCTGACGGTTCTTCATTGACTTTCCTCAGTAGAGGAGATCGCCTGATGCAGAAATTGATAACCAAGGAGCTTCTGAGCACTCCATTCCTTCAGGAATCACGCCAGGGGAGAAGTACCCTGGAATCCAGCAAGAAGAGGGGATTTCTTCTGGGAGATCCGCATATTTATCCCAACGGTAAGAATTGGGGATTTTACCCAGGATTGGAGAATCATTCATCTTTCTCGGAATTTGTGGAGAAGTTCCTTTATGGTGGGCAATGCTCTTTGAGGGTTTTCATGGTGTGGAACGCTCCTCCTTGGGTATACACCACTCGATTCCAGAGGAGTTTCGAGAGTCTTTTCCATCACCACAGGGATGCTTGTGCTCTTGTGTTCTCTGAGACATTGGAACTTGATTTCTTCGAGGATTTCGTCAAAGATGGGTAATTAATTCAGTTTTCATGTCTTAGGTGTTTTTGTGTAGTTTTCCTTTCTGCCGGGCTTCCTGGGTTGGGTCAGACGATATGATCCCATCTTGATTGTGGGGATCACTGAGATCCCTCATTGATCAAGGCATTCGAAGTGATTGACCCATCTCTTAATTGGAGTAAGTGGGCTACTGAGAAAACTTGATTAGGCCTATTGAATACTGCCCAGTCAGGAGCTATACAGTTGTGCTCAGAGTTCTAGAAGTACAGATGATACTCAAAGGGTGTTTGAAGAGTTTTCTGTTTTTCTGAAGGAGAATGAGATGATGACAGCTAGAGTGAGATGACGACAGGAGGGTTGAATCACAGGGGAGGTTTCAGTTGATGCTGAATAGACTTCCCTGACAAGCAAGGGGAGAGAGAGAGAGAGAGAGTCATGGAAGGGGGTGGGATGGGAGAGCTGGGGGGGAGGAGAAAGAGAGAGACAGAAAGTCAGAGAAGGGGGTGGTTGAGAGATAGAGAGATGGGTAGAGAGAGACAGAGCCAGAGAAGGGGGTGGCTAAGAGATAGGGAGGGAGGTAGGGAGAGAAGGGTAGTGAGACTGATTATGATAATGTTTTTATAAGAAATTGGTGATGACCGAGTTTTTGAAAGACCATCTCTCCTCTCTGTCTCTAAAAGATGAGATTCATTTTCAGTGTTGCCCAGCTTACCTTACTTTAGACAGATCTGATGACCGAAAATAAAAGTGCATCAATCTTACTCAATCAATATGATCGATTGCCTATGATAATTAAGAATGGATTTGAAGACCCCCATGGGTGATTGAATGATAGATCCATCCCTTGATTTTAACTAACCAATTTTTTCTCGAGCATTTGACTCTCAGAGTTTGTTACCTTTGATTTATCACTGTATTTGGAACAAAGTGGCTGTAACCATTGAATGTGCTGTATCAATGCAGTTTCAAAATTGCTGTTGCGATGCCAAATCTCGAAGAGCTTCTCCAAGACATGCCTGTCCACATGTTTGCATCTTTCTGGTACAAATGGAGGGATACTAAACACTATACCCTTCATTATAGTGAGCTTGTGCGACTTGCAGCACTTTACAAGTTAGTTATACTTAGAAACATTTACATTTTGTTATAGTAGTATCTGTTACTTCTAACCTTTAGAACTAGGCATATACCCTTACAAAATCCTCATGGAGCAAAATTCACTAGTAACTCTAAATTAAATTCTTGTGGCGTACTGAAAATTCTTATCGTGAATAATTCAAATTTGTGTTTACAATTCTTTCTTCTATATTTTCGATTTCTAGGAGTATAATCTTTCTAATTGGGGTGTTCTCCTATGTTCCAAAGTAAATGGATCTTCATAATAGATCTGTGAAACCTGTCCTTCAAGGGGTTGATAGTGTAGGGAGGTGTTGACTCTCTTTGGAAGACCCTGAGGAATCCCAACTCAGCCTGAGAAAAAGAAATGAGATAAACTGAGCCTCCAAACCCAGAATGTTCCCAATAACCAGACCAATACATTGTCCCAGAGGTCAAAGGTGAGAAAGATGATAACTCAAAAAGGGAACCACTGGAATGGATGGCCTCCCCAGATCCGTCTACTAATAGATTATAGAACAAGGAGCTGCCAGAGTAACTGTTCCACTAGAAATAGAGGTATAGAGGGACCATATTGGAGAAAAGAGGAGGATCTGCTGCGACCATCAGTGGGAAGAACCATTGTCATCTCTGTGGCTCTCAATACCTGAGACTCCTGCCCCCTAGGGGCAAAAAAATCCCCGATGGACAAATATACTGGAGACCCACTGACCGTAACATTGGGGCCTCCTGTCTTGTTGGGCCTGTGGGGCTCCAGGACTGGTCTTTGGTTTGCTTCCCTGACCTGAGCCAGACCTCTTTCTTGCTGGGAGTAAGTGAGGTTGCACTGACCTAAATCCCATTCAGCATGGAAGGCCCATCCCTGTACCAGCCTGCCTTGCAAGCTAGCCAAGCCGTCTGCCCTGCAGCTGGGAGCACTGGGGCACAGCGGCTCCTCTGGGGTCTCCTCTTCTGGCTTTCTGTGGCACCACCTGCTGTGGCCAGCCCAGCATCAGCTGCCTGCCCCATTTAGCATCGTGGTCTGTCAGAGCTAAGTTGAAATTGACAATTACAAAATGGCAATAACAAGTCCATTAAGGAACGCAAATTTTATATAAGTTTAAAGCATAAGTTGAAAATAAATGTACAGTTCAAATTTTATTTGAAATTAAGATGACTTTTCATTTATTTAGTCAAGAAAATGATACAATTCCACTTGGGATGTATGGAAATCGTGAGTGAGAGAGAGTAGAAGAGATATCCCAAAAACCGTACATTGCCATGTCTGTATACCCCATTTACCTAATGACCCTAATACCCATATTTAGGTTCCTATCATTACTCCCCTTGTCAGTGCCAGCTTGCTCTCCAGCTGGTTGGAATGACAGCTTCAGTGGATGGCAAGAGGGGCAGTTGTGGCTGGCAGCTTTGGTAGGGTACAGAAGCATAGTGCAGCATAAATGGTGACGGGCGCAGACTGCTGATGTAGAGCTCGATTCAAACAAGCCCCCAACAGGCCGGTCCCTGATCCAACTAGGGGTATTATAATCATAAAACCTAAAGAGGGTAATTAGGGTGATTGGTTCGAAAAGGTATAAAGCCCTCGACATGTTTGGGTCTTTGGGACATCTATCATTTTGGTCTATCTTCTTTAACGTCTCTTCCTCTCTCCCCCTCTCTCACTTTGCAATTTCAATACATCCCTAGAGGGATTGTATCAGAGAATATCCTCTTTATAATAGGAATTCAGTCATCACAACCTGCAACTATTGTTATAATGTCTATTGTTGTTCGTAATTCCAGATATGGCGGAATCTACTTGGATTCAGATGTGATTATTCTTAAGCCTTTGTCTTCTCTGAAGAATTCTCTTGGCAAAGAAAATGAAATGGATGTATACAATGGAGCAGTGATGGCGTTTGATAGGAATAGGTATCTTCATCGATTAATCTTTGATAATATGCTGTGTTTATTATTTTCTATTTAGTTAATTATCATAGAAAATTGTTTACACATATTTTAAATTATTTTATTGATTAATACATTTATTCCCTTTGTTCTTGCTGTGTTTTAGATAAACTTGCCATTTGTTACCAAGACTAGAGAAGTATTTTAATATTCATATTCATAGTATAACTCGGAAGAAAATGGCGAATATCATGTGAAATGGGAAATGTCTTTTCTTGAATGAAAAACAAGAACAACATCTAATTGGTTACAAGAATAATTTTCACTACATTGCTAATGAGGGTTGGTATGTGATTTTGGGCAGAGGATTTGGAGGGGTATGTACCGAGATTCTGATACAGTTCCAACCAAGAACATCAAGAAAATACTGTATCGGATCTACTGACTTTTGATTCTTACAGAACAGGTGGATTATGATGATAGTTTACCTGTTAGGATTTCCCCAAGTCACATTGCAAATGCAGCCTCGCTTCTTGATGTAGTCTTTCCTCTTATCTTAGAATCGTCTCTTCCACTTCCCTTCCTGACTTTCCATCTCCCCTCCAATTTATTTCTGTCTCCCACCTTCTCCTCTGCCAGCTCAGCAATCAGGGATATTATTAAGTAAATGGGCCCTGTGTTACCTCATTAATCCCTCTTTAATGACTCGTCTGGGCCTCAGCCCTTTCATTGTTTTCCTCCAAACCAGGCTTTTCTTTTTTATTCTTTCTCCTTATGCATTAAAGCAGAGGGATCGTCTAGGATTCTTTCTCTGATGAATATTAGATCCCGTTTCTTATACTTATATCTAATCCAGTGATCTTCTAGATTTGCGGGATGGTACCTTGTCATATTTGGAGAAAAGAAAATAGTTTTTTTTTATCTTCACCAGGTTACAAAAATCTTAATCCTGATACAATGCTCATCTTTTTCCTGATGATATATTGATGATATATTTTTCCTGATGGCATTTGGTGCTTGATGATATATTGAGATAAGACCATTTATTATCCTATTTTTAGGGTTTTAATTCTAAGTATTCAAATTTAATAAAATGTTTTGAATGGATGTCTTGCAATTTAAAAAAAGTTGATAATATCGCATGTACCTTATGATGGCGGTTCAACCTTTGCAGCCCTTTCATTATGAAGTGTCTGAAAGAATTTCGTGCGACATATAAGAAAACCAGTCTGAGGTGGAATGGAGCTGGGCTTCTTAGAAGGGTGGTCAACAGACTTGCTGAACAGACAAATAAGCTCCAGTCAAACTTGGACCTCAACATAGAGCCATCTCACAAGTTCTTTCCCATTAGCGCCGACAACATTTTGAGGTATTTTTTTAAAAGCTATTTATCTTGTTTATTGGTTTCCTCTCTACCCATTTAGGGTCATGTAATCTCATTATGTTGTCTGTTAAACTCGGTTTGCGTAGTCTTGTGGACCAATTACCTAGATGAATCTTCATACAACGTAGACATGGACGAATGCCCCATCCATCTGTGGTTGCCACGATTAGATCAATATGGACCATCAGATCTAAATACACTTGCCAACTTCCAGATTAAAAACGTAAAGAATCCTCTGTTTTCTTGTTGCTGCATCTGCGCGCTCCTTGCTGCAACAGGGCAATCAGGCTGTGGAATCAAATACTGATGATCCAACTAGCGAGATTGAAATCCTTGCACCCCATGGGACAAAGAAAAACTGCTTGCATCTGTTGAGCAATCAAACCGAACTTTAACCATGAGTGTTGAAAATGCCTACGATCATGCTCATTGAGTTGGTCGTTGATCTAGTTGTAGATGGATGATGATATAGTACAGTCTGTCAGATCTGCAAGTCTGCTCATAAATGGCTAAAAATAGTGTCTTCTCCCAAGTCTCCGACTCTCCCTCTCAGCTAGTCAGCTCTGGGGTTCCCCTCTCTTATGAGCTGTCTTCATTCTTTAGTAGCATGTCTGTTCTGCCTCCAAGTGTTTCTATGTCCAAACATTCTGTCGCCTGCCCCTTTCAATCAGTCTCCCGCTGTTGCTGACAGTTCTCCTTCTCTAGTCCATTTCAGAATAAAGAAGCTTATATGAGCAGAAAGAGTGCCATGACCTCTGCTCTTTTGATCATCCTTTCTTTCCCGAACTATTTGCGGATTTTGATGTGGATGTTTACCTATCCTGGGCCGTTAGTGAATTTTATGGTGTTGGAAATCTTCTTTCCCTCAACGCCATCAACCTAATCCAATCTCGACAAACGTGACAATCTTCTGGGCAAATACCATAATTAAAAACTGCGAGGTGTGATCGTCTTCTCTGGCATTCTGGGCTCCAAGGTGATCATGTTCGGTTCGTGGAAACCAAACATATTTGTTGTTTCCTAGTCTATGCCTCCACCTAATCGCCATTGATGGGACAGTCTCAGATGTCAGGGCAAAATACATATGACCCAATATCCCAGTTCAAAAAATCTTTGGGGTCCCTGTACTTGATTTTTGACATATTTGTTGACTTTAATATTTTTCTGATTAATCTCAGGTACTTTGATGCACCGGTTGATGAAGTTGAGGCATCTGAGCAGTCAATCCTCTTGGAGAAAATTTTGAATGAATCAATAACATTCCATTTCTGGAATAGCTCAACCTTTTCACTTGTTCCTCAGGTTGGCAGCCTCTCTGAAAAGCTTATAAACCGGTACTGCTTACGTTGTAATGATGTTTTGTAAATATTATTTGAAATATGTCACGTTATTGTAAAAATTTGAGCTCTTCATTGTCTTGGAATATGTGCTCCATGCCATTGTATTATCCATTCAAATTACCCATGATACTATTTTCTATTGAATCATTGCACCAAAGTTATTGTTTTAAGAAAAAAAATTGTTGAATATTGTTGTTTGATAGATTAAGTTCCATGTTTCGGAAAAAAATGAGACTTCTTGGTTTATGTTTTCTTCAAAAATAGAGAGCATCATCTATCACATTGATAGATTGTTTACACAATCCAGAGCAACTCATGACCAGAGCAACCAGTGACTTAGTTGATTTTTTTTCAATTACTTGGTTGCAAGCTTAAGCTTTACTGAAACCATATTTTGAAGTTCAGTTATGAGAAAGATTTGGTTGAAGTTTATTTTCTTGAGTTCAACAAACTGGAGTTGCAGAAATTCAAAGCCCCATTGTTTGTAAATTTTAGAAGTTACTATTTCATGATTCTGCGGCATATGTGATATTTAACAATCCTCTTGAGTTTGTTAATAAATTTATCATGATATCAAGTTGTGACCCATTGGATAGCCTGTTGCCAGTATGCGTCCCAATGGTCTGTCTGCTGTACCACTCCAGTATACTCACCTGAGAAAATGTGATGAAGAATTGTCGATCTTGACCTTCAAAGCTTTCTTGAGGTGTATCTCGTTTCCTAGCATCTTTGACTTATCACATATAATTATATGTGAATTTTCGGCAAGAAATATCGCATCGAATCAGAGAAATGGATTCAAAAACACTTTTGCTCAAAGGGGATGCAAAGATGTCTTTCAGTTTGTCTAGAAATTTATTCAAATTCTGCCTCTAATGGACATTGGAAAATAATTGCCAGAGATAAATTTGATAAGTTCAAATTTATGAAGGAAGCCTTAAAATTTTGAGGGCTTGCCCAAGACAGTTGCGTCTAGGTCAAAAATAGATCGAAAAAATAGGTTTCACTTTATTTGTTTCAATGGGTCGTTGTTCATATATTTTAAGCTGACATTCATTGAATATCCTTCATGACTTTCATCCATCAAACTCTGGATATGCATTTCTTTATCAATGAGGTTCTGGAACTATGGAGATGCAAGCTTCCAAATATCCTATTTTATGGTACTGAAGCATTCTCAATAGAGACCGCATAAGAAGCCCTTTCTACAAAAGAAAATTAGGTCAGGAACAATTCTCACGATTTGCGAAGAAATATCAAAATCTTGAAATTCCATAAAGATTTAAAGCTATTTCAAGAAAAAGGGGCTTACCAATGGAGGATGTTAAAAATTTGAGAATAAGAACAAGGACTCAAAAAAAAATCTACTGAGCAATATAGTGCAAAGATTGCACACTTTGGTCAGATTTTGCCATTGTCAAAGTACATGTTGAAGACACCTAATGATTTGATCCTTGATTCAATCTAAAATTTCCACATTGACCCTCAATGTGATGGTCTTCCAAGTTTTTTTAGTTGCATATTTGCTTAAAGTTGTGATAATGTGGAATTGAAAATGTATTCATCCGAATGTTTGATGTGAGGTATTCAAATGGGAACATTTGGATTTTGAGCAAATGGGAGGTATGCCCCAGAACTGAGGAAAAATCAAATCTCTCATTATACTCTTTGTGCGCAAGGACATAGATTTGTTGGTGAAGGTGGGCAACTTAATGTATGCAAAGGGGCCATGAAATCACTTAATTGTGGCATATGTGTCAAGGTTAATTGAGCTAGCATGGCATGATCGAGATTTCCTGATCTTGAATGTTTTTTGGCCTAATCACAAGAACCTTGGGGTTGTACGAGCATCACATTTATGGGAGGCATGAAAGATTATGTAGAATGAAGTTCATTTGTGAGATAGAGATAATTCTTGACTACATTCATTCACATCTTTGGGATTTTTAATAAGTTCCGTCCTATGATGAAGCTTATTAATATCTCAAGCTTTGTTGATGAGTTCTCTCATAAAGTATGAGCACATTTCTCTATGGAAATCAGATAGTATTCCATTTCTTTAACTCATGGGTGATACTTGTAAAAACACGGTCGTTGAATGCGTAAATTTACGTATCAAATAAATTTATACTCAACTCTTCAAATATGATCTTCAATTAGATCACTGGCGAGTTGAGGTCGAATCCACATGGAGGAAGGTTAAAAGATTGAAATCAGAAGATATTTTTTGATATTTTTAGATTTAGAAAGCGAAAATGATCAATGAAAGGAAGAAAATGTGCGTGGAGATGAAATGAACCGAACAAGTGCTTCCAAACTCCGTTTCTAGACTCGATTTCGCGTCCACGGAGTGTTTATAAGTGAGATTTCGTCGATCGAGCAAGGAGAATTTGTCTCTTGAACACCGATGTTCACGTTTGAATTCGTGGAATGAATAGTTGTCGATCCGGCGATCAATTGGATCGATTTGATCGTTATCTCGGGTTAGAAAACAAGTTTATCCTCTAATCTATCGTCATGTATCATCAATTTTAGGTTTAGGATCTTAATTTAGCTCAATTTTGATTTTAATTTCAGTGTATGTTCTTCGCGATTTCGAAAATTTCCTCCCACTTCCATCTTTGATTTCTCTGTGATTACTAATCCAAATCGAGTGATTTTTGATTCCGTGTATAGATCTTTGAGTCTTTCTAAAACCACCATTTTCCCTAATATCTCACCTCAATTCATCGTCCAATTTGATCAATTTCTATAAAAGATATCTCGAAAATACCTTAATTCTATGTGGATTCGACCCTTATTTACCATTATACCGTTTAATTCATTATCAATTCCCAAAATTGGTAAGTTAGGCTTTATTTTTGACACGATACCGCGCGAAATTGACGACCTCGCGGTCTCGTCTCGTTAAATGGCGCCGTTGCCAGGGAATTTATGGCATATTTTTCTCACTTGTAATCGCTTCTATACTCAATTTCGCGTCCACGAAGTGTTTATAATTGAGATTTTGTCGATCGAGCAAGGAGAATTTGTCTCTTGAACACCGATGTTCACGTTTGAATTCGCGGAATGAATAGTTGTCGATCCGGCGATCAATTGGATCGATTTGATCGTTATCTCGGGTTAGAAAACAAGTTTATCCCATAATCTATCCTCATGTATCATCAATTTTAGGTTTAGGATCTTAATTTAGCTCAATTTCGATTTTAATTTCAGTGTATGTTCTTCGCGATTCCGAAAATTTTCTCCCACTTCCATCTTTGATTTCTCCGCGCTTACTAATCCAAATCGAGTGATTTTTGATTCCGTGGATAGATCTTTGAGTTATCTTTCTAAAACCACCATTTTCCCTAATTTCTCGCCTCAATTCATTGTCCAATTTGATCAATTTATAAAAGATATCTCGAAAATACCTTAATTCCCTGTGGATTCGACTCTTATTTACCATTATACCCTTCAATTCGTTATAATTCCCAAAATTGGTAAGTTAGGCTTTATTTTTGACACGATAGCGCATGAAGTCAACGACCTCACGGTCTCTTCTCGTCAAATGGCGCCGTTGCCGGGGAATTTAAGGCATATTTTTGAGAAAATTTGTCAATTTTGACCTGGTCAACATCGGATTTTTCTTTTTATTTCTTGAATTTAACTCGCATCGATCGTAATTGGAGTGATCCGAAGTGAATTCCATCTTCGTGATCTTTAATTCGACGAGAATAAGTGAATTCGACCGCTTCTCTACGGATTATTGGGCGATCATTTTTCAAAATCGGGTTAAGAAATTATAAACACTCACGGATACCGACACCTAGGTATGATCTTTGCCATTATTTGATAATTAATATTATATAATTATTTTCATGAGATGTCATTCATTTAGAAAACATGTTCTAATGCCTTCCGAAGATGAAATTTATCTTAAATGATCCTCAACTCCATACCATCTTGAGTAATTTTCCATTTTCTATGGATTACGGTCTATTGCTCACATGTATTGTTTTGAGAGGGCCAAGCTCTCACTGAATCACGCATGACTTGCTTTTCTAAATCATTGTTAAAAATTTTATCTTTATTGAAATTCACGATTCTATACAAAAAAGCCTGTTGTACTAGGGTTATTTAGAGTTTCTCATCGTCCTAGGCCGCATCGAAGCCATGCTCTGTGTAGACTTAGGCCATGATAGATTCGAATTAATCTAAATTTCAACCGCTCTTTCGATAGAAATTTTTTCTAGAAAAATATATCTATAATTCTATATTTATACATATAATATAATATATCTATAATATATTATCTCCAATAAATTGTGATTACATGAATCTAATTTAATGATATGATTTGAATTTCATGCATAAATTCTAAATTTCACTTTCAAACCATGGATTATAATGCTTTATTATTCATAACAAGGATAATTATGGTTTGAATCTTGAGGAAATTTCTTATCATGCATCAAGTTTTTATTCAAAATAATCACATCAATTTTTGGAGAATATGAGCTTAAACGAGTCTAGCTGAAGACGATAAACTTAGCGCTTATTGGGAGGCAGCCCAAAGTTATCCTTTTGTGTTTTTCCTTTAGTTTCTTTTTCAGAATAAATACATTGTCGAAGAACCATATTATGAAGGGCGCACGCATGAGAAATCCCGTGAACAAGCGTCAAAAAGCCCAAATGAGTTTTTCTAAACCCTTTTCTCCTCATCACATTTTTATCATTTTCATGCCATGATCATTATTATTGCTATCTTTCTTCATGAGCATAGTAATTTCATTGAGGACAATGAAGAGTTTAAGTTGGGGGGTGAAGACTTAGAAAAATTTAATAATTTTTCAAAAATTTTAAAAATCTAAATTCTAAAAACTCCTATTTTCCAAATTTTTATCACTCTTCTCCACCTTAGAAGTCTTGAAAGTTTGAGATCTTATCTACTAGAGATGTAGAAATGAGGGCCTAATAGCCCATATGATTACATTTTGAGTAATAAAACCAAGTGATCTAGATAAACCATGGGATTATTCGTAATGGTTGATTTCTTTGGGGTTGGATATCTAACAAGGCACAGAGGAAAAATGAGTAATCAGAAGGTTGAAGTGCTATGGGATTGAAATGGAGAGATTTGAGTGAAGTTCAAGAAAAATTCTTATCCCCTACCTTACATCAGCCGAACCTACTTAGTGTGGGAATTCCTCGATTCCGAACTTTCCCTTAAAAGAGTGCAATGATCCATAATTTTTTTGAAATACCTATATTTTCCCTATTAGGCATTTAGTTCCAATTTTCCATTCCAGTTATTTAGTTACACCCATTGTTAACCTCACTTATGATAATCACACTCCCAAGTGACTCACACATCCATCACATCTCCTCCACATTCCTCTCACATGTACATATCCCTTCAAAACATTACACTTCACATTTTGGCAAACTCTCTTCAAACCTCCACGAAACAACTCATCCATATCCTTATTTTGTGTAAATTCTTTTAAAATTTTGAAGTATCTTTGAAAAAAAATAGTTACAAAAACAAAACAAAAAAAAGAGAAAAAGAAAATAAAGAGGCAAGGAAAAAGGAAGGATAAAAAGAAAAAAAAAGAGAGAAATAGAAGAAGTGAAAAGAAGGAGAATAAGTTAGAGGAATATCTTCTCTTCTCAACACCACCATCTCTACCATTTCCATATATCCTATCATCCATCATCATCCACATCATTTGAGAGCTAAATTATCATAAGTGGTACCACCTTTGTTTTTAAAAATCTATTTTGTTTACACACATATTTTCTTTTAACCACATCATTCCTTTAGATATAGTGTCTTTAATTTTCTTTCAACCACCTCAAACGATGCATCCAAAGATAGGAATACCCTTGCAATTGCACTCTTTTTAGGAGGAAGGTAATTTGAGGGGAATTCTAATACTTTAAGTAGCCTCCATTTTGAGGGAAGGAGTGATGAAGCTATGGAGAGGGTAAGGATTACATCTGCTCATGAGAGTGTGAGGATCTTTTTCATCCCCATAGCATTAAACCCTAGATATACTCACCTTAATCACAATTGAGAATTAGACTCGAACATTATCCGATGAGCACTACCCTAAGATGCACTAAAGAAGTCAACCTAGAAATGGAATCTAGATCACTATAGTCCACACTATGAGGAAGAGTAATCATACTTGTATACATTTCACCTCTTTAGTAGTAGGATTGAGAAGTGGAAAGGACTTTCTAGGGAGATTCTATAGGAAATTGCTAAGAGACTAGAAATTATTTAAGTTGGGGGGGTGTGATAACATGCAATCTTAACATGATAAAATATGATTATTAATGCAAAATAGGGCATAAAACATTCCATTTATATCCATGTTATCATACTTTGAGTGCATTTCTATCATTCTATGCAATTTTATGTTATAATCTCAAAATGCGTTAATTTAGGGTTAATTATGATGAACTAAAGATTAAAGATTTTATAACCTATCTTTACTTGAGATTATAAATGGTTTTTAAAGTTAAATAATAAGAGAAATCATTTTTATGAACATTCATTTCATTTTCTAAAATTAAAATCTTAAAGAAATGAAGGTATTTTTGAAATAAGAATTAAATCTCTTGTTATTTAAATAATTTGACTTTTTAGAATGATAGATAATTAAATTTCAGATCAAATGAAAGAAATTTGGATTAATTTGGAGTTGTATTTTGAAAGTTATGATTTTTACAATTTTTAGGGTTTTTTCTGGATTTTTTCTGATTTTATTTTTTATTTAAAACGTTTAAAATAATTAAAAAAATGACAAAAACGTTTTTATTTTTCGCGCGGGTCACACGTGGATGCGACGTGGCACTAGGGGCCACGTGGCAGCGCCACGCGGGCCCACGCGGCGCCTACGCGACGTATATATTTATATTTATATTATATACTATATATATAGGGTTTTCAGCCTTCCGTAGATCGGAAGGGTATTCGAACCCCTTAATCCGTCGGGCTTTATAAACCCGACGGATTTCACTAACCTTTTCCATGTGGGACTAAAGTCCCACATAGTTATCTTAGTTTCAGGCGACGTGGTTGACAGAGGAACGTTGATCAGGCGGAGCGCAGAAGATCCGCGCGTCGATCGCGTGGACGCGGACCACTGATCGTGATCAAACACGTGTCTTAAAAGCAGCGTTATAACGGTCCAGATTTCACGCGACGTGGCGGCATCACACGCGCCGATCTAGTGGACGCGCGGACCGCCGATCGAGTGGACGTGCGGACCACCGATCATCTGATCGCGCACGTGGCCTTAATACGGAGTTATGACGGCCACAATTTAATCTTCGGGGGAGCATCTGACGCGTCAGATCAAGATCCAACGGCGGAGATTAGAAGCGTTTTATAACGCATCTTTTAAAGGCTTCATCAAGACCGCCGGATCGCGATCCAACGGTTATGAAACAACGCGTTTTTAAAATGCATATCTTGCGGAACATCCTGGCGCTCCATCTGCGATCTAACGGTCGCAAATTAACCATAACGGTTCGATGAGATGCGTTTAACCCGAACTGTTGATGTGGATTAAACGCATCAATCGGACGGTTACGCCCAATTTGGCCTATATATTGAGGCATTCTTCAAATTTTTAAGACATTCGAGGAAGATTTCACTTAATCGACCTATCTACATGCATCTTCTCTTCAATCTCTCACTTGTAATCGCTTCTAGACTCGATTTCGCGTCCACGGAGTGTTTATAAGTGAGATTTCGTCAATCGAGCAAGGAGAATTTGTCTCTTGAACACCGATGTTTACGTTTGATATCGCGGAATGAATAGATGTCGATTCGGCGATCAATTGGATCGATTCGATCCTTATCTCGGGTTAGAAAACAAGTTTATCGTCTAATCTATCATCATGTATCATCAATTTTAGGTTTAGGATCTTAATTTCGCTCAATTTCGATTTTAATTTCAGTGTATGTTCTTCGCGATTCCGAAAATTTCCTCCCACTTCCATCTTTGATTTCTCCGCGATTACTAATCCAAATCAAGTGATTTTTGATTCCGTGGATAGATCTTTGAGTTATCTTTATAAAACCACCATTTCCCCTAATTTCTCACCTCAATTCATCATCCAATTTGATCAATTTCTAAAAGATATCTCGAAAATACCTTAATTCCGTGTGGATTCGACCCTTATTTACCATTATACCCTTCAATTCGTTATAAATTCTCAAAATTGGTAAGTCGGTCTCGTCTCGTCACCCTCTCAGATGCTACAGTGGAAATTCTATGGCTAAGATCTCTTCTCCAAGAACTTGGGCTTCTGCTACCTACTTCTCCAATTCTATGGCGCGACAACATTGGAGCAACCTACCTTGCAGCGAATCATGTGTTTCATTCTAGGATGAAACATGTTGAAATTCATTATCACTTTGTCCGTGAATTAGTAAACTCCAAGCAGCTCCGGATTGGCTACGTCTCTACCAAAGATCAACTCGCTGATTTGTTGACCAAAGCTTTACCAAAGCAATGATTTCTTCCCTTCAAATCCAAGCTTCACGTGCTTCCCACTGTGAGCTTGCAGGAGGGTATTGAGACACTACAAAGTGAATTATAAGTAACGGTAACTCCAGTCGTTACATAACTGCTCGAATCCAGCTCAACCATGCAAGAAGAAGAACGCCACAACCATTACCTGCTCCTGAAACTAAATTATGAAACTACGACACTGCTCCCGAAAAATTTACAACGAAGCTTTTTCTTCTATTATAAATACCTCTTGTACATTGATAACATGCATTTATAACATGAATTCTTATCTTAATTAACTCATATTCATGCTTATTTTATGTGAATATGATGCATGTTATCATACTTTTTAGGAATTTTCTCCATTGGCATGTCATTTCACTAAAGTTGATATTTATGCATAAATTAGAGATAATTTCATGCTTAATAGATGATTAATCTTTTGTTTAAGTTAATAGAAGTTAATCTCTGTCATGGAATGAGTTTTGACTTTAGTAAATATTTAGAAGGATGATTTTAGGATGAATTTATGATTAAAAATGTTTAATGAGAAATGATTTAAGTAAATTATAAGTCATCTTGATTTCCTCTTTCTAAATATATTTTAAATGGCATAATATTAAAAAGGAAGAAATTTGTGATCCAATGGAGAAAATTTGAGATTAAAAGGAGTTGTATTTTGAGAAATATGAATTTCTGAAGTTTTATGCCCCTTTTCTGAATTTTATTTTAGGTATTTTCTATTAACAAAATCGCGAAAAAGGGGGGTTTTATTACCTGTAGGTGCTGACGTGGCGAGACCGACCCGGGGTGCGACGTGGCACTGAGGCCACGTGGCAGAGCCTGGGCGGCCCACGTGGGGCGCAGGTGGCGCTGACGCGTGGCAGGAGGCCACGCCACGGTCCACGTGGGCGCCTGTGTGGGGCGCCACGTGGCAGAGGGTTTGCATGTGGAGGGCCCACGGGTATAGTGGGCCCTGGTTAGTATTTAGGGGCGCTAACGCATAAGCGTATAACCGCCCCCTAATTTATAGGAGCGGTTTCTTTATTTTTCTCCCGTGTGGGACTATGTCCCACACGAGACTTACCGATTGCAGGTGACGTGGTGGCTTTTCAGCTGTTGGATTTAGTCAGAACGGCGTTGATCGCGTGGACTTGGGTCCATGCGATCATCACATCGAGACGTGTCAGGGAGAAAGGCGGCGGCCAATGAAAAAAAAGGAGGGATTTTTTCCCGCCTAATAGGACAAAAAAAAATTTAATGCTTTCTTTTTTCAGGAGTAACGGTCGAGGCGACGTGGACCAATGAGAAAACTGATGCTTTTTCCCCGCCTAATAGGATAAAATTGATGGTCAAAGCTCTTGTGACGCATTAATTGCACCGCAATCTCGGACGGCTGCATTAAATGCACAAAACCGCGTGCATTAAATGCAACGCGGTTTCAACTGTGCCTCTCGACGTGGCCGCTCCGGATTCGCTGAAAGCGAATTTCATGACGCAGCCACATCATCGATACCTGCATTTAATATATGAAGTTATTTTTTTTGAACAGGTGTCTTTTCTTACCTGACGCCACGTGGAGGCTCGAGAGCGCCGGATCCTCATCGCGATAGTCCCCGATCGGACGGCTAACGGTGGACGCGCCTCACGATCAGAGCTTACCTAGATCGCGCGATCATGACCGTTCCCTCACCTGAAGAGCATCGGACGGCTACGACGAGTCGTGGAAGAACTCCACGATCGCGGCGCGATCGAGCCGCGATCGTGATTCCTGCAGGGCGGAATCATCTCCCCGAGCTTTGGAAGGTTGCCTTGGAAGCTAGCAATCATGGATCGACCCACGATTATGGCCCGATCACGGCATGATCGTGGCCCGATAGTGGTGCAAACGTGGCGTCCTTTGAGGCTAATTTGAGGAAACTTCGCCACATATTCGAGAGCTACGACGCCGCGCAAGTGAAACCGCTCCCTCGACGCTGCAAATCCGCGTCCACATCCGCACCAATTACCCACGATCTTCGGCCTAATTCTCCCTCTAAAAAAAGCCATGTACTCTCTTCTTTGTTCTGAACTTTTGATCAATTCGTGAAGGAATTAAGCGAATTTCAAGGAAGATCTTTAGTTCATCGTGATCCCCCGCGTTTAGACTCGATTCCAAAGGGATTGGAGCGGGATTGATCACGAATTCCTCCTTGATTTCATCGAATTTTCCCCTTGAATTCCGAAAATCCGTGAGAAATGATCCGAGCAAATTCACTCTAATTCGCGCAAATTGGAGCTTAATTCTCATGGCAATCAGGTTAGTAGTGAGATTCGATCAATTATCAAGAGGTAATTTGAGTTTTTATTACATTTAGAAGTTTAATTTTGTAAATTAGTTCATAGTGTTCTTCATTTTCCCCAAATTTCGGTCTGAAATTTTACTGATTTGAAAATAGGATATCTCTCTGATTATAATTCCAAATCACTTGATTTTAGTTTCATTGGATTCCTCTTTTCATCAGCTTTCCGTGGATATCAAATTCATCAAATTCCGAGTTCATTTGACCCTTCAATTTAACGTTTGACCAAGGACTGTTCATCTTTCATCAGAAGTCAAACATTGACTTTCGGGGTCAATTACTTTTTATTGAAAAATCAGAATTTGATAATTTTGGTCTTTTTGGATTCCTCTGGTTCTTACCTTTCTATTGACATATAAATTGCAAGATTTGGATTTCATTTGGTCATTCAATTTGAAGATTTTCTCTGAGGTGTTAATTTCGGGGATTTTCGGATCATTGATTTTCAATAATTCATAATAAATCCATTTTTTATCCAAAAATTACGAAATATATATCAATAAATTCCATTTTCTCTCTAATTTCCAAATATCTAGTTTTCGTAATCTTCTGACTCTGTTTGATTCTCTGATTTTGCAGAACACCTACTATTGGTCAAAGTCAATGCTTTGACTTTGACTTTTGACTTTTCTCTATCAAATTCGAGATTTCAATTCTTAAAACTTCTTATTTACCTTATTTATATCATTTCCATATCGTAAATCTTATTTTCTCTTATTTGAAACTCTTTTTAAACCTAAGTTTGACCAAGTCAACTCTGCGATTAAAGTGAACCCTGCTCTCTGTGGATCGACCCGATACTTACCCAATACTTGATTATTATATCTTGTCTTTGTGAGTTCGGTTTTATAAAAAATTTTTGACCATCGTCTTTGTGTTGTAATGACGCACGAAAACGACACGTCATACATCCAGAAATATTCATCAGTCAAACATCTGCTCTATTCTTGTTCTTCCCTTCTCCTCTCTTCATCTCCTTTTCTACAGAATCTTCCTCATCCTTCCCCTTACGTGCGTGTATGCCCGCATGCAGGAGAGGAGGAAGGATGATGGGGAAGAGAGGGGCATCGCGAGAGAGGGAGAAGATAGAGAGAGAGAACGTGGAAGAGAGGGAGAGCAATCAGAAGAGATGAAGAGAGGAGCGCGCGAACGAGAGAGAGAGGGAGAGGGAAGAGAGAGAGGGAGAAAGAGAGAGAGAGAGGCGCACGGGCGAGAGAGAGAGGAAGAGAGGAGAGCTCTTCTCACGACGGAAATTTTTTGTCACGCGCACGCGTGTGAGAGAGATAGAGAGAGAGAGAGCTCTTCTTGCGACAGAAATTTTTTGTCACGCGCACGCGTGTGAGAGAGATAGAGAGAGAGAGAGCTCTTCTCGCGACAGAAATTTTTTGTCACGTGCACGCGTGTGAGAGAGATAGAGAGAGAGAGAGCTCTTCTCGCGACAGAAATTTTTTGTCACGTGCACGCGTGTGAGAGAGATAGAGAGAGAGAGTTCTTCTCGCGACAGAAATTTTTCCGTCGTGAGAAAGAGAGAGAGAGAGATCCTCTCTTTTCTTTAATTAAATTTTCTTTTAAAAAATCATTTTTCAATGATTTAAATTTCTAAAAAAAACAAGAAAAAATCTCATAAAATCTAGAAAATAAATTGAAATCTCATTTGTTTTTAGAAAAATTATATTCTTGATGAATCATGTTAGTAAATTCTCATAAAATCTTATTAATTTATGCAAAAATCAAGAATATTCACTTAAACATGAAAATTATCATTTGAATCATTTTAAATTATCATAACATGCATTTATGATTAGATTTTTAAGAAAAAGTGCATAAAATGTGTGATATTAATGCATGAAATTGCATGTTATCAATGGGATTTCATGGTGGATAAATAGACTTGATGTTACATCAAGATTCTACGAACAAATAATGCGATAGAATTTTGTCCAAATGAGGCTCTTAACATACAAATATGCAAGAATTCTTCAGCATATGATATTTTGATACTCATCACAATTGAACAAGACCATTATAAAAAAAAGGTAAGGTATATGTTGTCCAAATTATTAACGAGCTGAAGTTTTCCATACCATAGTGGATCAATTAATCTCTTTTCTATATATAGAAAAAGACTATGCAAGAATTCTAGATTAGTTATCCTAGCAACTACCCCCATGTTTCATGTTTCTAGCTGTCCAATCATGTAGGCACAGGTAATGACAGGCTTGAGCCTCAATCATATGAGTGAATTGTTCTGATGACCCACTAGGTTATCTTGCGACATCCCACTTAGCCCATGTTTTAGGCCCATCTATCTCTATCTTTCCTCACCTCTCGTGAGTCTATGTCTCCCTACATATTTATTCCCCTTCAACCTCTAAAGTTTTCCATGTACTTAGACCCTTGGATTCATGGATTAAGGAGTTATCTTATATAATCTCACTCCTTACTCTTTCCACAAGCCTCTGTCTTGGCTTTAAGCTAGCAATGAACAAAATCAATCTTTGTGATCATGAGTGTCATAAAGTTCTTTTTAGGAGAGATCATTTTTGACTCGTTTTCAATGTTGAGATTGTCATTTATAACTTCAGCTTTGACAATGCTTCTTACAAAATAGCCAACTAACGTAATGAGGACTTGGGTTCACGGGGAGTCATCTACATCCTCGGGGATATCTAATGCTAACAAAGATCATAATGAACATCACTCCATAGCTCAAGTTCAATGTTTTAGGGAGATTCATCCGACAACCCTATATGTGCTTGCCAATTGTGTTCATAATGCCCTGTGACGAAACGATTTTGTGCGGTTGTTGAATATATACACAATCTCATGTCAAAATAATTTCCAAACTCACCTAATTAAAGATTAAATCACTAATTAAAGAGTATAGTGGTGAATAAGGGTCGAATCCACGGAGATATAAGAGAAATTTTAAGATATCTTAAAAATTTGATCAAATTAGACAATGAATTGAGGTGAGAAATTAGATGGTCAAGCGAATGTCCGATTGTGAGACCTCCAGTAACGGGTAATAGTCCTCAAAGACAAGTTTCTATGATTAATTATGATAATATATTTAACTTACTTTTTGGAAGGAGAACAAGTTGAAAAGATAGCAAGCTCAATATTTGAAGATAAGCTGAAACTGAACCCCGAAGGGGAACCCGAATAGCTTTTCCTTAGTAGTAGCTACTTTAGGAGTAAGTAGTTTTCCAAGACGAAAAGACAAGAATCGTATATATCCAATTGGGGAAGGTCGGAGTCAAAGGTCGGAGTTGAGGGGGTTATGTTTTATGTTAATATTGTATAATATTAGAGGTTCGACCTTAGAGAGAAGAGATTATTCTCCTGGAGCTTGTCCAGTACCACCAATACTAAAAATGCATCTCCTTCGCCCTTTCTACCTGGCGTTGCCGCCTTGCATGCAAGCAAGGCACTATCGGCAGCAATTAATAGCTCACTGAGCTAATCTAGTAAAACTTCAAGTAAGAAAAGATGGAGATAAAGTTCTGTGATGTATGTTTTCTTATCATAATGTCTTTAATCGGGTTTTTCTTCACAAAACCCTTGTTTTGATCCTTTTTTAGAATAAATAAAGAATAGCTATTTTAGGATTAAGTAAGAAATAAAGAAAGGGGGAAGGGAGATGGGGCCCCCGAGAGGAGGTAGAAAGTATGTGAAATAAGGGTATGGGGCCCCCAAGGACTTTCTCGATGAACTTGATAAGAAATGTCCCCACAATATTCATCTAATTCCGAATTGGCTAGTATCAGAAGAACATAAAATAGGGGGGAAAGGGCAGCGGTGCGGGGGTGGTAATATAGCCATGATGAAGATAGTGGCCTGAGAAATCTCCTATTCTGGTTAAATCCAGTTCCCCTAATGTACTCCTTTGCGCTTCCCGTTCCTTGATATCTTCACCCTCACTGCAAATCCCGCTCTACAACTTGGTTGGGGTCGTGGGTCTTTTTCTACCAATGGGTGCTCTCCCTTCACCGCCCCCCATGGGGATAGTCTACAGGTAGTGAAACTACTCCGAATACTACAGGTAGTGAAACGATCCGCCCAAACTTTTTTTGTTCACCCCCGCTCGTAAACTCGCGCCTCACTACTCTCTAGGCTGATTCAGATGCTGAACCTTCCATTCCGCAGCAGCCACTGTTGGAACTAATGCCTCCACCTTTGCTTTCTTTCTCTTCTCTTTGTTCTCTTCTATGAGTTCCTAGCCGAGATGTGAGATGAGCAGGTTCTTCTTTCTCAGAAGCGGAAAGGGGCGAAGGGACGCAGGGACGAGTTGTAGAGAGGCGAGTTGTAGAGCGGGTTACGAAGTCAAAGAAATCAAAGAAGAAAGAAGAAGAACTGAACCTATTCACATTTACACTTTACTGGACCAAACAAAGCTATCTGCTCGCTTTGACGATGTTCATTTACTTCTACACCCGCTCGCTCCTAAGCCTTCTTTATCATCGTTACCCGCTCGCTCGCCTTCTTAATTATCGTTCCACTTTAGGGCTTCTCTCACTCTAATTCACCTCCCGGATAGGTATGGAGAAAATCATTTTAGTAAAAAAGGTGGAACTGAAAGTCCAAATTCTTTTATTCCGAAAACTCCGCTTCTTTTTGTCCACTGGAAGTCGAAAATAAGGAAATGAATACAGATGAAAAGGAAGGAAAAGTAAGAAGAAGCGGGTATTGGAGTGGGAATCCGCGTAGCTCGAATCCACAACCTTTACCCTGGGAATACTAGGAAATCATACAAAGCTATAAAAGTAAAAGATAATAGCTAAGGCAGGACCCCGAATAGCTTTTCCTTTTTCTTTTAGAGTACTACCATAATACTCCGAGCTTTCCTACTTCTTACTTTCCCCTTATTTCTCTCATCTTTTTTTCCTATTCTCAACTTCAGGAAGTCTGATCGGAGAATTAGTACTTTCTGGTTCACCTGTTTTTCACTACTGACTTTCTCCGTCCTAAAAATCAGCTATGGAGCCATCGTCGTTTCGATTGCCTTGCGTGGTGTTCTGGCTCAAGGGAAGGCTCTGTCTTCATCCCCCAAGGTCATAGCCTTCTTGTTCAATAACTCAAAAGTACATTACTGGAGAACACCGGTACGCTGCTGGTCAGGCGAATGTCCGATGGCGAGACCTCTAGTAACAGGTAATAGTCCTCAAAGACAAGTTTCTATGATTAACTACAATAATATATCTAACTTACTTTTCGGAAGGAGAACAAGTTGAAAAGATAACAAGCTAAATATTTTATATATTAAGAAAGATAACTCTAATACAAATCCATGGAATAAAAAATCACTAAATTGGGATAAAAATTCACAGAGAAATCGAGATTTGAAATCTAGAAAGAAATTTGATCTTGAAAATTGATAAAAATCGAAATTAAAACTAAAATTAAACTAATGTATGATTTAAAATGTAAATATTATGCTAAAAGAAGATGAATTAGGATGAAAACACACAATCTAACCCAAAGTCGCACTCACAATGATCCAATTAATCGCCGGATTCAAGGCTTTTCATTCCGCGATTTCGAAAATGAAGTTCGGCGTTCAAGATATGATTTTTTCCTGACTCTTTCAACCAATTCTTTATTTCAAACACTCCTCGGACGCAAAAATGAGTCTAGAAGAAGTAGAAATCAAATGGTTCTCAAATTGTGATGTCTAAATAGTTCGATTTGCTAAAAAAAATCTAAGAACAGTCTTTTCCATCGAAGAACATTTTCGATTTTATAGGAAAATTTGGGCACAACCGTTGGATGGGTTGATTCAATTTGATCAACGGATGAGATAAAACGACAATTCACGAATTGACGTCTTTAATTCGCGTTTGTTCTATCCACGATAAAGCGTCCAGATTGTACCATGTTGCGCGTGAAGAAGAAGTGTCATTTAATGTTGTCCGTTCCATTTTCATCGGACGATCGTGATGAAACCACGTGTCCATCGGGCGCATTTAATCTCAACCGTTATAACTCTCCATATTAACATCTGAGATTAAATTTTCTTTAATTGAATCGTCGCCTAATCAGATGTCGTCACGAGGAAGTGATATCCGACGATCGAGATTTAACTGCGCGATTAAACGCGTCTCGTTGCGCCAAATCACCTGAAAATAAAACAAAACTAAAATAGTCCCACATTATAAAAATCAAAGTATTTAACGCGTATATAAGGTCTAAGCGCATAATGAGTTAGCGTAAAATCCTCAATGGATGCTTAACCCACTAATTACTCTCATGCTCGCACACGAGCGCACATGTGTGCACACACGCGCACACGCGCACATGCGCATTTACATGTGTTGCCACATGGCGTGTACATGATTCGCCATGTGGCAATGCTTCGCCATGTCAGCGCGCGTTAAAAGATCTTTTTTAATTTCATTTTTATTCTTTAAAAATAAAAAATAGCTAAAATAAATTCTAGAAAATTAGAAAATTCATAAATTTCAAAATACAGCTCCAAATTAATCTAAATTTCTTTTTTTGGATCATAAATTAAATTATCTATCATTGTAAAAAGTTAAAATATTTAAATAACAAGATAATAAATCTTAATTTCAAAAATAGACTCATCATTCTTAGAAAATAAATTTTAAAAAATACATTAGTGTAAATAAAATATTTTTCTTATCATTAAATCATGAAAATATAATTTATGATTTAAAATATAAATGAGAATAAAATTATTTTATATGAATTATGCATAATTATCCCCAAAATGCTATATTTTATATCATAACCTAGAATTACATAAAATGATATATATGCACTTAAAATATGATAACATGCATACAAATGGAATATTTAATGTCTTAATTTGCATTAATAATCATGTCAATTCATGTATAAATTGCACGTTTTCATCCTAGTCATTATTTATGCCAACTGAACAATACTCTGCAATGAAGCTATTCAATCGAGTGATTTCGAGAGTTGTATTATAGATGTGCTAGAAGAATTGAGCCCCTTCTAAAGAATCATACGTGAAATTTAGAGATGCTTCTTACTAACAAGAAACTTTCCTTTTGAAAACAGCCTTCAAGTGCAAGAAAGGCATTTTAAGAGTTAAAGACTCACAATTCAAGGGTTGACTCATTGCTAAAGGATTCCATAAGATCCCTAAAGTAAACTAAAGGAGGTATTTGCCCCAATATTCAACCATAGCTTTCTGTGTCATACTTGGTCTTGATTTTTAGTAGAACTTTCATCTTGAGAAGATTTAAGTGAAGATAGTTTTCCTTCTCAAAGAACTTGATGAGGATATCTATAAGAATCAATCCAATGTGTTCATTGGAGTGATCAAAGTGATTTATTTTTCTGCAAACTCAGAAAATCCCTGTATATATTGAAATAATACTTGGAAATGGCATAAAATAATTTATTCTTGTATTTCCATTGATGATTTCCCTTAGAGCCAATATGAATTTTGCATATATTCAAGAATTTGGAGTACTAGTTTTTCTACCTATTGGTATATGCTCATGGCATTATGATTGCAACAAAGATTATTCAATTTTTGAGGAAATCAAGTTTCAACTTAGCTGAGATTTTGAAATGACAGATCTTGGGAAAGCTAAGAAGAATTTGGGGATGGGAATTAGTAAATATCAAGGGCTTGGTGTCCAATCCAATGTTCATGTCGATAAGATGATTTATAAATGAATAGGGCTTTTAAGCACCCCTCTTTCTCCCCCACTTTAGACATTTATCCACTCTATATCCAAATACAAAAGCTAGACAAATTACATGTTTAAATTTCCATGCTCATTTAGTTTTTGAGTCACTCATGTATGTTGTAATATATATGTGCATCTCACAAGAGTTGAGTTTTGTGAGACATTTTACAGTGAATCATCAAGAAAGAGTGTTCAAAGGCAGTCTAGTGAATTTTGAGATATCTTCCTAGAAGCTCTAAAGTATCCTTACACTTTTGGGAAATCAGGAAAAGTCATCTATCTATGTTTGATTTAGACTACGGAAGCAATCCCTATGTGATGAGATCACTCATAGGGCATGGTTTCACTTATTTTGGGGAAATTTGCTTGAAGGAATGTTTGATCAACCTTCTTTTGTGATAGTGAGAATGTCATTTACCTTTCAAATCATATATGTATCAATAATTGACAAATCATATAGTACCACTATTTTTAGAGATGTGTCTATGAAAGGAATCATCTATATCATCAAAATCAACACTCATGATGCCCTAATATACATGGTGACAAAGCAAGTGCTTTCAGTGAAATTTTGAGCATTATCTTGGTCTTATTTGGCTATCTACAAGAAGAAACTATCTGTCTTGCTAAATGATTCCATATTTCAGAAGTTTTTAGGTCCTCCAGCAAAATGGGCCTTGAATAGCCCTCTTTAATTTTCTCTTTATCCTCTCTGTGATATTTTTGTTACAAGTCTCTTCACAGAATTTTTTACCATCCCTCGAAAGGACACAATTTGAATAAAATTTTTTTCATTCCACTTGGTTACTCTTTTTGAGTATTGGTATTTCAAACTTAGTATATTCTTGATCCTCCTATTGGCACTTGAGGATCATCTATGTTTCTTCACGTTCATGGGACAGTTTCTTTGTGATCTTTGTGGTCCCATATGATCCCAAAAAGCTCCAAAATGTGCGATGATAGGTCAAAAATGTGAATGATTAAATGGTTCAAAAAATGTAGGCCTAAGGGTTCAAAACTTTAAAATCCATCCCCATGAATAAGATAACCAATGTGAGTAGTTAGATCTAGGTTAATATCCATTATGAGATAATAAGACCAACCTTGTTCTTTCAGAAAATTCTTCAGTATTAAATGAATAAACAAGATGTGACCATGAAGATGAGGACCTGTAATCTGAAGGAAAACTAATCATTTTGTACACACCCAAAGGCTTAAAAGAAATAAAATCATACCAAATATGAATTTTATTTCAGAGAATGCAAGAGTTCTAAAATGCAGCTTTTTCAACATCGACCTTTAAAGCATAGAGAGATAGAATATGCATAAAATTAGAGAACAAGAAAATTGGAGTGCCCTTGAGAAATTCATTTCATACAACAATAACAACAACAATACATGTCAATGTATGACATCAACAATCGATGTCAAATAATTTAATGAACTACATATGATATTTGATACATTTTTGCTATTGTGGACAAGTGGAATTAACTTTTATTTTTGGTTTCTAAAATGTGTTTATGAATAAATAAAAACTTTAATGCATAATGCATTTCGTTGACAATATCACATGAGGAAAGTATCCTTCAGTGGAGGGAAGTCTTGGACATCTTCAAATATGGATGAGAAAATTTGAAGGCCACAAGACTCGAGGGCATCGTCAAACAAAAAAATTAAAACATTTGAGTATCTTAAATCATTTCCTTCTTATAGAAGAATTTTCTAAGATTCTCAATTTTTATTTTGTCCTTTGATGATGCCTTGCTGTCATGTGGCCTTCAATTCTCTCATCTATGTCTTATAAGGTAGTGAGATTGTTTTTGAAACAATAATACAAGAGGAGAGCATCCTTCATTGGAGGGGAGTCTTTAAGAACCTCAAATGTGGATGAGAAAATTTGAAGGCCACAAAACACTCAGGTATAATCAAAGAACAGAAAAAATTCTTCTACAAGAAGGCAATGATTTGAGAAATTAGTAGTTTTTCCCATTAATATTGTGGTCTCTCTAATTTATAACTAAAGATTTAACATTTAATAGGTCAAGAGGAAGTGTCATGATGAAGGGGGGCTAATATCATTTGAGGGTTATTTATCGCTATTTTCGTGATTGGTTATAGGTTTGTGTGTCCCTCTAGAGGCATCAATTGGATTTGCCTTTTAGGGTCTTAGTCTCTCATAGAGGGTATCTTAGTTTCTATTTTCATCTCCTCTATAAATATAGGCTTGTGATCTCCTTTTGGATTATTGATTATCAGATACTGTTACCATTCATAGATAAAAATTGCAAGCCAAGAACGCACCCATAAGTTCTTCCATAGGGATGGTTGAAGGATCTACTATTCCATATATCATTTGAAAGATTGGTGGGAGATAAGTTCCAATTTTAGCACATCTAATGATTAGGAAACTATTAGAACAAGTCCCACATGGAAAAATGAAGTTCCTCATAAGTGTTGTCACATGCCATTACTACCACTTGTGCATCTTGGCTAGTAAGGACAAAAAAGGTAAATTTTGGAGAGTGGCATCCAAAAATTGGCACAAAAATAAGAATTTGAGGGTCCAAACAACCTCAAATTTTAAAAAACTAAGAATGCATTAGAATTGGTTTGAGTTGAGGAGCATGGCATTGATGAATAAAAATGTCCTTGAGATTTTGTCAGAGTGTGAAAAAACCAAAGAAGTTTAAAAATTTTTAGAGATTGCAAGAGTACAGCTTACTAAGGGCCCATCTCCTTACTCTCTCTTTCTACCTTCTAAACATATAAAATCTTCTCTTCCTCATATATCAATTAGGGTTTTCTAAAAAGATGAACTGGAAAATTGATGGGAGATGTAGTGAAAGGTAAAAAGGGTAGAGAGGCTAAAAAAGAATTCTAATAAAAAAATCCAAAAAAATAGAAATAAAAAAGATGGAGGCTGGTTTCCCATTTTTTAGATCTAATGTTTTATTTTCCCCTCTTTTGAGGGGCCAATCATAATTTTTGGGACATAATTTATTCTTTTTGTCGAAAATGAATGTGGACCACTAAGGAGATGAACCAAAAGGTACCATTGAATCTAGTGAAATAGATCTTTCAAGTCTAAATCAAATCAAAATTGTTTGATCTAGCTCTTAATCTGACAATCAGATGATGAGATTGTTTTTGCTGATGTGAACCTTTTGACATAAACTAGACGCCTCGTGAAGCAAATGAAACTGCAAGAAATTGAGATTTGAAACTGAAAACAATGGTTTGTCTTTTCAAAGGACGTACTTGGGACTTATGGGAATCATTGGCTCTAAAAACAATGACATTTCCAATGAAATGATTGATGGAGACCAAAAATTGGCACAAAAGCCCAAAAATGCATTCAAATTGTTTCCCAATAAAGAATATGACGGTGACAAGTGACATGAACATGTGCTCTAATACAATGTGAAGATGTCAAATAAGCATTTGATACCATGTGGAGATGAAGTGGAAGCTAGAGGGGAAGCATTCGAGAGAGGAAGGTACTTGGGGAGAATCCCTCATCCTGTTTAGGGTAAGAATGGGCATGCTCTAATTCAAGAGAGGCATACGTTCTTTAGGCAAACGAAAAAATTTTACTTCATCAAATTCTCAACCCTAGAGGCTAATAGTTGAATAACAAGTAGGAGGAGTATGCATTATATAGCATTCTGATTTCTAGGCCTAGGATAATAACTCCCACTACTCATTTTACGCTTATTTTGATGTAAAATTGAGATATGTTTATATCATATACATGATAACTATCTAGTAATTATTTTACGTGAGAAGTCAAATAGTTTCATGATTTTAGTTTGCTTTCTAAGGTGGATTGTCAACATAAAAAGACCTATTCCAATTCCAAATGCTAATGGATTTCACATCCAAATTGTACCTTTTTCTCTAATCATTGCTTGAGAACTTTGGAAAATCTGATTTTGAATATATATGATAAGAAAAGTATTCATCTTACTTTTATCCAACCTTGACACACAATTACCCATAAACCCTAATCACAAAACTTCTACTGGTTTTCCACATGAACGGCTAAAGTTTTCCCTTTGGATCTAAGCTAGATGTTGTAAGCTAGACATTAAATAGGCCCAACAGAAAATCTAAAGGATTACAAGCTGAAGGAACCCAAAGGATTAGAAACAGTTTATTTCTATGAATCCTGGTCAAACCAATTGTCATGATAACTAGTCATTATTTGATTAGGGTTAGAAAGATGAACAAGTCTTAAATTACCGGAAGATGAACCTAGTTCGTTGCAGTTAACCTAACATAGGCCATGAATTTCTAAAAATTAACCTAATTTTGGGAATTTTAAGGCAAATAAATAAGAATATCTTTTTTTAATCTATAGAGTATAACTTTCATGAGGTTCCTTAGGTTTTATTTCAATGGCATCAGCCCGATAGGGTATCTCTCTCTCTCTCTCTCTCTCTCTCTCTCTCTAGCTAGTAGTAGTCATGCAACAAGTAAAGCGCAGAAGCCACCACAACCTCGTTGCACTCTTTTCCTCCATAAAGCGCAGCCCCGAAGAGCACAATTCAAAAGCAACCCTCCTTTCTTCCCTTCTCTGTCTTCTTCTTCTTCTTCTTCCGACCCGGCGAGAGAATCATAGATAGAGATGCGTTGGAGACTTTCCCTGTCTTCCTTCTCCCTCTTGACGATCAGTTTCTTTGTCCTTATCGAGGGAAACGCCTTCATATTCAAGAACTGCTCCCCCGACAAGTTCGACCCCAAAACAGCTTTCCAAGCAAGCCTCATCTCTCTCCTCTCCGCCATGACTTCCTCCTCTAACCATCTCTCCTATAACAGCATCACTTTAACTAACAACCCCGCCATTTACGCACTCTTCCAGTGCCGCAACGATCTCAGTGCTTCCGACTGCAACACCTGCGTCATCAGCGCTATTAACCAGCTATATCTCCTCTGTAATTATTCCATATCGGCCGTTATCCAGCTCGACGGCTGCGTCATCCGCTACGGGACCGAAAACTTTCTGGGTCTTCTCGACACAACTCTGCTTCACAAACGATGCAGCGGAAGAACTACGGCGGAGTTGGAGTTTTTCCGGCGGAGGGATGACGTGTTGGGGGATTTGGAGAAGGGAGTAGGGTTTCGGGTTAGTAGTGCTGGATCAGTCGAAGGGTTTGGGCAGTGCTTGGGGGATTTGTCGTCTGGAGATTGCTCCGCTTGTCTCGCGGCCGCAGTCTCTCAGCTCAAGAACGCATGTGGGTCCGCTGTTGCTGCCGATGTTTTTCTCGGGCAGTGCTTTGCCGGGTACTGGGCATCTGGGTTCTACCCTAATTCTTCTTCAGGTAATATCTTATTCTTATTCCTATTCTTATTCTTATTCGTCTTCTTCTTCTTCTTCTTCTTCAGCCTCTCTCTCTCTCTCTCTCTCTCTCTCTCTCTCTCTCTGGTTTTGAGTTGTCAATTCGTACTCAGGCACTAGTGGGCTAGTTGGTCGTCCTTAGTGTCCATCATGGTGGAAACCATGGGACTATTCTATTCCTCCAGGAACACTGATATCAGTGGTTCTCCTACTGCCTCTTCGAATCACCTGACTAATGATACTTTTTTTTATCAACCCCTGATTCTTTTCAACATTGATTTTATTTTTTCAAAAGGAAAATTTATCACGAACTTTGAATTGAATTCTTGGTTTTCTTCAAAGCAAGTGCATTTGAATTGCATACGCAACAGCAATACTTTCTCAAGGATCTTCCCTCGAATTTAGGAAACGGAGTTTTGGGACTTAATGGGGTTCGACTGCAAAGGTGATTGACCCAGTCATATTTTCTTGAAGATCTCTGCGAAAATTTAGAGCAAGAGTTTCAAAACTTGCAGAAAAGCGAATCGACTGATGACTTAGAAAGGGAAATCTACTTGAAAGTCTCAGGGGTTTCTACTTCAATAGTAAAATTTTACCGTCAGTAAGTTTACCTATGAATGTGGAAGAATCATTTGGATGGCAAGTTCAAATACTATCCATCACAGACTAGAGTTTTCCTTGGTTTCGATTCCTGCTCAAGATTTTTGTTGGAGTTTGTCTCGACTGCAATGGCCTGTTTTTCCAAGGCTTATTGAATGAATGGGCTAAAACCCATTGGAGGTTTTAGCCCATTCATATTGGATAAGTAAACTGGAACATTACATGGGTTAGGTGCTTCTGAAGGAATGCCCTGTTTTATATGGAGTTTTAAGAGCCCTCTGAGGGATCAAAGGTACAAGAACAGGCTTATAAATGGAGGACTCCCCCGCCCCCCTCAAGCATAAACCCCGCTTGTGTCTCCCCTTTCTTCCCCTTTCTTGGTTCTCAAGGAGTAGGATATTAGGTCTTATGGTATGGCCTTGTAGGCATCCATGGGGTCGTTCCTTTTCCTTTCTTAAATTTGTTATTGAGGAAAAAAGATTAGGGCCATTCAGAGTCTTTATATTCTTCATTTATTGCGCCAAGAGGGGTGGGGGATTCTGATACAATGACTGTTTATCATGGCTTTTAATGTTCATCTTTCTTCCTTCTACTTTGTAACATCTTTTTGTGTTCATGGTCTATTGATTCTTCTCTTCCATAATCATTCATCTTCTCCACTCTTATTTTTCTCGAAAGTTTAGGGATTCTTCTCTTTCTATAATCATTCATCTTCTCCTCTCTTATTTTTCTCAAAAGTTTAGGGATAGGGGGTTCCTATTCCAGCTATAGGTCGATAATGGATATGCTAGAATGACCCTCTAGGCTGATGATGGATGCTTCCTCAGGCGCATATGCCACTATCTTATGTTCTCGTGTTCTCTCACTTTCTTTCTCTCTCTCTATTCCCATGCATTCTCTCCTTTCGCTTAAGGCAATATCTAGGGTTTCCTCTTCCACAAAAAGCTGATTGGCTCTCATGACTGAACTTTAAAACTCCTCCACTCGAGAAATTTGTAGATTTTCTTCAAGAAAGTGGTCAGCTTGATGTAATTGTCGGCAGTTTTATCAAGGGGGTGAAATTCATTTGGGTCAATTGAATCTAGGGTTTTCCATATAATATGACATAATTATTCACCATTTTAAAGTCGATTGCATCCAAAACCATGATTAATGGGTTCGTCATAGTGAAAAAATCAGACATCAAGGTTCCCATGAACCTTATGTCTGATTTTGCTCCTTTTCCTTCTCACTTTAGAATATGATTCCCTTGGCTTAGAAGCTCTCTCTTTCTCTCTCTACCTCTCTGTCAGCCCTCCATATATCCTTATCCGTGGGCCGACAGATTCGAGCATAGCCGATAAATTGGAGCCAGCGAAGCTCAAAGTTTCACGCTCGCGTGTAGCGTTGACTTCCAGCTTTCATGCGATTGTTGCTTATATTCTTTACGTTTTCTCTGTCTTCCACCGCTCAGATTTCTCGGAGGACGGTGTGGGGAGAACGGTGGCCATCATCGTCGGCGTGTTGTCTGGGGTGGCGTTCTGCGTTGTCCTTTTTCCTGTTTAAAAACTCTGACATGAGTATCGTAGCATAAGCTGGAGTAGCTCAGTTGGTTAGAGCGTGTGGCTGTTAACCACAAGGTCGAAGGTTCAAGCCCTTCCTCTAGCGCGCTATTTCTTGCTCGAATTTAATAATATTAAACTTTTTACTCGACGAGAAAATGACCAGCCGACCGGCACGCAACGACGCCGCCATGCACCCGACGAGAAAATGACCAGCCGACGGCACGCAACGACGCCGCCATGCACCCGCCGAGAAAGCGACCAGCCGACGGCACGCAAAAAGGCCCGCCATATACTCGACGAGAAATTGACGAGTCGACGGCGTGATAGACGGATAATATTTACATAGTCTCCAGAAAATTCATTTCCAGTGCATGCCCGAAATAATAATTCTTTTAAGGTTTTAAATTAACGAATATGCCTCAGAACTTTTAATGCTCACGTGCGTGTAGTTTTCACGGTCACGGAATAATAATATTTATTCTAGAAAACAGTATTTCTACAGTATAAAAAATTTCAGAAATTAGTCCTGATATTATTAAATTCAAGCCTCGCGCAGGCGCATGTGCCTGTCTTCCGGATACCCGACATATCTCTGTTTTCGAAAAGTTAACAGCCCGGAAAGTCAATGGTCAGCCTGACTGATGAAATTGTCCCCGACGACTTTTAGTCAAGGGGAATAGCAATCCAATCTGATCTGACGGAAGCATGATGGATTTTACTTTGGTCAATTCCCTTGACTAGTCAATTGGGTAGGATTGACCATCGGATACCATGATCGTCGCTCTGTGCTAAAAATTCACAGAAAATAAAAATAAATATACAGACATGATTGGAGTGAGAGGTCGTTGATCGATCACAGATCGAGAGCGACGACGAAGCGGCATCGACAGTTCACTCTCTCTCTCTCTCTCCAACAGCCAGAGTCGGCATCTTGTTCCAGAGATTTCGGCTCACAAGTTCAGTATTCACGTTCGTTAAGAAACAAGTAGTGGAACAGGGATAAAGTCAACGGAGGGGGAAACATACAAACTGTTGACTTATTAAGGAAGGAAGTTCGTCGTTGATCCTAGATGCGATAGACGAAGAAGAGCGCGACACTCGTTCGCTGCTTCAGGCTCAAAATCTTCCCTGACACGGCAACTTTTACCGTGCGGTCGATGGAAGACCCGGCCACGCCGTCAATGCACGTCGACGCCTCGGACATGGCGCCGCTGAGCCACGTCTGCACGTTGCTCAGGTGCCAGCTGAAATCCGGCGTCCCGGGTCTGCCCATCAGCCGCATCTCCGCCGCCGATTTCTTCAACAAGTCCAGTCCGTTGTCGATGGTCTGGAGGCAATCAAATAGAGCCCCGGCGGAGGGTTTTACGGCGGGCTGGGCGTGGAGGAAGCTTGATGATGACGTTGCGTATCCTAGAGCGACGTATATGGAGACTTTGGCGAGTTTACGTGGATTGCGTCTAACGGCTGCGGCGAACGGCGTTAAGGTTCTGGTGCACAGTGAAGGGTAACCGGAGCGCCGACAAGAGGCTTGGATGAAGACCACATCAGCTGCGGAGGCGGCGGCGGCGCCGGTGACAGAGATGGCGGCGAGAGACAGAAAGAGAAGGAAGGCAGCGCCTTTCATTTGCCCTTCTGGTATGGGCTTAGGTTTGAACCGGGCACGTTGCTTATAAGGAGAACTTCGACATGTGAGAGGACTAAAATACCCCTTCGAGAGTCCTCCTCCTTAATATAATTAATTGGCTTTGATGGGACAAAATTGGTATAAAATTCGTTATTTAAGTGAATAGACAGCATGGACTTGCAGTGTAAGTAAAGTCAAAGGATACTTATGCATTAATTAATGAATTAATTAATTAAATTCAATTATTGGCATGAAGGGCCTAGGTAAAGCTTTAAAATAATCCCAAACCAAGATGGATTTTGGCATGAATGGCACCTTTCCAATTTTTCATTAAATTACCGCATTTTGGGTGGATTGGCCCATCATACTTGGACTCTCTACCCAAATCTTGCATCATCAAGATGGATATTTTTCTTTCCATGCAGTGCTATCACGAGCTTGGAATGAACTAGATAAGGGCACTTCACTCATATTTTACCATGATTGTGTTTGATTCCTCAAATCAATCTCTCAGTTTTTACCCACATTTAGGATCTTAGATTAATTGAGTTTAAGTAATTGTAAGGAAATAATTTATCTACATTTAGAAGAAAGGATATTGGATATTCCAAATCGATTAGAAATTTCAGTTCATCACTCTTTAGTGATCATTTTCTATGGTAATGATGCTCTGATTATCTATAGCTGACAAGTCAATGTGTGACATTCTAGGGCTATCACTATAGAAATACTAATTCCTTTCGTTTATTGGAAACAATTCAAACATGACCAAGAATACCTCTTACTTAAAAAATCTACTTCAACCAAGAACGGTAATCATTAATTGTCCCACTATCAAGATGAAAAGCAAAAATGTGATAGAATTAGGCAATGATGGGACACCTCCATGGAAGTTAATTTTTTGGCATACTTCGATAATTAGTAAGTCTTTCATATATCTTTTCATCCTATAAATTCTTGAATTACTATAGTCTTTCATAAAATTCCAATAGAGAATTTTGTGTAAACTTATCATTGTATTGTTAGATCTAATCTCTATTAAGTGGACATAGTTATGTATTGTTGTAGATTAGCTATCATTTTAATTCTATTAGGTGATTCAATTATGTTTAATCTAGGGATTACGACATTCACTTATGTGTGTGGAGGTTAATTATGTGTAGAGGCAGTAAATCAGTCATTAGTCATTAATGGGCTGACTAATGACTGATTAGAGGCTTAAGCTTTTCTCATCTCTATAAATAGGAGGCCATAGTCCACTTGGATAACCTGATGCTCATAACCCTCAAGAGAGTATCCCATTTCCTCTAAAGATCAGGAGGTTACATCAAGGATATTCAAGAAGACTATTCTCTGATTCAGTAATCTACTTTGATGTAGATTAATCCGGTGAATCCAGGTACGCGTTTAATTCCGTTTTATGAATCTCATTATACTGATGAATCATGATGCATACTTCAAGTTTCATCATGTATCTCTTCTTAATTTTACACGCACGCGAACTCACATGTAGACGCACACTTGGATGCACACACATATTCATTCAAGCTTATCTAACATATATAGTATATATATTCATGAACCTGACACACACACACACACACACACACACACACACATATATATATATATATATATATATTAATGATACAAATCTTCTATTTATTTTTTTCATTATCTTATTTTATCCAAGAATGTGGGTAATGTCTCTCTTATTGTGTGAGGGCAAAAGGGGACTTTGAAGGCTCTCTCTCTCTCTCTTTCTTATGTTCACATTGAAGAAGAAATGGCTAGAAGCAGCTCTCTCACTCTTTCCCATCTATGCACTCAATCTCAATTTCTTCATCATTACTCAAGCTCACTAGACAACATCCCATTCTCAAGCTGAAAACCACATCCTCATAATCTAAAAAGAGGTTTTAAATTAGTGTTTTTTTGTTTCTACATATTTGATACATTTATCTCGTAAAAGGTTCCATTTGATTTTGTTTTAAAGGCCATTATAAAGGTATTAAAGGCTAATAGGAAGTCCCATTAAATGCTATTACGAAAGATTATTGAAGGACATTAGGAAGGCCCACCTAAGGCTAATAGGAAGGCCAAATAATAGACTCATAAAGGACTAAGTAAGAAGGCCCATTGGAGGCCAAGTAGCAATTTCATTGAAGACAAAATTAAAGGCCCACTCATAGTCAATAATCAATAATCAATAATCAATAATCAACAATCAACAATCAACACTCAATTTCCACCAATAAAATTCAACAAAAGGTCAAATACCAAAATTCAAGACGGTGGGTCTATGAGTGGAGGAGTTGGAGAGTGGGGCTTGGTGGACATCCATAGAGAAGGGTTTATGCTAAGAGCAAAGGATTTATTCCTGACTCATGCATGGCAATGAGTCAGGTAACACCACTTGTGGTGTAGATTGATTCAGACACTCCCCAAAGTCAAGCAAGCGATGTGGTACAATAGAGGGTGTAGTGGTACAAGAGAATCTTGGGGGAGGAGAAGGAGATGACACAGGAGTAGAAGGACACCTTGGGGGTGAAGAGGAAGAAGTTGATAAAGGAGCAATAGATGGTGAGTGACGAGACGAAACCGCGAGGTCGTCGATTTCACACAGTCTCGTGTCAAAACAAAGTCCAAACTTACCAATTTGATGAAAATGATTCGAATTGAGGTGTATAATGGTAAATAAGGGTCGAATCCACAGGGAAATAAGGAAATTCTTGATGTTTTCTTCAAAATTGATCAAATCGGATAATAAATCGATGGTAGAAATTTGGGAAAAATGATATATTATGAAAGATAACTTCAAATCGATTCCACAGAATCAAGAATCATCAAAATTGATCTTGATTTCGTGGAGAAATTGAAGATTGAAGTGGGAGGAAATTTCCGGACGAAGAAATCATGAAAATTGACTAAAATTAAACAAAATTGAACCTTAAATCCTAATCTAAATTGAAATTAAACATTATAGGAAGGTAGATTATGAAAAACCGCTTCCACTAATCCCAAATAGCGATCAAATTGACGCAATTAAACTGCTTAATCGCCTAGAACACGAAGAATGCGATGTGGAGATTCAAGCATCGATTTCTCCTAATCTACTCAACCAAAATCTCAAATTTTTGCCCTCCATGGATGCAGAAATGAGAGTAGAAGAAGCTAGAATTGAGAAATTTCTTATACTAAGTAGTTTTGGCTAATGATAGGTAAATCATGGAATTTTATTTTCTCTCAAATACTCTCATTTTCAATCCCATAGCATTTCAACCTCTGCTTACTCTTTTTCCTTGGTGCTTGTTAAATATCTAACCCCAAAAGAAGTCAACCATTAACTCTAATCCATGGTTTCTCTAGATCATTTGGCTTTATTACTCAAAATGTAATCATATAGGCTATGAGGCCCTCACTTCTACATCTCTAGTAGGTCAGATCTCTAGATGAAAAGACTTCTAAGGTGGGGTAGATTAGATCAAAATTTTGAAAAATAGGAGTTTTTAGAAGGTAGAATTTTAAAATTTTTGAAAAATGGTAGAGCTTTTTCTAAATCCTCACCCCCCCAACTAGAATCTTTCATTGCCCTCAATGAAAACTACGTGCTCATGTGAAAAACTCATCGAATCATGGCATGAAAACAATATAAAAGTGCGGTGAGATAGGTTTAGAAAAGCTCATTAGTCCGTGATGCTCGTGGGATTTCCGGTGCAAGTATGCCCTTTCCTAATGTAGTTCTCCGACATCTAAAAAAACTGAAAAACACATAAAACTAAAAAGGTAAGATAATCTTGGGGTGCCTCCCAAGAGCGCTAAGTTTAACGTCTTCAGCCATACTAAATAAAAATAAAACCTATGACTAATGATGGGTCGAGGATGATACCGTCACGTCCTCGAGTGCTCGGGAAGATGTAGATTTACCTTATCTGTCGGTGGGGGTGGCTCTGAGGTCAGTTACGGCTTGAGATGATGGTCGTTTACCTTGAATTGTCGACTGGTTTTAGGGTCGGAGATGAGTACCGCTCCGCCGTCGAACAATTCCAGATCCATGCAAAGACCATCCCATTTCGAGCGTAGCTTTCCAGGAAAGAGCTTGAGGCGCGAATTGTAGAGCCATACCTTGTCGTTGACCTGGAATGATCGTCGTCGGATGTGTCTGGTCGTGGAAGGCCTTGGTCTTTTCCTTGTAGATCGGCGCGTTCTCGTATGCGTCGTGCCTTAACTCTTGTAACTCCTGGAGCTAGAGAAGTCGTTCTTTCTCTGCTTCGTCCAGTGCGAGGTTGAGCTTTTTGATAGCTGAGTAGGCTCGGTGCTTTAGCTCAACCGAAAGGTGCCAGGCTTTCCCGAAGATGAGCCGGAAGGGAGACATCCCGATGGGTGTCTTGTATGCCGTCCGATATGCCCATAGTGCATCAGGAAGCTTGTGTGCCCAATCCTTCCCATCTGAACGAATTATCTTTTTAAGTATAGTTTTGACTTCTCGATTAATTACCTCTACTTGCCCATTCGCCTGGGGGTGGTATGACGTGGTGATGCGGTGGTGTACTCCGTACTTCTTCAACATCGCCCGGAAGTGAGAGTTGTTAAAGTGTGAGCCACCGTCGCTGATGATGGCCCTCGGACAACCGTATCGGGCGAAGATGCATCATGTGATGAATCACAGAACCTCCCGATGATCGTTTGTCCTAGTGGGGATTGCTTCGACCCACTTGGACACATAGTCCACCGCCACCAGTATGTACTCTTTCCTGTCAGAAGGTGGGAAAGGTCCCATGAAATCTATCCCCCAAAGGTCGAAGATCTCCACTTTAAGGATCGACCGCATCGGCATCTCATCTCGCTTGGAGATGTTGATCGCCGCTTGACATTGTAAGCACTCCGTGTAGAAACGGTGGGCGTCTTTGAAGATGGAGGGCCAGTAGAAGCCGCTCTGTAGGATCTTGTCAGCGGTCTTTCATGCCGCGAAGTGTCCTCCGCACGTCGATGAGTGACACATCGCCAGTATGTCTCCTTGCTCCTCCTTTGGTACGCATCATCGGATAATCTGGTTGTATCTTAGGTGGAGCAGAAGCGGTTCTTCCCAAAAATAGTACTTAAGCTCATAGAAAAACTTATCTTTTTTATGCCGGTTCCAGTGCTCCGGGATCGATCCAATGACGATAAAGTTGATGATGTGCGTGTACCAAGGGGTGTGACTCGAGATGGCAAGGAGATGCTCGTCTGGAAATGTATCTCCAATGTCCTCTCCTCCCGAGATGTGGAGACGCGATAAGTGGTCTGCCACCGAGTTTTCGTTGCCCTTCTTGTCTTTTATCTCCAAGTCAAATTCTTGAAGGAGCAGTACCCATCTTATCAGTCGTGGTTTGGCCTCTTTCTTGGAGAGCAAGTACTTCAAGGCCGCATGATCAGTGTAGATGATGATTTTGCTCCCCAAGATGTAAGGCCGGAACTTCTCTAGAGCATAGACCACCGCCAGAAGCTCTTTCTTCATAGTCGTGTAATTAATTTGAGCTTCGATGAGGGTCTTACTTGCATAGCATATGGTCGTCGGGCTTCTTATCTAGTCGTTGCCCCCAAGACCGCTCCCATCGCGTAGTCCGAAGCGTCGCACATGATCTCGAAGGGTAAGTCCCAATTAGGACTTTTAAGTATCGGTGCCTCAATCAGTGCTTGCTTCAACATCGTGAATGTGCGCTTCCTCGTCGTCGATGATGAAGTCCTTGTCTTTGCAAAGAAGGGTGGTGAGGGGCTTGGAGACTTTCGCGAAGTCCTGGATGAATCTCTGATATAAGCCGACGTGCCCGAGAAAGCTCCTTAAGTCTTTAACGGTACTTGGTAGAGGGAGGTTTTGGATGACCTCTATCTTGGCCTTGTCCACTTCTAAACATTTTCCTGAGACGATATGCCCGAGCACTACTCCCTCTCGTACCATGAAGTAGGATTTCTCCCAGCTAAGCACCACTCGTTTCCTGACGAATACCTCCAGTATCTTCGTCAGGTGAGCAAGACAACTTTCAAAGTCGTTTCCAAAAGACGAAGAAATCATCCATAAAGACTTCTAAGCTATCGCCAAGAAAGTTGGGAGAAGATTGCCGTCATGCATCGTTGAAATGTCGGGGGCGGCGTTGCTGACGAGTCATTTTCGTGCGTCGTTAAATCACAAAGACGATGGTCAAACAAAATTTATAAACCGAACTCACAAAGATAAGATATAATAATCAAGTATTGTGTAAGTATCGGGTCGATCCACAGAGAGCAGGGTTGACTTTAATCGCAGAGTTGACTTGGTCAAACTTAGGTTTAAAAGGGGTTTTAAAGAAATAAAAATAAGATGTAATGAGTGGAAATGATATAAATAGACCTAATAAGAAGCTTTAAGACTTGAAATCTTGGATTTGACCGAGAAAAGTCAAAAGTCAAAGTCAAAGTGTTGACTTTGATCAACAGTAGGTGTACTGTAAAATCAGAGAATCAAACAGGGTCAGAAGATTAAGAAAATTTTATATTTGGAAACTAGAGAGAAAATGGAATTTATTGGTATATATTTCGTGATTTTTGGATAAGAATTATATTTACTATGAATTATTGAAAATCAAGTATCAGAAAATCCCCGAAATGAACACCTCAGAGGAAATCTTCAAATTGACCAGTCAAATGAAATCCAAGTCTTACAATTTATATGTCAATGAAAAGCTAAGAACCAGAGGAATCTAAAGATACCAAAATGATTGAATTCTGATTTGTAAATTGAAAGTAATTGACCCCAAAAGTCAACATTTAACTTCTAATGAAGGATGAACACTCCTCGGTCAAACGTCAAATTGAAGGGTCAAATGAACTCGGAATTCGATGAATTTGCTATCCACGGAAAGCTGATGAAAAGAGGAATCTAATGAAACCAAAATCAAGTGATTTGGAATTAATCAAAGAGATATCCTATTTTCAAAATCAGCGAATTTTCGGACTAAAAATTAGGAAAAATGAAGAACACTATGAACTACTTTGCGAAATTAAAGATCTAAACCTAATAAAGATACAAATTACCTCTTGATAATCAATCGAATCTCACTACTAACCCAATTGTCACAAGAATGGGGCCTCAATTCTCGTGGATTGAAGCAAATTTGCTCGGATTCTTCCTCGTGGACGTTCGGAATTCAAGGGAAAAATTCGATGAAATCAAGAGATGAAATCGTGATTATCATGCTTCAATGGCTGCATCTCTACACTCTTGGAAGCAGAGGATCATGAGAACTTAAGACCTTCCTCAAAACTCGCTTAATTTCTTCACGAGTCGATCAAAAGTTAAGAGAAAAGAAGGGAGAATACGCCGATTTTAAAGAGAAATTTGGCCCAAAAATTGGGGGTCATTGAAGCGGTCGTGGAGGCGGTTTTGCTGGGTCGTGGGAGCGATTCCTTGGGGCGACTTCGCGGCTTCCCGATCGGCATGGAATGAGCGATGATTTGGCTTCAATTTAGCCTCAAAAAGACCACAATTTTCGCCACGATCGGGCCACGATCGGGTCACGATCGGGTCACGATCGTGGGTTAATTGTGACCCTAGATCTCCGTCGGTCGCCGTCTTGATCGAGTGGAGGTGATTCCACAACGTAAGTTCCACGATCGCGGTTCGATCGCGCCGCGATCACGGTTCGATCTGGACCGCGATCGTGGAGTTCTTCCACGAGTCCTGTAAGCGGTCCGATTGAAGTTCAAGTGAGGGGATGGTCCGATCGCGATCATGAGGCACAGTTGATCACTGCCGTCAGATCTGATCAAGTAAGGTGGGCGGTCCGATCGTGCGATCAGGCTTTGCCACCATCGGCGTCCGTTCGATGAGGATCCAACGCTCCAGAAAGCTTCCACGTGTCAGCATCTGCAGCGTTTTAATCATCGTCACTTAACCCAAAAATAGCGTGCGTGCTTAAATCACTGATCGCGTGGACTCGAGTCCACGCGATCGACGCCTCGCGATCGGGGTCGACCAAATCCGACGCCTGTCGTGCTGCCACGTCACCTGCAAAAGGTAAGACCGTGTGGGAACATAGTCCCACACGGAGAAAAGAAAGGGAAATGACGCGTATAAATAGGGGGAGCGCAAGCTTAACGTAATTAGCGTTACCGCCCACCCTATGTTACCAGAGCCCACTATACCCGTGGGCCCTCCACTTACCAGCCTTACTTGCCACGTGGCGCCCCTCATGGGCGTCCACGTGGGTCTATCTGCGTGGCCTCCTGCCACGCGTCAGCGCCAAATGCGCCTCGCGTGGGCCACCCGGGCTGTGCCACGTGGCCTCAGTGCCGCGTCGCACCTCGAGGCGGTCCCGCGCACCACGTCAGCCGCCGCTCGCCACGTCAGCGCCTGCAGGTAAAAACCCCTTTTTCGCGATTTTGTTAATAGAAAATACCTCTAAAAATCAAATAAAAATCAAATGAAATTCGGAAAAAGGGCATAAAACTTCAGAAATTCATAATTTAAAATATATAACTCCTTTGTAATCCAAATTTTCTCCATTGGATCACAAATTCTTTTCTTTTTAATATCATGTCATTTAAAATATATTTAGAAAGAAGAAATCAAGATGACTTATAATTTACTTAAATCATTTCTCATTAAACATTCTAAATCATAAATTCATCCTAAAATCATCCTTCCAAACATTTACTAAAGTCAAAACTCATTCAATAACAGAGATTAACTTCTATTAATTTAAATAATAGATTAATCATCTATTAAGCATGAAATTATCCCAAATTTATGCATAAATATCAACTTTAGCAAAATGACATGCCAATGGATAAAATTCCTAAAAAGTATGATAACATGCATCATATTCACATAAAATAAGTATGAATATGACTTAATTAGGATAAGAATTCAAGTTATAAATGCATGTTATCG